>CM074723.1:300768055-301102109 GCA_037306005.1 Rhinophrynus dorsalis | reverse complement strand
ACTAATTCACCGCTTATCATACAGACTGTCAGCCTAGTGAGGTCTGCCTCATTGTGGCAACCTCAACACTATGTGTTTCCTGGAGTAGCTCTTCACCTCCATATCCTATGGTCTATACGGCTGGCATAGCTGCTTCATCTCAGCAGACCTTCACCTCTGTGCAGCAAGCACAACTGTCGGTTACTTATCTCTAATCCACATACATTTGGACCCATAGGCACAGTACTCCTTACTTTATCCTGAGTGGCCCATCATACAGTTGTTACATGGATTAAGTGGAATATTATTCAAGCCTATCATTAAATCTCTTCCAGCACCATTTCTGAATCACAGTACCTTTTACATTTTCATTTAATACTCCCTGACCTCTGAGGCATCAAGCCTCTACAAATCAGTTCTGCGATGCATCTACTTGATCCTCAGTTCATAATTTACACAATTCTACCAAGTTCACTTTTGCACATCACAAGATGCCAGTTTTGATTTTTCCTCTCCCTTTTTACAACTGCTCAGAAACATCTGCATTGGTCCCTGTACCACTTTTTGGATGCTAGAAAAAAAGGATATTTTTTACTGGCTGAATAAATCCTTTTCTCTTGTTCCAGTTTCGGGATACAGGGAATCCCAACCTGAGAGAAATGTGTTTTGTAGTGGGATTGCCCTTTCTATTTTTTTCTTTGCTATGTCTTTGCTATGTGTAAACTAAACTAGCTAGCTGTTAGGAGGGCTATAATAGAGCAGAATGTGGGCTCAAGCCTGCCTCCTGGTGAAGGTCTCAGTACCCCACTGGACCCTGCATATCTCAGTCAGACTAAGCAAGAAAAGGAATTATAGGTAAGTGAAAAAAATCCCCTTTTTTCAGCACTCTGATATTCTTAATCTCAAAAACCAATGTTTATTAAACTTGCAAGGTTTGAGGGACCTGCCAGCTTTGCAGCTGCAATTAAAAGTTATACGCAGTATAAAAGTGTGAACCATTACAGTTTTTGTTTGAACTGGACTAGCATTAATTTGAAGCACATCTCATACCTTTGTTTTCAGAAAATGTTATATGCTATTTTTATTTTTTATTTTTTTTTAGATTCTAGAGGAAGTAGAGTTGGCAGATCTCAACTGTATTTTACTGTCAATGAAATGCCACAGAAAATGACATGTGAAGTGCAGCCTAAAGAAGGTTTGGAATTACACACAGTTTTCAGCATATTCTGTGCATCAGGCAAAGAGGTACATGGTCCTGTATGAGTAAACTAAAAAAGTCTATGCATCAGATGCTATTGTTTACCAATACACAACCTTTGATTTACTACAAATAATAAACAGTGAAGTTTAGTAACATGTTTTTGGCCAAAAGCATGGGTAGCTTGCTCCCTTTGGCTTTTGGCCATAAGTTCATTGGTAAATTATCTTATCTGAAAACTTTTGTTGTCTTACTTCTTATGTAGCCAAGATAGTTATTGCAGCTCTAGTAACTATATGCACATTTAACTGTTTGAATAATATTTGGTTACTAATGATCAGCTACTTTTAGAGGTCACCAGTATTCTGTGTGTATTATCCTTTTTTTGCTCTGCTATAGAGGAATAATTTAATTAATGTTCCTCTTATACACTTGGTTGCTGAAGTGTTCCTTTTTGAGACTCAAATTTCTCCCTCCCTTTTTGAAGAAACCTGTGTCTCTGCCACACACACCCTGGGGAGGCAGTAAGGAGATATTCAAATCTTCTGTCTACTGCCTGTCCAGGACATATAGGGGGGCCGGATTTTGACAGGACAAGGAAGTGGGTGAGGGCTAACATCTCCTCTTCCAAGAAACAAGCATGGCCTTTTGACTCCATGCCACTCCTGTTAAAAGAAATAGCAGAGACCTTTAAAGAGGATCTATCACCTCTTCAAAAGTTAGGCTTATTATGTAGATAATTCTGAAGACGTTATTGAATTTAAAAAAAAAAGTCTATTTGGGTTAAAACGATAGCTTATAGAGTTCCCTGCACGCATTTTCCACATACACTTCCGTTGCCGCAGAGTGCCGCACTGCCCCTGCTTCTTTCCCACTACCCAGTCTCCTCCGAAGACTGAGGCTTCTGTCTGTAAGCTGGAGATATCTCCTTGGCAGAGATCGATAACTAGACATTGAGATCACTCCAGCTTACAGACAGACAGCCTCTGTCATCGGAGGAGGCTGGGTAGTTGGAAGGGAGCAGGGGCAGTGCAGCAACAGACATGTATGCGGAAGAAAGGTGCAGGGCACTCTTTAAGCCATTGTTTTAACCCAAATAGCGTTGTTTTTTTTTGTTAAATCAATAACTTTTTCAGCATTACAGTTGGGCAAAAAAGTATTTAGTCAGCCACCAATTGTGCAAGTTCTCCCACTTTAAAAGATGAGAGAGGCCTGTAATTTTCATCATAGGTACACTTCAACTATGAGAGAGAGAATGAGACAAAAAAATCCTTAAAATCACATTGATTTTTAAAGAATTTATTTGCAAGTTATGGTTGAAAATAAGTATTTGGTAAATAACAAAAGTTCATATCAATACACAATATACCCTTTGTTGGCAGTGACAGACGTCAAACGTTTTCTGTAAGTCTTCACAAGGTTTTCACACACTGTTGCTGGTATTTTGGACCATTCCTCCATGCAAATCTCCTCTAGAGCAGTGATGTTTTGGGGCTGTCACTGGACAACACGGACTTTCAAGTTCCTCCAAAGGTTTTCTATGGGGTTGAGATCTGGAGACTGGCTAGGCCACTCCAGGACCTTGAAATGCTTCTTACGAAGCCACTCCTTCTTTGCCCGGGCGGTGTGTTTGGGATCATTGTCATGCTGAAAGACCCAGCCACGTTTCATCTTCAATGCCCTTGCTGATGGAAGGAGGTTTTCACTCAAAATCTCACGATACATGGCCACATTCATTCTTTCCTTTACACGGATCAGTCGTCCTGGTCCCTTTGCAGAAAAACAGCCCCAAAGCATGATGTTTCCACCCCCATTCTTTACCGTAGGTATGGTGTTCTTTGGATGCAACTCAGCATTCTTTCTCCTCCAAACATGACGAGTTTTTACCAAAGAGTTCTACTTTGGTTTCATCTGACCAAATGACGGTTGCCCAGTCCTCTTCTGGATCATCCAAATGCTCTCTAGCAAACTTCAGACGGGCCCGGACATGTACTGGTTAAGCAGGGGGACACGTCTGGCACTGCATGATTTGAGTCCCTGGCGGCGTAGTGTGTTACTGATGGTAGCCTTTGTTACTTTAGTCCCAGCTCTCTGCAGGTCATTCACTAGGTCCCCCCGTGTGTAGTTCTGGGATTTTTGCTCACCGTTCTTGTGATTATTTTGACACCACGGGGTGAGATCTTGCGTGGAGCCCCAGATCGAGGGAGATTATCAGTGGTCTTGTATGTCTTCCATTTTCGAATAATTGCTCCCACAGTTGATTTCTTCACACCAAGCTGCTTGCCTATTGCAGATTCAGTCTTCCCAGCCTGGTGCAGGTCTACAATTTTGTTTCTGGTGTCCTTCGACAGCTCTTTGGTCTTGGCCATAGTGAAGTTTGGAGTGTGACTGTTTGAGGTTGTGGACAGGTGTCTTTTATACTGATAACAAGTTCAAACAGGTGCCATTAATACAGGTAACAAGTGGAGGACAGAGGAGACTCTTAAAGAAGAAGTTACAGGTCTGTGAGAGCCAGATATCTTGCTTGTTTGTAGGTGACCAAATACTTATTTTACAGAGGAATTTACCAATGAATTCATTAGAAATCCTACAATGTGATTTCCTGTATTCTTTCCCCCCATTCTGTCTCTCATAGTTGACGTGTACCTATGATGAAAATTACAGGCGCCTCTCATCTTTTTAAGTGGGAGAGCTTGCACAATTGGTGGCTGACTAAATACTTTTTTGCCCCACTGTATCTATATTAACTCTGCATAATAAGCCTAGTTTTTGTAGGAGTGATAGATCCCCTTTAACCCCTCAACGACCAATCCTGTGCCAGGACTGTCATGGCTGACCAGCACTTAAGGACCAGTGATGGTCCTGGCACATCATGGAGTACAGGGCTCAATGACGTGCAGCCTCTCGGGGAGCCCTGTACCAGGAAAAAAAAATGCCCTGTGGTCCTCAAGTGCTGGCCGTGCATGTGTGCACTGGTCCTTAAGGGGTTAATACACACAAACGCAACAAGCACAATACATGCACAACACACACATGCAATACACACACACTACATACATGCAATACAAATGCACAACACAGACAATACACACATGCCCACAACACATGCACAACACATAACACACAAAACACATACCACACACACACATACCACAACATGTACAATACATGTACACAGACAAAACACATACACACATCACATGCATGCCCAGACACACACACACACACACACACACACACACAATACACACACAACACATGCACAAAAACACATACAACACTAGTAATACAGACACACAAAAATGCACACAAGCACACACACAGCACACCACAACATACACACATAATAGACCCACATGCACATTACACCACAACACACGCACATACAATATTCCATAACAATACACCACAACACTTACAATACACACACATACAGCACACACATGCAAAACACACACACACAAACAATACACACATGCAATATGCATGCACAATATACACTCACACGCAATGCAAACATGCACAACACACATCCACAACACAGTCAATCAATACGTGCAAAATACACACACACAACCCATTCCCTCAACACACACAACCCATTCCCTCAACACACACACAACCCATTTCTTCAACACGCACATGCACAACACACTAAAACACACACATGTACAACACACATGCGCAAGACCCCCCTCACACACATGCAATATACACAGTCAAACACGCGCACAGCACACAATACACACACTTTCACAACACACAAAACAAAGTACATACGCACACAAAAGTGCGCAACACGCACGCGTAACAAATAAACAGAAACAATACACACACATAATGTACACAAAAAACACCCACAATAAGCACAATGCACACACGCACTACTCAGAATGCTATGTTCAAGACACCATACGCAATACAGTATACAATATATGCAAAACACTATAAGCAAAACTCTGTATGCAACACAGTGTTTGTAATGTGCAAAACGCTTTACACTATATGAAAAATGCAATATGATATACATAATATGCTATATGCAAAACTCAATACACTATATGCAAAACAATATACACAAACACCTGTGTGCAAAATGATAGATGCAAAAAGCAAAATCTTTTGATCAAAATGCTATGCACAATAAACTATACGCAAACTGCTATGCGCAAAGCGCGATATGCAAGACTCTATATGCAAAACAATATAAACAATAAGGTATATGATATACACAAAACAATATACGCTATACTCAAAATGCTATAAGAAAAACAATACACGAAATGCTATACACAAAATGCCACACGCCATAAGGTCTATATAAAATGCTCTATGCTATACACAAAACAACATGCAAAAAAACCCAAATGTTATATGCAAAACGCACTACACCAGAAAACTCACTGCACGCAAAACACACGCACTCACACACACTGATGGAGAATTATGTAATGCAGTGCTTTTTCACAATGTTTTAGAGCTGAAAGGGCTAAGTACTGAAAATTCAACAATCCAGTCATTAACCCCTTAAGAACCAATGGCGTGCCACGACCGTCACTGTGGTTCTAACATGTCATGGAATTAAGGGGTCCCCATGCAGCTGCTCGAGACCCCTGAATTGGATTTGCTTAAAAAAAAAAACAAAACAAAAAAAAAACAAAAACATAACTTTCTTTGTTTATTTAGTCATGCGTACAACTGCATGGGACTTTTTTTTTTTTTTTTTGACTGGGGGCATAATTATTTTATTAACCGCACAGGCAAAGCTGTGCCAGTATTGCTAGTTAGTCTGTGAAAATTAAATACATGGGTTTTGTCTTAATTTATTTAGTTAAATAAAGAGCTGTCAATAGGTAATGAAATAATTTCAATATTTTCAGTAATTCAACACACACCAGTCTTGCCCCAGGTAGCATCATCTAGGGGTGATTCATCTAAGCTTGTGTCATAGATGTTCATACATATCCAAATATGTGTTTCCATGCCATTTCACCAAAATTTCAATGGAGTCAAATAGACATTGCATTCCTATGGAGAGCAAGAGATGCTGAGGGAAAAAAACAACCCACGAAAAGATATAGAATAAAAAAAATTAACCCTTCTAAAATATAATACCTTATATTTGTGTGGTTAAACAGATACCACCTGTATACTAAACCACACTGGGGATTACTGGAACCCCGTTGCTCTTAGACAGATACACCTGGCGCTATATCAGTACTCATGATTAACATATTCAGTTATTTTCTTTTGCGTTGACACCCTAAGCAGTTTAAAATAATCCAGGCAGATCCAGCAACAGGAACCTGCCAGTCCACAAAAGCCATATTAGTCTTCCCCCGCCATTGACATTTTTGTTATTACTTCATGAATGCTTTATCCAATTCTTTATCCTTCCCCAGATATCAGTAAGTTTCTCCTGTTTGAACAATCATCTCTCCAGTTTCAATAGTTATACAAATACTTAAAATTTTTCCTCAGTATACTGTGACTGTGTTGTGTGTTACATAAATAGCGGTGCCTCTTGCCTTCTGTCCTTTCTGTAAAGACCAGGGGGGAGATTCACTAAGCAGTGATAAAATGGAGATGACTTCTCCATTTTCACTTCTCTAATTTCTGTGTTATTCTGTGGAGCCTATGCACTAAGATTTCTTCAACTTTGGAGATCTTCGTGCATAATGCTCTACAGAATAGCACAGGAATTGGAGAAGTGATCAACAAGAGAAGTCATCTCCAGTTTATCACTTCTTTATCACCGCTTAGTGACTCACCCCTCAAGTATCACTATGTTCCAGTCGTGATCAAGACTTATAAAATTAATTTTAAATTATCCCTTGTCATCAGAGTTGGCTTAATTAATGTATTCTCTCAACTGAGAATGTAAAGGTTTAATATGATGAAAGGACGAAGATTGAAGCATTTGGTAGAATTTCCTTTCATCTTCCTTCCATACGAAAATTATCTTCCACATACCTTTACCAGTGAAAGAAATGGGGGAGAACATGGCATGCTTTTGAAATATTTTAATCTCTACCTTAATTGGTATAGCTTGGAGTATATTAAATGACTAGCAAAAGAAGCATAGCAATGCCTGTGTGAGAAGAGGCAGGGAAAATATCTTCCACTGTGTCATGGTATTTATTGACCCACATATACATTGTCTGACACCCCAGCCTTGTTAGTCCTTCTGTCTCACATGGTAACTATATATAACTACACCCGACTGCTTGTATGGTGTACTCCTGTCTCGGTTAGTCCTTCTGATACACCCATTATTTGTCAAGTTGAGATAAAAAAAAAGGAGGAGGAGACAAAAAAAAAGGACATGGCGTGAGAAAGAAAAGGTGGTGCATAATAAATTACGTATGCTTTTTTGCCTTTTATTAATATTCTGTTTTCAAATAATTTTTACAACAGATATTTATTACGTCTGATGTGGAGCACGGGAACATTAGGGTAAAGTCTCTGAGGCAGAGGCTCCCTCCTATATTCACTCTACTCAAACCTGGACATGCTCAGTTTTAAAAGTGAGCTTAATCCAGCTGGATGCAGGGCAGAGATTATCTTAGCTAACCTTTTTTTTGTTTGTTTTCTTGTGTATTGTATATTTTTATTAATATAGCGCCAACCAGTGTACTTGGCACTTTACAGATTATATTTAATATTGAAGGGGTAAATTAAGTGCGGTGATTAAGTGCTTATATAGGCAGTCATTAGGGGAACAACAGTGAGTATACATTAGTATAAGAAGTCCCTGCCCCGTAGAGCTTACAATCTAAGTATAGGATGGGTGACATACAGATACGAGCTGGTAGAGGAGGAAGTGCAGTGTTTGGCTTATGATGATAATGTTTCATAATGATAATGCTTCCATATTATGCTGTTGCTAGAGATAAAAGGTGCTCTTTTAGCTGTGATTTAAAGTTGTTAAGGGTTGAGGTTTGGCTAATACTGGGTGGTAGGGAGTTCGAGGTAGGGAGCAGCAAGGGAGAAAGCCTTCAGTCGTGAAACAGCGATAGTGGTTAAAGGGGCAGAGTGTCATCCACCATGCATGGTGCGTAGTGGACGTGCAGGTGTATGTCGGGATATCAGAGATGAAATATAAGGTGGGGACAAGTGATGGAGAGCCTTGAAGGTGACGAGGAGGATTTTGAATGTGATGAGCTGCTTTATGGGAAGCCATGACAGTGATTTTAAAAGTGGTGGGGTGTGTACTGATCTGGAGGAGAGGAAGGGTATTCTGATGTCCGAATTAAGAATTGATTGGAGAGGAGCAATATGGTTAGCAGGAAGACCGATAAGTGAAGAGTTGTAGTAGTCCAGGTGAGAAAGGATAATGTGATGGGCATAAGAACCTCAGAAAGTCCTTAGGCTTAGTTGAGGAGCAAAGGAATTAGGTATTCCTTCCAAACAGACCAGACTTACTGACCCAGAGACCAGTATTAAACCCCAAGCCAAGTTTCTTCCAGGCTGAATTGCAATCTTTGAAGAATCAACTCCTGTCTAATCAAGTAATTCAGACTATATTAGCAAGAAGGAAACCTTCTACAGCCAATGTCTATGACAGTATCTGGACAGTATTCTAGAAATGGTGAATTCAGAACAATATCACCAAAGAGTCCGTTAATACAGCCTCTATCCTGCTGTTTTTACAAAGATGTTGGGTCTCAGTCCAGCATCTATCAATGTCCTTGTTTCAGTCTTATCTGCAGTGTTGGTAAAACAATTTTCTGAAGAGGATATTGTTAAATATTTTTTTTTAAGAGACACTGAAAAGTCTAGGCCCAGAGTTAGAGAAATAGTGCCTTCCTGGGATTTAAATTCAGTCCTGAATCAACTGGTAAACTCAAGACAGTTTGAGCCCTTAAATCAAGTTCCTATTCACAATTTAACTTGGAAAACTATATTTTGGACTGCAGTCAGAGTATTTCACCATACTTATCTTTTCAACGGGATAAGGTACTTCTTAGGATGAAACCTTATTTTAGAGGTAAGGTCACTTCAGATTTTCATATCAATCTACCTTCATTTTGTCCTAATCCCAAGAGAGATAAGGAAAAAAGATTGCATTCCTTAGATTTTGTCAGATGTCTTTCCATATATGTCTTTCCATATATCTAGAAAGAGCTAAAGAGATTAGAAAGTCTGATTCCCTTTTTATTCAATTCAGGAAAATTGAAAAGGATTATCAGTTTCTAGATTACCCATAGCTTATTGGAAAAAGCAGTTTCTCTGTCATCCAATATAGCTTACAGGTAACTCTGGGAAGGTGACCGCCTCTTTAAGTAGGCAGGAACAATTCTTGAAAAGAAGTGCAGGGTGGAGCCTTCATCCCTCCTTAGTTGGTCATCAGCCAATCCCTAACCAGTTAGATTTGTTCCTTGAACAGGAAAGGCAACAGAACAGTTCTTCTTAGTTTTTAGTTATATTTATTATGTTCTGTTAGATATGGGTTGCCAAAAACTCGTATTAGGCAGATTACCATTACTGACATCCCAATGGAGGAGTGTTCAGTTACCAGGCGCTGTTTGTGGACCTTCCAGCCCTGAGGGGAAAATCTTGTGTGACATGTTTTTCCCTAGGAGTAGCCCACGGAGGCTTCTTCTTTAACAATGGTAGTCTGAAAAAGGTGAGCAACCCTTGAGTGCTGAGGTCCTCTTGTCCCATGCTTCCCTACCGCACAGGGGTCTCCATTTGGAGTTCTTATTACACTCCTGCACTCATTAGGTTTACATGTTTGTCCGTTGGGTTTCTGGAGCACTTGGGTTTCTGTGGAAATGTAACCCTTCATTTGCCAAATTGAGAATGTTTATGGGTTTCTTTTACTTTTCCCTTTGGGCTTAGTGTTTTATTGCCTTTTTATGGTGATTTCTATGTGTGTCCAGACTTTGTTAAAATTCAGCTATTTTGAGTTCTACTTTACCACATGGACGCCGTGCTCCGTTCACCTCTATGGCACTTTTACTCTTTGGGACACATCTCTGCAACCG
Source organism: Rhinophrynus dorsalis (assembly GCA_037306005.1). Lineage (NCBI taxonomy): Eukaryota > Metazoa > Chordata > Amphibia > Anura > Rhinophrynidae > Rhinophrynus > Rhinophrynus dorsalis. Next base: position 301,091,942 of record CM074723.1, on the reverse strand, counting down.
CTTCACGTAGCAAGGTCAGAGGTGGCTCATTTTACTTGTCTAACCCTGTCCTGTTATACGGTTTATGTTCTGAGTGTCTTGGGGGTCCCAGGGGGCTTCGAGCACTGTTTTTATGGTACTTAAAAGGAAACTACATTTCCCATGAGCGCCCATTTTGTGGGCTTCTTTCTGATTGGCTACTGAGTGGACACCATTTTCTAGCTTTCCTTTCATGAGTATACTAAACAGGGCTTGGACTCTTCCTCTCTCCTCAGCAGATGAACCCTTTGCCTGCCAGTTAAGTGATTTTTTGCTAATTCTGGGGTGAAAATTTAATCTTAGACACAGTATTTGTATTATTCCTCATACTATCAGACACTTTATATAATGTTAGGATGTCAGACCCGTTGGGACCTGGGGCTAGACCTAAGACTAAGGATACTGCCTGTGACCCCTATTGTGCATTGCTCCTCATGTCAAACAGGGCTTCCTAGAGAATACTCAGGTCATTTATGTCCTTCATGCTCTGTGGCCCCTGCCTCTCCACCCGGGCCCTCCAGCCATGTTGTAGAGCCACCGTAGATACAAGAGTTAGACTACTTTGAAACTACTTCCAACACAGTTGAAGGGGGTGATCCAAGCTTGGAAACCCCCCGCATTATTCAGGTCTTCCATGCCCAAGCCTCAGGGCGCACCTGACGTGTCAGACTCCTCTGAGGAGGAATTGTTAGTGAATTCAGATGAGGGCGAATGCTCTCAGGGAAGTTGCTCCCAATTCTTTGGGGACTCCTTTGAGGCTGACCCTGAATCCTCTGCTGAGGGTCTCATCAGGGCAGTCCTTAATACCCCGAACATTCCTCCCGTTTCTGAAGAACCCAAAGATACTTTTGATATCTTACAGAGACCTAAGAAGCAACATACCATTTTCCCACCTAATATCACTCTTCACCAGATTCTTAGACAAGTGGAAAACCTCTGACAAACGCCTGACTTTACCTAAAAAGTTTGCTAAGCTGTATCCCTTCTCAGAGGTGGCACTAGCTCAGTGGGCTTACCCCCCTAAGGTGGATGACTCAGTGTCCAGACTTTCTAGAACCACGGCCCTTCTTCTGCTCTCAAGGATCTGACTGACAGAAAACTTGAGAATTTTCTAAAAACTATTTTTGCTACTGTAGGTGCATCTCTGTGACCCACTTTTGCTGCTTCCTGGGTAAATAGGGACATTGCTGAATGGACAGAAATACTTACTTATGCTGTTCATCAGGGTGCTCCCACTACTGACTTGCTGCACTTATTGGCTAACATTTCAGAAGCTCAACATCATGTTTCTGAAGCTGTCTTTGACACTGTTAGATTGGAAGCTAGGGTTTCAACTATATCCATAGCAGCCAGATGTGCCCTCTGGCTTAAGATCTGCTCTGTGGATATAATTTCTAAGAAATCTTTGATTTCTCTGCCCTTCTTGGGCACTTCCTTATTTGGGCCGGAGCTGAAGAGCCTCATTAGTGAGGCTACTGGGGGCAAGAGCACTCAGCTGCCCTTGGTTCCCAAGAAGAAACATTAAGTCCGACGGCACCGTCTTTTTCATTCCTTCCAGACTGAGGCGCATCTCTCGGCCCCATCGGTTCCCCAGTGTTCCTCCTCCAAGCTCAAACAGCAGTGGAGGCCACCAAACCCAAGACCACCAAACCTCCTTCGGCATGACTCACTGAACCCCGGACCCCACACTCCAGTGGGTGGCAGACTGCGCCATTTTTTTATTTTTTTTTTTTAAGTGTCTGGACAGACGCCGTGGTGGATCCGTGGGTTTTACAGGTTATTTCAAAGGGGTATTGGATCCCCCTCACACCTCTTCCTTTCAGGTTCTTCCCTTCTCACACTCCTCAAGGATTGGAGAAGCGTTGTCTGTTCAATGGAGCTATCCAGACTCTATTGGACAAAGAATTTCTGGAAACGGTTCCTGACCCGGACATCGGCTCCGGTTTCTATTCCAACCTGTTTTGTAGTCTCCAAGAAGGATGGCCGTCCCATCCTGGACCTCAAGGATCTCAATTCCTTTGTAGTCAAGACTCATTATCACCAGTCATTACGATCGGCAATTGCAGCAATGTGCCGTGCACAAAAATGGCATCAGAGACACTCCATACGTGGACGACTTTCACTTGAAGTCCCTGTGTCCAGAACTACTTCAACAGGTCAAGGATTGTATCAATACTCTCACCCATCGCTGGTGGATCCTGAACATGGACAAGTGAGACTTGGTTCCATCTCAGAGACTGGTCTTCCTAGCTCTCCTGTTCGACACCCTGGAAGGCATGTTATTTCTCACAGATGAAGTGACTCACCGAATCACCCGCAAGGTGTAATCTGTTCTGGCATGCAATCCCATCCCAACCAAGAAATTAACCTCTCTAGCGGGGAAGTTAATATCCACCATTGAGGCAGTAATGTTTGCGATGGCTCACACAAGGGAACTTCAGAGGTTCGTGATCTAGGTTTGCAGAGGGAAACCAGATCTCTTGAAGCTGTCTGTTTTTTCTCCCCTTACATGTGGAGCTGAGTCTCTCTTGGTGGCAAGATCTTGCCAAACTGAGAGAGCAGACCCTTCCTCATACCATTCTGGACCACTGTGACAACAGATATCAGCCTATCCAGTTGGGGAGCATTCCTGGGTCACCTGAAAGCACAGGGTCAGTGGTCTGCGGAGGAGTCTCTCTTAACCAAGAATTTCGGGCGAGCTTCCATGCTCTCTAATACTGGTCCTATCATCTCTAAGGTTGTCCGGTTCGCGTCCAGTCTGACAACGCCACGGCTGTGGCTTACGTCAGCAAGCAAGGCAGAACAAGGAGTCTCGCATCTTGGTTGGAGGTCAAGGCTATATTAACCTGGGCAAAAGTACAGGTCCCTGCCATCTACGCAATTCATATTTCAGGAGTGGAAAACTTCTTGGCTGACTTCTTTAGTCGACACACGGTAGACAGCGGAGAGTGGGAACTCCACCAGGAGGTTTTCTACCTAGTCGTCCAGAAAAGGGGACTCCCCTGGATCTATCTGATGTCGACCAGACACAACAGGAAGGTTCCATCGTTTTGTTCCCGTTGGAGGGATACTCTGGCTCTTTCAGCGTATGCCATGTTGATTCCGTGGCAATTTCCCCTGTCTTTCCACCCATTCCCATGCTTCCCATTGTATTGAGGAGATTGTGATTGGAACAAACTCTGGTCATTCTAATCGCTCCCAGTACTGGCCCCAGCAACCGTGGTTCCCGAAGCTACTGGCCCTATCTGTAGCGGAGCCCTTTTGGCTTCCACGCAGACAGGATCTCCTTCTACAGGTATCTGTGGAAGGAAGGTGTGGGCCATCTGGGTTTGACGGCTTGGTGGTTGAATCCTCAATATTGAGGAAGAAAGGCTTTTCTTCAGTTGTCGTAGCCAATATGCTTTGTGTGAGGAAGTCTGTTTCCTCCAATGCGTACCACAGAATATGGTCTATTTTCCACTCTTGGTGTATGGATAGGGATCTGTCCTCACAAGACTTCGACCTTCCTACTGTCCTGTCCTTTTTACAGAACAAAGTAGATAAGGTCCTCAGCCTGAGTCCCTTGAAGGTTCAAACTTCTGTGCTCTCTGTCTTTTTCCAGACGCGCATTGCCTTCCTTCTGGATGTGAAGGTTTTCTTTCAGAACGTTGCTCGTGCTCGCCCTGCTTTTTAAGAGGCCCGCTCCTCAGTGGGATGTTAATTTGGTGCTGTGCGTCTTACAGCGCCCGTCTTTTGAATTCTTGGCCACTATTCCTCTTTGTCTTCTGACTTGGAAAATGACCTTCCTTTTGGCAATCTTCTCTGATCGAAGGGTTGCCGAGCTGCAAGGTTTGTTCTGCAGACCGCCTTTCTTGGTGTTTCACAAGGAAAAGGCCGTTCTTCGCACATCTTGGGAATTTCTTCCTAAGGTAGTATCTGAGTTCCACATCAATCAGGTGACTGTTGTGCCTTCATTTTGTCCTGACCCTACATCTGACAAGGAGGGGGATCTCCACTTGTTAGATGTGATGCGCTGCCTTAAGTTCTGTGTGCACTGCACTGAAACCTTTTGTCAAACTGACGCCCTATTAGTCATTCCTGAGAGTCCCAGGGCTGATAAGCCTGCATCGAAGGTGACTGCTGCCTCCTGGACCAAGTCTACCATTCATAAGGCCTATGAACTCAGGTACTCGGTTCCTTTTTGGATCACGGCTCATTCCACCAGGTCCATTGGGGCCTCCTGAGCCTACAAAGATCAGACCTCTGCTGATCAGTTGTGCAAGACGGCCACTTGGTCGTATGTGCAAACTTTCTCTGCACACTATCGTGTTGATGTGCTGGCTTCGGCTGATGCCAGCCTTGGTAGGAAAGTCTGTATGAGCTCTGGTGACTTTGGGGACCAGCGCTTGGTCCTCTCCTTTTTTTCCGCCACTGGGAAACTCAATGTTGGTACATCCCAAAGTTACTTGTAAGCTGTTAAATCCTTTTCTTTTCGTCCATATATGTTACAGGTCTCCTACCCTGTCAAGGGGAGATTCTTGGTTCTCCTGTGACTGAACATGGGAGTTCCTTCAGGTTCTTGCTCACAGGAGCCTTCTTTTTCCTCCTTGCTACCTAGTCAGTAGTTAGCGTCTCAAATCTAACTGGTTAGGGATTGGCTGGTGGCCATCTAAGGAAGGCTCCACCCTGCACTTCTTTTCAAGAATTGTTCCTGTCTAATTAAAAGGGGCAGTAGCCTTCGCAGAGTTAACTGTAAGCTATATGGACTAAGAGATTTAACAGGTAAGAATAAAATCCTCTTATATTGGTTAACCTATATAGACCCAATTAGGAAACACCCTATGAAACTTAGGGCTCATTATACTAGGGCAGTATCAACTTCTTGGGCAAATATAGCTAAGGCAACATCAAGAGAGGTTTGCAAAGCAGCTACATGGAGTTCAGTCTCAAGGTTCATCAACACTATAGCCTAGATGTCCAAGCCTCAGCAGAAATGTTGTATTAGAGGTTACTGGGATGTTTTCCCACCCTAAAATATTGCTTTGTTAATTACTATTAACCTCAATTGCCATGGAGTACACAGATGAAAGAAGGACATTTCCTTACCATAATTTTCTTTTCTTCTGTGTATCTCCATAGAACATCCTTAACCTTTTTTGTGCTCTTGTTTGTACAGCATAGCTAGAGAGTATAACTGAAGACATAAGGGGTGGGGTCGTGTTAAGTAGTGTTTTGATTCGGTTCAACCAGCTGGATATAAAGCCCATTAACTTCAATTGCCGTGGAGATACAGAAAAGTAAATTACTGTAAGCAAATATCAATCTTTTCATGTCGAGAGTTCCTTGTAACCCCAAACATTCCCAACTTTTTTTGGATGCAGTCTTCTTCTTGATAGATATGCAGGTTTTGGTGCCTATTCCTCCTATTCATTTATGCAATTTTATTTGTATATTTTCATAGTTCCCCCAAAAAATCTGTAAATGCTGTTCTACTGTTGACTTAAAGCATCTGAACGGTTTGGATGGAGCTTCTGGGTCCAATTTAGTCCTTGTGCTACATTATCACACCATGTGTCCGGGGAGTTACCTGTGGTTTGCTTTTCAAGGTTGCTATTTTAACCCCTTAAGGACCAGCGGTCCCGCGGCGTGCCGTCCCTTAAGAACCACATAGGAATCTTTGACGTGCCGTCCCACGTGACTGATCACGTGGGGCGGCACGTCAAACGGGGCACTGGATGAGATCGCTCCGGTCTTGGAGCAATCAACTTCAGTGCCCAGTATTACTCACCACGCTCCTACAGGAGCGCGGTGAGTAAAAGTATGTGACGTGCCAGGACCGTCACTGGTCCTTAAGTGCCGGACCAGCGTGACGGTCCTGCCACGTCAGTGGTCCTTAAGGGGTTAAGTTTACTGTTCTTCCCTTCGGCTTTGTGGTTGTTTACAAAGGTTATGACAGATCTGGTAGCTCACCTCTGCTCCTTATTGATTTCTGACTCCCTACCTGGATGACTTACTACTGAAGGCCCCTCCAGAGGAGTCTTTGAGTCTTCAGATTCAGACTTGCCTGTATATTCTGGAGCAAAACAGATGGGTTCTCATTTTTAAGAAATCATCCCTGGAGATGTCCCAGGTCCTTTATTTTCTTGGCATAAGGTTTGACTCCTTTTTGGGAAAGTTGTTCCTGTCTGGGGCCAAGATTCTGTCTTTGTCTCTTCAGGTGTCTCAAGAGGTACTTAGATAATCTACAATCATATGGGAGTACTTGAAGTGCTGGGATTTCATGTTTCTGTAAAACAAGAAAACAGGCACTCCTAATGTAATAATGTCAAACACAGCCAGACCACCAGCACCCTTTACCAGTAAGAAATCTACTCACAAATGGAGTGTTCAGTGTAGCACATATGTGCTCACTGAAATTCAGACAGGAGGGATTTTTTTACACTTCCCCAACGACTGTATACGTTATAATGCACTGGAACACTCTTAGACCAGCAGCTCTTCTATACATTCATTAGGAAGGGGGACATATACAAAAACACAAGAAAAAAAGGGCACCCAAATAGTGCTTGTTATCCAAATATAGTTCAAAATATTTGATAATATACAAGTGTAGTTGTTGGGTGAAAGCATATACCATCTCCCAACAGTGTATGCATTAGGAGAGAATAAACCTGTCTCTGCTCAGGTAACAAGGGAATATTACTGGCAAAAATATCTTTGGTCTTCTCTGTTTGTTTAGCCAGCAGACTCTGATAAAGTAGTGTATACTGTAAAATGTAAGATACAGTATGGCTTCTTAGCTGTGATTGTTATATTACCATTGTTTGTTACTTCATTTTGTGTGGATATTTTATTAAATATTTTTATAAGAAGATCTGGGACAGCACTGTGTCTTTTTGCCAGTAATATTCCCTGGTTACCTGAGCAGATACAGGTTTATTCTCTCTGCATGCCCACACTGTTGGGTGATGGTATATGCTTTCACCTATCTACTACACTTGTGAGTATATTATCAAATATTTTGAACCATATTTATATGGATAACAAGCACTGTTTGGGAACCCTTTTTTTCTTGTGCTTTTCTAGATTTCAAGTTTTTGCCTTGGAGAAGCTTCAGTTTGCTCAATTCCAGACATGGGAATTGCAGCTAAAAAATGGTCCAGACAGCAATATCCTCTTTACATTCATATGTCCCTGTCCAAATGGATGACAGTGGATCTTTGTTGGTGGCTCCAGACTTCCTTCTTCCCTTTGGTAATGTCAGATTGTGTTGTAGTCACTATGGATTCCAGTCTGATTGACTGGCGTACCAAACTGGACCCCCAGATGGCCAAGGATATCTGGACCAAGGAGGAGAGCCTGGAGCTTCAGGCAGTTCATCTAACCCTACAGTATTGTCTCCATCCCTGCAGGAATCCCCAATATGGATCCATTTCTACAGTGTGACAGAGATGGTCCTTGTCAACTATGAGGGGTAAACAAGAAGTGTGGTTTGAGGTTTGGCCGATCCTTATGTGGTTGGTAGCCCATGTTCCAGAACGCTCCACCATCCATACCCCAGGGGTAGTCAATTTCTTGGCAGGCTTTCTCCATTGAAAACACCTGGATACCAGCAACTGGCAGTTCAACTCAATAATTCACAAGTGGAATTTTCAGATGGTGAATTTAATGGCCTCTCAGCTGAACCGCAAGGTCACCCATTTCTATTTCTTGGCATTTCCCTCTAGTTTTCATATATTTTTCTGCTTCCGCTGATTTCCAGAGTGCTGAGGAAAATTGTGATGGAGTGGGCTCATATCATTCTGATTGCCCCTTTTTTGCCCCATTATGCCTGGTTTTCAGGTCTTTTACATAGATATAGTTATAGTTGAGGCTGACAAAAAGACAAGTCCATCAAGTCCAGCCCATGCCAAAAACACCCCTGTTGATCCAGAGGAAGGCAAAACCTATCTACACTGAAGTCATCTGTCATTATTTTCAGTATTGTTCTGTGCTAGATTTACATCCATTGCTTTTTTGAAAGCAGTTGCATGATCTGCAAGTACAACATCCCAAGGCAAAAAATGCCATAGCTTTACTGCCCTTACTGTAAAAAATCCCTGACTTTGTTTTATTTGAAAGCTCTTTTCCTCTAGTCTTAATGAATGACCTTGTGTTCTTAGCTCAACTCTTTGCATAAATAATTAATTTGATAGTTCTTTGTATTGACCTTGAATGTATTTGTAAATGGTAATCATATAACACCTTAGATGTCTCTTCTCTAATGTAAACAAACCCAGTTTGGCTAGTCTCTCTTTATACCTCAGATCTCCAATCCCTTTGTCAGTTTTGTTGCACGTCTTTGCACTTTTTCCAGTTCAACAATGTCTTTTAAGAACTGGCGCCCAAAATTCAACTCCATATTCTAAATGAGGCCTAAACAAAGATTTATGCAGAGGTTGGATAATATTAGCATCTCTTGCATCAACACCTCTTTTTATGCAGGCTAGTACCCTAATTTCTCTTGCAGAAGGTGAATGACTCTGCACACTGCTGTGTAGTATATCCTCTATAAGTACTCCTAAATCTTTATCTATTGACGATTCTCCAAGTTGCTTCCCATTTAGAGTAAATGTGGCAAGTTTGTTTCTATAGCACAAATGCATAACCTTACATTTATCTACATTAAATGCCATCTGCCACTTTTCTGCCTATTTACTCAGTTTATCTAAATCCTTCTGCAGAGAAAAAAAAATGTATGTCCTTTCTTAGCTTAGTGTCATCAGCAAAAATTGAGACACTACTTTCAATTTCCACTTTTAGATCATTAATAAACAAATGATAAATCATTGGGCCCAGGACTGAACCCTGTGGCATCCCACTTATAAATTTAGACTAAGCTAAAAAGGTTCTATTTACAACAGCTCACTGCCATCTATCATTTAACCAGTTCTCAAGCCATATACAGATACCACCCAAACCGAAGCCTATTCATTTATGCAGTAACCTGTTGTGAGGCACTGTATCAAAGGCTTTTGCAAAATCCAAGTATACTACATCAACAACAATTCCCTTTTTCAAATTACTACTTACTCTTTCATAAAACTCAAGGAAATTTGTCTGACATGATCTATACTTCATAAAACCATGCTGTCTAATACTGATAATATTGTTTGTCTTCACATAGTTCTGAATGCTGTCAGTTAGTAACCCTTCTAGTATCTTAACCACTATGGAAGTCAAGCTCACAGCTCTATAATTTCCTGATTTGGATCTTGCCCCCTTTTTAAACAATGGAACTACATCAGCTTTCCTCCAATTGCAGGGCTCTATGCCTGATGAAAGTGAAACAATTAATATTAAGTATAATGGTCTTGCTATTACTGAACTAAGTTCCGTAAGTACCCTTGGGTGTATACTGTCAGGTCCAGGTACTTTATTCAGCACAACCTTTTCCAGTCTCTCTTGGACCTTGTCCTCAGTAAAATGGAGGTAATTCTGTGGTTTTGTCTTTTGCCCATAGCCTGTCATTGTTACTTCCTTTGTATATACGGAAGAAAAATTATTTAGGGCCATAGCCTTATCCTCACTAATCAATTCACCTGTCTCAGCCTTAAGAGGACCAATATCAACCTTAATTTTTTTTGTTAATATATTTGTGGAACTATTTAGGGTTTTTTTGTTTTTTTTTTTGCACTGATTTTGCAATAATTCTCTCATTTTCAATTTTAGCTAGCTTAATTGTTTGTTTGCAGATTTTATTACATTTAATTTACACACTTTAAAAGCCTGCTTCTTATTTCTCATTTCCCTGTAAACCTCATTATTAAGCCACATTGGTTTTACTCCTTTTGTGCTTATTCCCCAATGGTATATATTGAAGTATATATTTGTCTAAGAGCATTTTAAACACATACCATGATTCGTGTGCATTTTTATCTTTGAAAACGACATCCCACTGAATATAAATTAGTACTGCTCTTAGCTTTGTAAAATTATCCTTTTTACATAAAATTATCATTAATCATACTGAAAAAAAAAATCATAAAAAAAAATTCTCAGTCTTTCCATGGCAAATCTTGTTTCATCTTCCTCTGCACCCAGACCTCTTGTTTTGGGGTCTACTGTGCCACCTACAGATGGAGGGGCTGACTCTTGATTGGGGATTGTATGTGACCACAAGCGTTACCCTGTTATTTTCTGCCCGTGGTCTGTATTCAAGGAATGTTTCTCTGGGTATTTGACTGGCTGTGTGTATCTAATTAATAATAGACAATCAGATACACAGAGCCAGCCATGTATGTTTACTAAGTTAATTGACCACCACTGTGGTAAATAACACCTTATGTGTTTTTGTTACAACGTAACTTCTTCAGAGGTGATTACCAACAATGATTACAATTCTCTTTTTATAGCATAAGTGACTTACCGGTTATACAAGTACTTCTGTCTTGGCTGCTGTATCTCAAACAAACATTTTGTTTACTAGATAGTGAAGGAAAACTACGTTCCACTTGCTGTAAGTCATGGCCCAGTCATGTAACTCTACAGGCTTTCAGCATCTTAGGGAAACATTACCACAGCAATCCAAATGGATTGCAACAAACCCTATATCTTATGATTGAATGTAATCCAGGGCTACTCCACCGAGATCCAATCCTCCAACTATGTAAACAAGATTGCCATCAGCCATCCCGTTTAAGTAGAAAAATGGATGAAATTTCAGGGCATTCTCAAAGCTGATACCTCCCCTTTGAAGGGAAAACAGTTGCCTGATTCCAATGACCATTATATAATACATAAGAGTAAAGAAGGTATATTCTTTGATATGGATGCAACACCACAGAGGGAAGCACAGCAGAACCGCAAAGTCCCAAATGTGACAAGGGTTAATAAGGCTGCCAAATCAAAAACAATCTTTAAAAAATTATATAGAACATATATAGGACTAATTCCAATTATCTATGACCCTACATTACATATTCTATCTATTTTTCTGTTTTGACATTAACTGGCTCACGTCTATGTTCTCATTTAGTCCAAAGGGTGTTAGGGTATTCATTTTATGGATCCGTTCTGCTTCTTTATGACAAAAATGGTGATATCTATTGCTAGATCTTTAGGAAATGAATTCTATCACCATAATTTGAAAATTATCCAATCCACCCTGTGGATACAATTCGAAGTGTCTTGATGCACTGTGTAGCTTTAGCTTTACTTACAATGTTGCTGCGGTGTTCTCCTATTCTGTCTCTTCGTTGTCTCATGGTTCGCCCTATATATTGATATCCACATCCACACATTATAAGGTAGATGAGAAATTTAGACTGACAATTAATAAAATCCCTCACTTCATATTGAACTCCTGTGTATGAGCTACTAACGTTTTTTGCCTTATTTATCAGTAATGGGCATGTTTGGCATTTAGATGACCCACATTTGAAATTACCCACATTTGGTATATTTATCCCTGTGTTTTTAAAAAAATGAATTTTTTTTTAGAAACTTCTGTGAATTATGCTTTTCACCTTCTTCACCCTGTACCACCATCAGTCTACTTTTTGCAACATAGGCACCTGTGTTTTTTTGCCTTCTTAAAAATTACTGTGGACTTTTTTGTTAGATGCGGTTGTAGCAGTGAGTCTTGCTCAAAAATTGACCAGTACTTCTTCACAAGCCTCTTCATATTGGTGGCCTGTGAATTGTACTGAGTCACAAAGCTTAACCCCCTCCATTCATGATCCTTTTTATTATCAGCATTTGCCTTATTACTAATCTCATCTATTTTTTCCTCCTTACCTGACAATCCTTCCTGAATTTTCACATCCTTTTTTGATTTCAGTAGGGTTTTTCTATCTAAAAGTCTTGCTCTTTCATATGTATCATTTTAGTTTTTCCTCTTTGTACCCTCTTTCTAAAAAAGTCTTTAGTTCAATACTTTCTTCATCAAATTACTCAAGCTCATTACAATTAAGTTGTATCCTATGGTACACCCGTAAGGGATGTTATTAATCCACTGAAGATTATACATAGTTAAATAGTAGTTTAGATTGAAAAAATACTTGTGTCCATCAATTTCAACCCTTTTCCTATTCCTGTTTACAGTTGTTGATCCAAAAGAAGAAAATAACACTCAATACAGCAATTACAAATTTTGCTTTGAATGGGGGAAACAAATTCCTTCTTGATTCCAAATGGCAATTAGATTTCACTGTCGTCCAATACAGGTTACTGGTACACTGGGAGGCGATCCTCCCCTTTAAGTAGGCAGGAACATTCATCTAAATGTATGCAGGGGGCGGAGCCTCCCCTCCCTCTTAGGCTGCACCTCAGTCAGAACAAGCCAGAATGATTTGTTCCTCGGTGTATTCACACCAGGCAGAGAACAGCTCTCCAAGTTTTAGTTTCTTTGTTGTTTTTACAAATATGGAATACCACCATTAGGCGTGTTACCAAGGCTGTCAAATGGGCTATTTAAAGTGAATAGCACAGCTTCCAGGGTACGTCTGGTGGATCTTTTGCCCTGAAGAGGGAATAACTTGATTTCAAGTAACTTCCCTGGGGGAATTATCCTCTGTGGTGATTCCTTTCTATCTTGATAACCTGAAGACAGAAGTCCTGCAGAAAGGTGAGCCACCCTTTGAGTGCCGAAGGTCCACTTGTCCCCCAGTGTCCCTTCATTGGGATTGTGCTTGGGAGTTCTCATTGTGCACTCCAGCGCTCATTGGGTGTTTTTATATACTTTACTAATGCTAGTATTGGTGTATGTCTGAGTTTTGGAGCAGTTTATGTGGGATTTAACCCTCTCTCTGCTGGGTTTGTCTATTTTATGGGCATTTACATGGCTGGATAATGTTTTCTGTTATAGTATATCTGTTTGCTATATGTTATGGAACTTTTACTTTAAGGGTAAAATTTATTAGAATAACGTTCCTCGCCTTTAAGCGAGCTTTTCCCGCATAGACGCCATTGCTCCTTTACTCTCTATGGACTTACACTCTGTGGGACATATCTCTGGAACCGCTTCACATAGCGACTTCAGAGAGGGCTCATTTTAATTGTCTTCCCTTGCTCTATCATCCGGTTGTATGTTTGAGTGTGTTGGTGGACTGGGGGGACTTTGGTCACCTCCTTCTGATTGGCTCCCATCGCGGCAGCCATTTTGTGAGTTCTTCTCATCGAGTATACTATGCAGGGACCGGACCTTCTCTCTCTCCTCTGCTGATTAACTCTTCGCTTGCCAGATAAGTTTAGATTTAAACGTTTCTGGGGTGAATATTTAATCTTTCACACTTTAATTGGGTGATTCCTGTCTGCGGGGTATATCTGACGCTGTGAGCATGTCTACTCCACTTGAGCCTGGGACTAGACCTAAGACGAAGGAGGCTGGGGTATCTGTTTCTCCCATTGCGTTTTGCTCCTCCTGTCACGCAGGGCTACCTAGAGAATTTTCTGGTCATCTGTGCCCAACCTGTGTGGAAGGTCATGGCAGCAATCCAGGGCCTTCCAGTCACGCTATTGAGCCAACATGGGTGAAAGAGTTCAAGGCTGCAACTAGGGTTCTCAGATCCACTCTTCAGCTCTTTCCCTCTCAGGCTCAGGGGGCTTTTCAAGTATGGCAGACCCCCTCCACTGTCAGGACCTCCCTGCCCAAGCCACAGGGAGCCCCTGACGTCTCTGATTCTTCTGAGGAAGAATTGTTGCAGGATTCTGATGATGAGGATGGTACTGTTATTGAGTCTACCAGATCCATTGGGGACCCCTATGAATGTGACCCTGAACTCTCTGCGGAGGGTTTGATCAGGGCTGTTTTGACCACCCTCAATCTTCCCTTGTGTCAAGAATCCACTCTTGACCCAACAGACGTGTTTCCGAAACCTTCTAAGGCTGTTACATGTTTTCCTACTAATCCTACTCTTGAACGCTTAGTCTCTGATGCGTGGAAAAATCCTGATAAGTCCTCTTCAGTCTCAAAAAAGTTTGCCAAACTTTATCCTTTTCCTGAGACTGAACTGGCTAAATGGGTTCATCCTCCTAAGGTGGATGCTCCAGTGTCTAGATTGTCTAAGTCTACTGCTTTGGCTGTATCTGATGCTTCTGCTTTACAGGATTGGACGGACAAAAAGTTATAAACTTGCCTTAAGTCCATTTTTGCCTCCATTGGTACTGCCATGCGTCCAGCTTTTGTTGTGGCATGGGTTAACCGGGCCATTGCGGTCTGGACTGAACAGCTTACTGTGGCGGTTCGCCAGGATGCGCCAGTGTCAGAGCAGTTGTAACTACTTGCTAACATTTCTGAAGCTCAGAATTACGTTTCTGACGCTGCTTTTGACGCAGTTCGCATGATGGGGAGGGCCTCCACTTCCTCTTTTGTGGCTAGACGTCCCCTTTGGCTAAAAATCTGGTCTGCTGACACCGCTTCCAAGAAAGTTTTGCTTTCTTTACCATTTCTAGGGACTTCCCTTTTTGGATCTGAATTAAAGGAGCTGATTAGCGAGGCTACTGGAGGTAAAAGTACTCTTCTACCCTCAGTATTTAAAAAGAAGTTTCCAGCCAAACGCAATCAGTCCTTTCGTTCCTTCCAAACTGAGACACGTTCTGCGTCCCAGGTGGTTCCGCCTACTTCGCTCTCCTCCTCCAAGCCCAAACAGTCCTGGAAGCCCAAAGTTGCCCTCAAGGCCAAGACCTCCAAGACTGCTTTGGCATGACTCGCCGAACCCGTGTCCGCATCTGGCTGTAGGTGGGCGCCTTCACATCTTTCGCCGGACTTGGGAGGAGTCAGTGGCGGACCCTTTGGTTCTTCAGGTGGTGTCAGAGGGATACAGGATCCCTTCCTCCTCTCTCCCTCCTTTTCAGTTCCATTTCTCAGGAACCTACAAAAAGGCATCTCTTGACGACGCTATTCAGGATCTTTTGGACAAAGAGGTCCTGGAACCAGTTTCTACCGAGGACACAGGTTCAGTATTCTATTCCAACCTGTTTGTGGTAGCCAAAAAGGACGGTGTCGCTCGTCCTATTTTTTTTTATTTTTTTTTTTTTTATTTCTTTATTAAGACATATCACAGTACAAATATACATTCTACACATATAACATAACTTACACAATACTTCCACAATCCATACATCCACACTGCCCGTAGACACCCACAAAATTTCTCTATCATTCTTCATTCCTCTCTTCCCCTATTAAACTCTCCTGTATATGCTTAAACAGGTCATGTTTCAACCATTCTTCCGCCACTTTACTCGCTCTCCCCATTGATCGACTTACCCACCACAAACCAGCCTCCATACTTAATTGGAAATGCAATTGTCTAGCCACCTGTACCCAAGAACCTATCACGGATGTCTGCCAAAATCTTGCTATCACCACCTTAGCCGCAACCATGCAATGGGTAACCATCAACCTCTGTGCTCTATCCATATTTGGCCACCCGATATGTAGTAATGCCACCTCCGGTTTCCTCTTCAATTTGACTCTACCCAATATATCTAGGTGATCAAAAACCAACATCCAAAATGGCTTCAATTTATCACACATCCACCAAATATGTAATTGTGAGCCAACTTCCTTCTGACAGCGCCAACATAAATCCGAATTCTGCGAATCTATAGCTGCCAACCTTTTAGGTACCCAATACCATCTATTCATTACTTTAAACTGGTTTTCCTTAATGCACACACAATGAACTTGTTCACAAACATACCTATATCCCCAATTCCATTCATCCCTATCTATGGGTATTTTCAATTCAGTAGACCATTTCCCCACCGCTGTCGGGGCCCCATCGTCAATCGTCATCTGAATTAGACCATTGCATTTTGATAACACCTTTGCAACACAATTTCCGTTAAAAATGTGATTTATAGCCCTACAACCAACTCGATCCCCGATATACAAATATTTTTGCAAAAAATACTTAATGCGTATATATTTAAATAGATCCCTACCAGACATTCCATATTGGTTCTGCAGCAGATCAAATGATTTGATCCCACAGCCCTCTAACAAATCTCGTATCTCTACGATGCCCCTACTTATCCAATTTCTCAAATCCATCTCCTCAACCCACCTCATCAAATCTTTTACCTGGACAAACTCTGGTATCCTATTCTCCAATCCCCACCCCCGTTTTATCCTCCTCCATTCCAACAATAAATTTCCCAAAATAAAATTATTCTTACTCCCTATGTTCTGATAGATTGTACTTGGCATCCAGATCAAAGGGGAGAGAGAGTTGGCAGAAATACTATTACATTCCATTTTATACCAAGGTTCTTTCTTATAGTCCTCCACTTGCATCATCTGCACATGTCTGACAATATTGGCTTTATAACATTGATCAATAATTGGTACTCCTAACCCTCCCCTCTTAGTATTTTTCATTAATACTTTTATCCCAACCCTGGGTTTCCTATTTTTCCATATAAACCTTCCAAAACTATCCTGTATCATCTTCAGCCAAGCCTCAGGCATGCGCAGTGGCAAGTGTCCAAATACATAACTCCATTTTGGTAATATATACGACTTTATAACATCAATTCTCCCCAACCATGAAATCTCTATACTCTGCCAACCATTCAGTAAAATCTTTGTTTCTCTAAACATATGCATTACATTCTTTTCCATCAGATCATCTGCCTTAGAAGTTAAATATATCCCTAGATATCGTACTTCACTTAAATTCCAATTAAAACCAAATTTTGCTTGTAACTCTTTACATTCTTTATTACCCACTTGGATAGGGAGAATTGTTGATTTATCTACATTTAACTTATAATTAGATACACAAGAATACGCCTCCACCACCTCCAAGAGCCCAGGCAGTGACCTCTGTGGTTCCTCCAAAGTAACCATCAAATCATCTGCGTACAAAGAAATTTGATATTCCTCACCCCCCATTATACAACCCCTTATTCTTCCATCTTCCCTTATAACGACCGCCAATAACTCCATTGTCAAGACATACAGCAGTGGGGATAGAGGGCAACCCTGTCTAGTGCCATTATGAATCTCAAACCAGTCTGACTTGAAATTCTTCCCTACGATTCTAGCACCAGGTTCGCTGTATAGTGACTCTATCGCCCTCATCATGCGGCCCTCTATCCCCACCGCTGATAAAACCTCAAACATAAAATCCCATCCAACACGGTCGAATGCCTTTTCTGCATCAAATGCAATCAACAGAGTTGGCACCCCCCCACATTTGCATGATCTATCACATTAATCATCCTTCTTATATTATGGTATGACAATCGACCTGGTATGAACCCGATTTGATCTGAATGTATAATTTTGCCTATCACCCCCTTAAGTCTCTCGGAAATAATAGAGGCGTAAATCTTTACATCCACATTCAACAGTGATATCGGCCGGTAACTAGTAACTACCATTGGATCCTTATCTTGCTTGAGTATAGGGACAATATGTGCTTTCAATAATTCTGCCGGGCAAATCGTTTGTTCACTCAAACAATTAAACATCTGCGCCAAGTAGGGTGAGATTTCCATCTTAAGTTTCTTATAAAATAATGCACCAAAACCATCCGGCCCCAGGGACTTATTTATTTTCAACTTATTGATTGCTTCCATCACCTCCTGTGCCGAAAACCCACCATTCATCCCTTCAACATCTTCCTCATTAATCTTGGGTATTGGATACTTGCCAACAAATTCTTTCACCTGTTGTTTTGTTACTCCCGTAGGTATATTATACAGAGATTTATAATATTTCTCAAAGCACTTCCCTATTTCCTCAGGTCTCATAAATATCTTCTCTCCTTCCCTAATCTTATATATAGTACTATTAACCTGTTTCTTCTTAATCTTATCAGTTAACAACTTCCCTACTTTATTAGATCTATAGTAGTACTTCTGTTTCAAAGCCTTGAGTTTCCTAGTCACCCTCTCCTGTTCCCGCGCCGTGATATCCATTCTAATTTTCTTTATCTCTCTCTCATACTCCCCACAGGGAGACAATTTGTTTTTACTTTCCATCTCATAAAGAGAGAGATAAAGACTAGCCAGACCTCCTCCTCTCATCCTTTTTGCTTTTATCCCCATCTTAATCAAGTGCCCTCTCACCACACACTTATAAGCACACCAAAGTGTAGCCCTAGACTCAACAGACCTTATATTCTCTTTAAAATAATCTCTAGTCACCTCCTCTAACTTTTCTTTATTATCTTTATCCTGCAACAAATAATTACTCATTTTCCACTCCCTATAATTTTGCTCCCCAATGTCACCTACTAATTGCCAAATTACCGCATTATGGTCAGACCACACTATATCCTTAATAAATACTCTTCTAATATTATCAACCAAAGTGTTATTCCCCACCACCAAATCAAGCCGTGCATATGAATTATGTGCTGATGAATAATGAGTATAATCCCGATCCATAGGATGGAAAACTCTCCACACATCAAATAATTGTTCTTTTCTCAAAAAATTGGCCAGAGCCCGAGCATTTCTTACACATCTTGAATCTACACTTTGTCCCTTCCCCAGCATTTTATCTGTCAGTGGATCTGGTACACAATTGAAGTCACCGGCCAATATCACAATTCCTACCGCTATATTTTCCACTCTACCCCACATTTGTTTCAAAAATGACACTTGATTATAATTTGGTAGATATATATTTACCAAAGTATACAAGATATTGTTAATCTTACATATCATAATAATATACCTGGCATCACTATCACATTCCTTATAGATAATCTGTAGGTCTACACCTTTTGTCACCATTATCGCCACCCCTCTTTTTTTCTCCTCCTCAAGAGAGGCGGTGACAACATGTGCAAATCTCTTATCCATAAGCAACTCTGTCCGCCCAATCCAATGCGTCTCCTGGACCATACAAATATCTATTTTTTCTTTACGGATCAAATCATATAACATTGACCTTTTATAGGGAGAATTCAAACCCTGGGTATTTAGAGAAAGAAATCTCATTAACCTTCACACATCTCCGTACACCACTGAAGTGGGTGTCTACAGGCCCCTATCATTCCACCACTCACACACACAAACATACCACAATAGGGGGCACACTCCTCTCCCCTCTTTTCCTCACCCACCATACTGTACCCCTCTCCCCACAAAGGGCACAGACCAATTTAAGCTAGACTTTAGCTAAATAGATGGCTCGTTACCCAGAACTCCCCTTTATATCTCGTACATTGCAAGGAATTATAACAGAAAAGAGGAGGAGGTTACCAAGACAAAAAAGGAGGGGAGAGAAAAAAAAAAAAAAAGACAACCTTCATATAATAATCCCAAATATCCACACCCTCTAGACTCAAATCCCAAAAAAAAAAAAAAAAAAATACTATATCCCCTCCTTCAAGTCATCTCCCCCCTCCCCTATACCACTATAATCTAGTATCCTATTCTTCAACACCCTACTGCACCCCCAACCACTCTAAAACTGCAGAAGGCTCCGTGAACCCTTTCCATCCTTCCCTTGAAGAGACCAACAACTTAAAGGGAAACCCCCATCTAAACTTTATATGTTTAACTCTCAACTCTCCTATAACCGATGTGAATTGTCTCATTTTATTCCTGGTAGCCCAGGATATGTCTGGCAAAATCCTTATAGAGTCAAATTTTTCTGCCATCTTCTCCTTCTCCTTCTCCTTCATCAAGGAACACCAGAAGGTTTACAAATAAGAGGTATATCCATGCTACAAAAAACTTTGAGAAGAGGTGATCGGGATAAGGTCTTATTGCAAAGGGAATCGCAATGGATATACACATTAGGTGCTATGAATCCAAAAGGTCTGAACGAGGAAATAAAATTTAATATGTTCCTCTAGACAAGTGGTAGTGATCCCTTTAAGAATATAAAATCGTATTTGATAAAGATCTTTAATGTCTATTTGTTTGATTTGTTTAGCCTCGTGGTGACGGGTGATTTTCCTGGCTAGTCCAGGAGACTATTTGTTATAATGACAGTAATAAATCTTTGTCATCAAGGGGTTAAATGTATAGATACGACAATATGTACTTGTATATGGGTGTTCATTTAGGGGATCTCTTAGATGTTTAATTTTAGAGGTATTTAGAACTACACTCTCTTAATATAGATTTTGTGATTTTTGTTTCTTTTTGGGATGAAAAGTGTTAACATGGTGAATTGGTCTGAGCAACGGTCAGAAGGTATATACCCACATTTTAAACCTGAGAGCTAATTTTTATTGGCTAGAGCCATATCACGTGATAAAACAATTAAGTTTATAAATAGGGGCAGATTAAACTCTGGTTAGTCATCTTGAAAAAGCCTGTAATAAGAGGGCGAAACGCGTTGATGTATTTCTTGGAATTGGCCCGTGATTTACAATATATATATGGCTGTTATAAAGAATTTGGCCTGAAATGAAGAGATCCAAGAATCATATGGATAAAAAGTTACTATGTCCGTGGTGAATGGAGCGAACTGAATACAAAATTGTTTGGCAACAAGGTATCGAGTGAAGACGTGTTTTACTTGAGAGAGCCGAAAGATATACACATACAACGTGGTAAGATCTTTCCATGTTAAGATATATGAAAATCTATCAACGGCTGCTCTACACGCATCAAAAGGAAATAATTGCATTTGAGACATATGTTTACTAATATGTTGCCTTACTATCTATCTAACGGCTGGGACTGTTCTTCTATGTGGAACAGGAATCATCCATGCGCATTGTAACTAACTAATATATGTGTCACTAATAATGTGACTGTTCGTTTTCCATTATCATCACATTTATCCATCTTCATCACAACTAACGAATATATGTGCCATTTAGAACGTGACTATTTGTTCCTTATTATCATCTTATGGACTATATGAAGTGTTTGTGGACTAATCCTTATCTCATTTGTGACAACTACACATCTACTAATTAGACGTTATCACTAATTAGTGTAATTTTTCTTCCTTTATGGATGGACATTTTTTTGGTCAATTAGAGTTTACTTTGAGAGGGATAGGTAGTGTAATACCTTCATATATATAGATTTAGGGATTAGCATTTTTGGTATATATTGTTGGGTTATGTGATTTACAGATTCTTGGGTTATCTCTGTTATTTTATGTGCTGTTATTTTTTAGTGCATTGGTGGGCTATGTGGGATATTTGGAGGGGATGGTGTCACACATAGATGTGTTCATATTTGAATATATACATTAGTTTATTTACAATAAATTTTATATTTTGGTAGGTACTACTTAAGACTTATTTATTTGTATTTTTGATACTAACATGAGGTTTTTGAGTGCGTCAAGAAGGATCCCATTTGTTTCTTTTTCTTTTTGTTTGATATATATATAGGGATTTGACAGCACCACATGTATGTAATACGTGATATATACCTGAGGTTTTATTTATAGTGTGCTATAATCTACATATTTTGTAATCTTCTCCTTCACCCTGTATAGATTCCATATCTGTTCTTTCACACTATATGAATGCAGACAGACAATCACATCCCTTGACGCCTCCTCAGGTGCATTCTTAGGTTTATTCAACCTGTAAAGTCTATCCATCATCTCTTCCTGGTTGCCAGATCTTACTCCTAAAGCAGAAAAATAATCCGACAGAAATTGCTTCAGATCATTACTCCCAATCTCCTCAGGGATCTTACGCAGCCGCAGGTTGCATCTTCTTGCTCTATCTTCCAGGCCATTTAGCCTATCCTCCAAATCCTCACAGCGTTTATTCAACTGCTTATAATTATCCTGAATGGATGCCCATTGAAATTCCAAGGATTCAATCTTATCCTCTATCTTTTGTACATTATGCACCACCCGGGCCATATCTGCCCGTAAATCTTGAGTGCTGGCATTTATCTCTCTTTTAATTTTTTCAAACTGGGCCGCTAGCCCTTTGTCCAACATTTCTGCCCAAATCCCAGCATGCTCCAGGGGTGCTACATGCTCTTTAACTTGGCTTTCTGGACTATTCAGCAATTGGGAGGGATAATAATCAGACATTCTCTTATCAGCCTTTAAATCTTTAACCTCTTTTTTATTCTTCTTCCCCGACATTGCAGGCTCCTGAGTCTTCCTAGCAGCCATCTCCAGTCAATAGTATAAAGGCTAATAATTATCATACATTTCTTCTAGCCCAGCCAGCTCTTCCACCACACTGTATACCGGCCAATCTGTAATGCTTAATTACACATACCTCCTTGATGTACTTGTCTATACAAGGAGTTCCTCCGATCCGTGCTTTCCACACGAATCCCGCAACTACTACGCCGTTCACTCCTCTGACCGCGGCTCTCTCAGGGCCTACCGCCTTATCATAGTTCGCCTTTTGCTTTCCACGGCTGCATCCACTCCTCCACCTTCCCTCCGGTCGCACCCCTTCCAAGCAGCCGCCCTACACAATCCGGGCTCTCCTTTACTGCCCTCGGCACCTCCAACCTCCTCAGCCGGCCAGCACGCCAGCCCAGTCAGTAGAGCCCTCGCTCCATACGCCACGCCAGCCTCACTCTTCCTGGGGATCACGCGCCATCAGAGCTACGCACGCTTCACCCTCGCGTCATAGCTCCACCCCTCCTCCTCCGAAAAAGTCGCTCGTCCTATTTTGGACCTCAAAGATCTCAATTAATTTGTTGTGAGTACCCACTATCGCCAGGAATCCCTGCGCTCTGTGATAGCTTCTATGTCCCCGGGGGAGTTCCTTGCCTCCCTGGATCTTCAGGATGCTTATCTGCACATCCCTATCCATCTGGAGAGCAGGCGGTACCTCAGGTTTGCCTGCCACAAAGGTCACTTTCAATTTTCGGCTCTTCCCTTTGAACTGACTACAGCCCCGCAGGTTTTTCAGAGAGTCCTGGGTGCTTTGATAGCGGTGATCCATCAAGATGGCATCAAAGTGACTCCCTACATGGACACTTTACTCTTGAAAGCTTCATCTGCGGAGATCCTTCACCAGCAGGTTCAGGATTGCATTCAGACACTCACTCGACACGGGTGGATTGTGAATCTGGACAAGTCAGACTTGGTCCCATCTCAGCAAATACTCTTTCTGGGTCTCCTGTTCGACACTCAGAAGTGCATGGTGTTTCTCCCAGAAGAGGTGGCTCATCAGATCGCTCTCCGAGTATCA
This sequence comes from Rhinophrynus dorsalis, assembly GCA_037306005.1. Taxonomy (NCBI): domain Eukaryota; kingdom Metazoa; phylum Chordata; class Amphibia; order Anura; family Rhinophrynidae; genus Rhinophrynus; species Rhinophrynus dorsalis. The sequence goes on along the minus strand of CM074723.1, from coordinate 301,068,852 downwards.
AGGATTTTGGTTCTCGAGTGGATTCCAGTTCTGAAGTTGACATCTCTGGTGGGGAAGTTCATCTCCACCATAGAGGCGGTGCCATTTGCCATGGCACACACCAGGGAACTTCAGAGGTTTGTGATCCAGACGTGCAGGAATCATCCAGACCATCTTCACCTGTCAGTCTCTCTGCCTCCTCATGTCGAGTTGAGCTTGGAGTGGTGGTTGGACCTGTCTCATCTTCTGAAAGGAAGATCCTTCCAGATTCCATTTTGGACCACAGTCACGACGGATGCCAGCCTCCTGGGATGGGGGGCAGTGTTGGGTCATTTCAGTGCTCAGGGGAAATAGGGATTGGAGGAGTCTCTCCTCTCCATCAATATTCTGGAGCTACGTGCCATCTTCCTTGCCCTGAGACATTGGGAGTCTCAACTGTAGGGTTGTCCAGTCAGAGTGGAGTCCGACAACGCCACTGCAGTGGCCTACATCAACAGACAAGGCGGAACAAGAAGTCTCGCTGCTTGGTTAGCGGTCAAGGCCATTTTATCTTGGGCAGAGGCACATGTTCCTGTCATTTCAGCGGTACACATTCCAGGCGTAGACAACGTCATGGCAGATTTCCTCAGTTGTCACACAGTCGACAGCAGAGAGTGGGCTCTTCATCCAGAGGTGTTTCACCTTCTAACCCAAATGTGGGGGGTTCCTGTAGTGGATCTGATGGCTACCAGGCACAACAGGAAGGTGTCAGTGTTCTGCTCCCGGTGGAGGGATTCACTGGCCCTGGCAGTGGACGCCCTGTCCATACCTTGGGACTTCCCCCTAGCCTACATCTTTCCTCCTCTTCCTCTGCTGATCAGAGTCATCCAGAAGCTGAAGGTGGAGCGTTGTCCGGTCATCCTCATCGCTCCAAACTGGCCTTGTCAGTCCTGGTATCCGGACCTGATGGAAATGTTTGTAGCGGAACCCTTTCCGCTTCCTGCTCGTCCAGATCTCCTACTACAAGGGTACCTGTGGAAGGAGGATATTCATCGTCTTTATTTGATGGCCTGGAGGTTGAATCCTCAATTCTGAAGAAAAAGGGGTTTTCCTCATCTGTGGTGTCTATGATGCTTAAAGCTCGCAAGCCAGTGTCTTCCAAGATTTATCATCGAGTCTGGTCAACTTTTGTTGCATGGTGTGCTGACAGGGATCTGTCACTTGATTTCCATCTTCCTACTGTCCTAGCCTTTCTACAGGACGGTGTAGAGAAAGGGCTCAGCCTTAGTTCTCTCAAGGTTCAGACGTCTGCTCTGTCTGTCTTTTTTCAGGAGTGCATTGCCATTCTCTCTGATGTCAAAGTTTTCTTCCAGGGTGTGGCTCATGTTCGGCCCGCTTCCAGGAGTCCAGCTCCTCAGTGGGACCTCAATCTGGTTCTGGGGGTCCTTCTGCGTCCCCCATTTGAGTCCTTAACTACTATTCCTTTGCGCCTTTTGACTTGAAAGATGGCCTTCCTTTTGGCCATTGTCTCAGTTCGCCGGGTGGCAGAGTTACAAGCCTTGTCTTGTAAACCTCCTTACCTGGTGTTTCACAAGGATAAGGCTGTGCTTCGCACTTCCAAGGAATTCTTACCTAAGGTTGTCTCCGAATTTCACATCAATCAGGAGATTGTGATACCCTCTTTCTGCCCTAACCCTTCCTCTGACAAGGAGAGGGATCTTCATTTGTTGGATGCCGTGCGTTGTCTCAAATTTTATGTCCATCGCACTGAGCCTATCAGGAAGTCCGACGCTCTGTTTGCCATTCCTGAGGGACCTAGGGCAGGGAGACAGGCATCCAAGGTGACAATTGCATGTTGGATAAAATCTACTATTCGTAAGGCTTACGAATTGTGGAATAAACATGTGCCTTTTCGGGTGACTGCTCATTCCACCAGATCAATTGGGGCCTCTTGGGCCTATAAAAATCAAGCGTCTGCTGATCAGCTGTGCCGGGCGGCCACTTTGTCCTCTGTGCACACTTTCTCAAAGCACTACCGTGTGGATGTGCTGGCCTCGGCTGATGTCAGCTTTGGGAGGAAGGTCCTGGAGGCAGTTTTGCCTGTCTAGGATCTTCTTCTTCTGAGATTCTCAGTGCTTCCTTACTGTTGAGCCCTGTTGACTCGGTTCAGTGTGCTGTGTTTTGTTCTTGGGGTTTGTTCTTACCCCTAGTTGGTGTCCGTTGACACTTCTGCTAGTTGGGATATGTGCCCGGTTGGTTCATAGAGGTTCTGTGACTTTAGGGGCCTTGCGCCTGGTCCTTGCCTCCTTCCCGCCTCTGGGAAAACTCAATGTTTGTACATCCCAGTGTACCAGTAACCTGTATTAGACGACAGTGAAAATAGGATTTTAGTCTTACCTGTTAAATCCTTTTCACTTAGTCCATACAGGTTACTGGTCTCCCACCCTGTCAAGGGACCATGCTTGGCTCTCCTGTGGCACGCTGTGGGAGTCCTTGGGGCATGCTCACAGGGGTCTTCTTCTTCTCTCTTATCTCTGGTCAGTGTTAGTGTCTCAAATCATTATGGCTTGTTCTGACTGAGGTGCAGCCTAAGAGGGAGGGGAGGCTCCGCCCCCTGCATACATTTAGATGAATGTTCCTGCCTACTTAAAGGGGCGGATCGCCTCCCAGTGTACCAGTAACCTATATGGACTAAGTGAAAAGGATTTAACAGGTAAGACTAAAATCCTATTTTCTCCTTGCATCAACACGCACTAAATAAATATTAATCCCAATACTAATATACATAGCCCTCTGTTCTGCTCTTTAAAAAGTATCCAGACCCTTTTTAAAGACATCTAATGTATTCAGTACATTATGATTGCTCTCTGCCCTTAAATAGCTATTACATGCTACAGGCTTATTATATGTACTCATCAAGATCTTACTTTCTCTGTTGTCCAATAAAGGTACTGGTAACTCTGGGGAGGCAATCCGCACCTTAGTAGTCAGGAACAAATTCTCAAAGTGTATGCAGGGGGTGGAGCCTCCCTTCCCTCCTTGACTGCAGCTAGCCAATCAGCTCCAGAAAGATTTGCTCCTCGGTGAAGACAACACCAGGCTGGGAACTGCTCTGCTATAGTTTTAGAATCTTTATTTTTCTTTTAGATATGGAATACCACCATTAGGCAGATTACCATGACTGAAAAATGCCTTTAGATGTGGCTAGCTCAGTGTCCAGGTGCTTTTTTGTGGACCTTAAGGCCTGAGGGGGAAAATCTTGATTTCAAGTGCTTCCCCAGGAGTTACCCACTGAGGTAATTCTTACCCCATGGTAATCTGAAGACAGAAGATCTCCAGGAAAGGTGAGCTACCCTTTGAGTGCTGCAGGTCCACTTGTCCCACAGTGCCCCTCCGCACAGGGGTGTATTTCTGGAGTTCCTACTGCACACTCCTACACTCATTGGGTATATCTGTTTGGGTGTTTGGAGCAGGATTATGTGGTAACTTAAACCTTGAACTGCTTATTTGGCACCTTTTGGGGGGGTTTATGGCACTTTTCCTACTGGATTAGTGTTTTCTGGATATCCTCACATGTTCTGTGGATGTTTTGCACTTTATTATATTTTACTTTAATATTTGTAAAAATGGAGTACTGCGTCTTTAAGCCGCGCTTTACAGCATACACGCCATTGCTCCATTCACTTCTATGGAACCAGACTGTTTGGGACGTATCTCTGCAACCGCTTAACATAGTGACTTCAGAGATGGATCATTTTACTTGTCTACCCTTGCTCTATCATCCGGTTGATGTTTTAAGTGTGTTGGGGGGCTCAGGGGGCTTTGGGCACTGTTTTAGGGTACTTTTTGGGAAAACTACATTTCCCATGAGCACTTGCTTTGCGCCCTTGTTTCTGATTGGCTCCCGCTGTGGCAGCTATTTTGTGAGCGTTTCTGGGCGAGTAGCCTACGCAGGGCTTGGTCTCTCCTTCTCTCCTCTGCAGATTAACCCTTCATCTGCCAGATAAGTTTAAATTAGCGATTTCTGGGGTGAAACTTTAATCCTACACACTATAATTGGGTGATTTATTGTACAGTTGTGTATTTTGACACTGTGAGAATGTCTGTACCACTGGAGCTTGGGGCTAGACCTAAGACTAAGCAGGCTGGGGTCTCTGTATCACACATTGCACATTGCTTTTCCTGTCACTCAGGGCTATCTAGAGAATATTCACGTCACTTATGCCCAGCATGTTCTGATGTCCCTGACACCATTCCAGGGCCCTCCATCCATGCTATAGAGCCAGCTTGGGTGCAAGAGTTCAAGGCTGCGACTAGGACCTTAGGTCTACATTATAACTCTTTCCATCCCAATTACAGGGGGCCTTTCAAGCTTGGCAGGCCCCCTCCTCAGTCAGGTCTTCCCTGCCTAAACATCAGGGGGTACCTGACATGTCAGATTCCTCTGAGGAGGAACTACTGTTGGATTCAGATGTTGAGGAATGTTCTGTATTAGTCATCTCAGTTTCTTGGGGATCCCTTTGAAGCTGATCCTGAACCCTTTGCTGAGGGTTTAATCAGGGCTGTCTTAACTACTCTTAACATTTACCTAGTTCAAGAGGTTCCTTCTGATCCCTGATGTATTCCAGGAGCCCTCTAAACGCCTTACATACTTTCCACCTAACCCCACTCTTGACCACCTTGTGTCTGAAGAGTGGAAATCTCCTGACAAGAAAGCGTCTGTCTCCAGGAAATTTGCTAAGCTTTATCCCTTTTCAGAGTCCGCGCTTGCTCAGTGGGTTCAGCCACCTAAGATGGATGCCCCTATTTCCAGGCTATCCAAATCTACTGCGTTACCAGTCTCTGATGCCTCTGCTCTGAAGGACTGGACTGATGATAAGCTTGAGGTTTCCCTTAAGTCTATTTTTGCCACTCCTGTTTCTGGTATGCATCCAGCATTTGCTGCTGAGCCATTGAGGTCTGGACTGAGCAGCTCAACAAGGCTGTTCGTCAGGATGTTCCTGTTTCTGATAAATTACGTCTCCTTGCCAACATATCTGAAGCTCAACACTGTTTCTGCTGCCTTGTTTGATGCCATCCGCATGATGGCTAGGGTTTCCACTATGTCTGTGGTAGCCAGACGGGCTCTTTGGCTCAAGATCTGGTCTGCTGACACTGCTTCCAAGAAAACTTTACTTTCCCTACCCTTTCAGGGTACCTCTTTGTTTGGGCCAGATCTTAAGGAACTGATCAGTGAGGTCACTGGGGGTAAGAGTACTCTTCTGCCCTTGGTCCCTAAGAAGAAGTTGCTGCTTAAGCGTAACCGGCTTTTTCGTTTCTTCCAGAATGAGACACCTCTGGCGAACCAAACGGTTCCCTCAGCTCTGCGTACCTCCTCCAAGCCCAAACAGCAGTGTTGGAAGCCCAATGTCTCCTCCAAGCCCAAGGCTTCCAAGGCTACTTCGCCATGACTCGCCGAACCCGGGTCCGCATTCAGCTGTGGGTGGTCGTCTGCAACACTATCACAGCGTTTGGGAGGAGTCTGTGGCGGACCCATAGGTTTTACAGGTGGTGAAGGAAGGGTACAAGATCCCTTTCATGTCTCTTCCTCCTTTTCGCTTTTGTCTTTCTCATACTCCTCAGGGTACTGAAAAACGTTGTCTGTTCGACAGCGCTGTTCAGGCTCTTCTGGACAAGGATGTTCTGGTGCCAGTGCCCTTTCAGGATGGGTTTGGGGTTCTACTCAAACCTCTTTGTAGTCGCCAAAAAGGATGGCGGCTGTCACCCTATTTTAAACTTGAAGGACCTCAATTCCTTTGTGACCTGGACTTATCGCCAGGAGTCTTTGCGCACAGTGATTGCTGCCATGTCCCTGGGAGAATTCCTTCTTCTCTGGAACTGAAGGACGCGTATTTACACATTGCCATTCATCCAGGGAGCAGACAGTACCGCCAGTTTGCCTGCTACAGGGGACATTTTCAGTTCTCAGCCCTTCCATTTGGGCTGACGATGGCTCCTCAAGTTTTAAACCGTGTCCTGGGCACCTTGATATCTATCCTCCACTGGAACAGCATCAGGGTAACTCCATACATGGATGACTTGCTTCTGAAGGCCACCACCACCACTTCTTCAGCAGGTTCAAGACTGCATTCAGGCTCTCACCCATCACGTGTGGATCATCAACTTGGATAAGGCCGATCTTGTACCATCCCAGCGTCTGGTCTTCCTGGGCCATCTCTTTGACACTCAGAAGAACATGGTGTTCCTCACGGACGAGGTAGCTCACCAGATCGCTCACAGGGTTTCGGCGATTCTGTCCCAGGATTTCGTTCCACTCCAGAAGCTGTCATCTCTAGTGGGTAAATTTGTTTCCACCATAGAAGCAGTTCCGTTTGCCTTGGCGCACACCAGAGAACTCCAGAGATTCGTGATCCAGATGTCCAAGGGCCCGCAGGATCTTCAGAAGTCATTTGTCTCCCTTCCTCTTCATGTGGACCTGCTGAAGGGCAAGTCCTTTCTGGGGACCTTTTGGACCAAGGTGACGATAGATGCCAGCCTCTCCGGCTGGTGTGCAGTCCTGGGGCGCCTGAGCGCTCAGAGTTGGTGGTCTCTGGAGGAGTCGCTCCTTACGGTCAACATTGTGGAGCTTGGGGCGATATTTCATGCCTTGAGACATTGGATTTCTCAGCTAGAAGACTATCCAGTCAGAGTGGAGTCCGACAATGCCACGGCTGTGGCGTACATCAACAAACAAGGCGGAAAAAGAAGTGTCGCTGCTTGGTTAGAGGTCAAGGCTATTTTGTCCTGGGAAGAAGATCACGTGCCAGCTATATCCACAGTGTACGTTCCAGGCGTAGACAAAATCATGGCGGACTTCCTCAGTTGACACACAGTGGACAGTGGGGAGTGGGAGTTGTATCCACAGGTGTTTCAACTCATTGTTCAGCGATGGGGTCCCCCTTACATCGACCTGATGGCGACGAGACACAACAGGAAAATTCCATTGTTTTGTTCTTGGTGACAAGACCCTCTGGCTCTAGCGGTGGATGCAATGTCCATTCCTTGGACCTTTCCTCTGGCTTACATCTTTCCTCCCCTTCCCATGTTGCACAGTGTGTTACGGAAATTACGTCTGGAGCGTTGCCCAGTCATTCTGATTGCTCCATACTGGCCTTGCCAGTCTTGGTTTCCAGAGCTTATGGACCTGTCCGTAGTGGAGCCCTTTCGGCTCTCCGACCGTCCAGATCTTCTTCTACAGGGTTACCTATGGAAGGAGGATGTGCATTGGCTCGCTTTGACGGCTTGGAAATTGAATCCTCAATATTGAAGAAGAAGGGCTTCTCTTCTGGTGGCCACTATGCTTAGTGCCCACTAAGCATAGTGGTGGCCACTATGCTTAGTGCCCGCAAGCCTGTTTCTTCAAAGATCTACCATCGTGTTTGGTCAACTTTTCTGTCCTGGTGTACTGACAGGGACCTGTCTCAGGACTTTGATTTACCCACGGTCCTGGCCTTTTTGCAGGACGGCGTGGATAACGGCCTTGGTTTGAGTTCCCTTAAGGTTCAGACTTCTGCTCTTTGTTTTCTTTCAGAGATGCATTGCCATCCTTCCTGATGTCAAAGTATTCTTCCAGGACGTTGCTCATACTCATCCTGTTTTCAAGTCTCCCACTCCTCAGTGGGGTCTTAACTTTGTTTTGGGTGTCCTTCAGCACCCTCCCTTTGAGTCTTTGGCTACTATTCTTCTACACCTGTTGACGTGAAAGATGGCCTTTCTCCTGGCAATTGTGTCAGTTCGCTGTGTTGCAGAGTTACATGCTTTGTCCTGCAAGCCACCCTATATGGTGTTTCATAAGGACAACGAGGTGCTTTGCACCTCTAAGGAGTTTCTACCGAAGGTGGTCTCTGAATTCCACATCAATCAGGAGATTGTGGTGCCCTTTTTCTGCCCTGACCCCACCTCTGACAAGGAGAGGGATCTCCACTTGTTAGACATGGTACATTGTCTCAAGTTCTATGAGCAATGCACTGAGTCAGTCAGGAAATCTGTCACTCTGTTTGTCATTCCTGAAGGTCCTAGGGCAGGAAGACCTGCATCCAAGTTGACTGTCGCCTCTTGGATCAAGTCCACTATTCGCAAAGCTTATGAGTTGAGGTAGAAGCATGTCCCTTTCAGTGTCACGGCTCACTCTACTCGTTCTATTAGGGCCTCTTGGGCTTACAAGAATCAGGCCTCCGCTGATCAGTTATGCAAGGCGGCCACTTGGTCGTCTGTGCACACCTTTTTGGAGCTCTAACGTGTCGGCTGATGCCAGCTTTGGGAGGAAGGTGCTGGAGGCAGCATTGCCTGTCTAGGGTTTTCCTTGGTTCTTAGTGCTTCCTTCTCTGTTTAACCCTGTTGATTCTAGTTCATTGTGCTGTGTAACGTTCCTGGGGTGCCGTTACCCCTCTTTGGTGTCCGTTGACACTTCAGTTGTTGTTGGGCTGTCTCTGATCTGATGGTTCATATATGTTCTGGTGACTTTGGGGCCCTTGCGCCTGGTCCTTGCCTTCTTTCCACCTCTGGGAAACTTAATGGTTGGACATCCCAGAGTTACCAATAACCTGTATTGGACGACAGAGAAAAGAGGATTTTAGTCTTACCTGTTAAATCCTTTTCTCTTAGTCCATTCAGGTTACTGGTCTCCCACCCTGTCAAGATACCATGCTTGGCTCTCCTGTGGCAGACAGTGGGGGTCCTTCGAGGTCATGCTCACAGGAGTCTTCTTCCCTTCTACTATCTAGTCATCTTAGTGTCTCATATCTTTCTGGAACAGATTGGCTAGCTGCAGCCAAGGAGGGAATGGAGGCTCCACCCCCTGCATACACTTTGAGAATTTGTTCCTGCCTACTAAGGGGCGGATCGCCTCCAGTAACCTGTATGGACTAAGAGAAAAGGATTTAACGGGTAAGACTAAAATCCTCTTATCTCCATCTATTTTTAATTTTAGATATAAAAAGTCTATTTTTGATTCATGTGTCATCCATGTGGAATATGGACACACTTCCTCCAGGTCTGTGCAAGAGCCCTTCCAAATGATGAGAATTTCATCTATATATCTTCCCTAGTATACTAAGTTTGCCCCCAACGTTCCTCAGGCCATACATACCTGGCCTCCCAATAGCCCATGGCTAGATTGGCGTAATTGGGGGTGAACTTGGTACCCATTTAGTCCTGCAGACCTAGAGGAAATATCTGTCTTGATAAACAAAAAAAGTGTCAAAACAAATTAGATACTTTTTAATAAAAATTATTTTGGGCATTCTGCCATCTCTGGGTCCCTATCTAGGAAGTAAGAGATGGTCTCTAGACCCCACTCATGAGAGATGGATGTATAGAGGGCCGTTACATCCAATGTAGCTCATATATACTCTCTGCCAACTTATCTCTTCCATGTTTTCTAACACTTGTTGGGAGTCTCGAATGTAAGCGTGTAATTTTACAACATGTTTCTGCAGAAACAAATCTAGGAAGGTGGACTAATGGGAGGTCGTACTGATTATGCCAGATATAATGGGGCGCCCAGGAGAGTCAATTAGTCTTTTGTGATATTGTTTTTTTTTTTTTTTGATTTGTATATGATAAAGAAAATGCATGTGATATAGAAAGATAATGAAATTGCTGTTTCAATATTATGTCCCTCCTGAGCGCTTCTTTTAACATATTCAAACGACTAGCCTGAAATTTGGATTGTGGCTTTTGAGTTATGATTTAGTTACTTGAATGTTGTCTTTTGTATTTTGTGCTATAAGGCCTCCCCCCTTGTCAGCCTCTCTAATGGGGGATTCTGATTCTTAGAAAGAGCTAGCAATAATTGAGATTCCACCAGAATTAGATTGTTCTTGGTTCATTACTTCAAAGTGTTGTATATAAAAGTAACGTCTGGAGAACAGACCATTTGATAGCCTCCTGAAGACATGGTCAGTTAGGATCATGAAATGCGATGAGGGATTAGTATCTTAATTTTCCATGTGTACACTTTTATGTAGTTTTTATCACTTTCATGTAATACCATTTTTTATGGAGTTTACATGTTTAAAGGGATAGTAATGTTTCATAATAAAAGCAGCTCTAATTAATCATCATAGTATTTGGACTTTGGAGAGTGTTATTTCAATTCTGTCAGAGTTGTAGTTCCAGAGTAATTCAATGACAAAGTGTTCCCCTCCCGCCCCTTTTACTGATGTCACACTGTTCAGCTAGAGCAGAAGGGAGCTGCCCAGGTAGACTGCAGAGAGGGACAATCTTCAATTAAGATAAGGGAAAAACCTGAAAAACTTGTCAAGGGGGGCAGGGATTTCATTGTTTTCATAGGAATAAGAGTGTCCCCTTCAGTTATCTGTCTGGTCTATGGACCGCATTCCACATCTGAGAAGAGAGGGCTTACACTAGGTAAAAGGGGTGGGAGGGGGAAACTTTGCTTGCGAATATATCTCATAAACCATAAAGGTTTAAGAGATAAGACTTATATCATTCTTCATGTTTTTTTAATGCCTACAAAATAAAATAAAGTTAAAAAGAAGTATTACTATCCATTTAATAGTCCTTCTATTGACATCGGACAACTCATTCCAATCAGTGCCACTTGTGGAGAGGTCTGTGTGGGGATGACCAGCACTATTTATCCCCACATGCCTTTAGACCGGCAGTGAATCTCAAAACACCGTTCTCCAACTTTAGAAGTAAGTGTATTGATTTGCAATCATCTTGTTTTAATATCTTATTTACAATTTGTATCATACATCAGCACTCTCCTGTTGGTTGTCTTTTTGTATTCCATACTTATGTTCCCCTGGGTTTTGATTTAATTTTTGGATCTTTTTACCTCCTCTTCTACCTCTATATCTTCGTCTTCCTCCCTTTTTCTCCAGACATTCCGGTCTTTTTTTTCTCTTTGTTGTTCCTTTTGCTTGACCTGATCCTATCCTTTTATTTACCTACTAGTTGAACAGCCCGTTACACGGGCCACAGTGCCTCTGGCAGCCGGTCGCGGGTCTCCCTCGGCTGATACAGAGCCTCTGGCAGCCGGTCGCGGGGCAGTCACACGCAGTGGAGACTGCCTGCGCCTCGGCTGATACAGAGCTGGACGCGTATGACTGCCGCACGCGCAGCAGTGTCTACTGTGCATGTCAGGCGTTACACACAACTTGGCGAATTATTATATAGGATACTAATTTTCATCTTTCTGGTTGCCATGCCTATGTACATACCTGGGAACTTTCAGCTGAGGGCTACCCGGAGGGTAGTCCTCTGTTCAGCAGGGGGTAACAAAAATGACGCTAATTGCGTCAAAAAGGGGTGGGGCTTAACTCGAGTGTTGGGAGGATTTAACCCTTTGAGTGCCAGAGTGGTACGGAATGCATTGCAAAGGAATGCATTCCGTACCACTCTGGCACTCAGAGGGTTAAATGTGTCACACAGAAGGCTGGGGACGGAGGCAAACGGGAGAAAAAGCAGATGTGGCAGAGTTTCAATAGAAACTCTCCACATCCGGAGGAATCTGCCTCTGCCCCAGAGACCCGGTAAAGCTCTGTCAGAACCGGAGTCTCCGGGGCAAATCCCGAGAGTTCCCAGGTATGCCTATGTATCTTAACCCAAATGGACATTGTAAGCAGTGTGTAACAGCTGTGTGTGACGATATGGCCCTGGCGTCTCTGCCACAGAAGGTATAGCAGTTCAGGCATGTTATCGTCCGTGGGTTTCTTTCGCTAACCTGCACAGCTAACTTCTATACTAAGCACTAAGACCCGGTACTTTGAGTCGTGTATTCACCGGCAATGCAGGATATGCTGCACTGATATATCCAGTTCTTAAAGGATATTCTATCTATCTAGTCCCCTGGCACTTCTTTATGAGTAGCTGCTCTATAGTGGACGAGAAAGACAAGCATGGTCCTAATTGTTAAATCATGAACTGCTTTCATTTTCAAACAACACAAAATTTTCTACAGTTCAGAGAAAAAGGGGCAGTCTCCACATTGACATTAAACAAAGGTTACAAAAGGGTGATGGGAAGTGGACACTTTTGGCCTGGAAGCCACACTGTATACATTCCCAGTGCATAGCCGTAACCATAAAACCTCCTGTAGGAATCTCAAAGGGGGAGGGGAAGTGAAGAATTCCAGCCTAGCAGCCCCCTTCCAGAACCATAAAACACTCAAGCTGTAATCTGCAGCTCTGAGCCTCTGAGTGGGGGAAGGTATTCTCTCTATACCATTCAGTATTAGTGTCCACGTGATCCCAGCCAGGGGGAGGAGATGCTCCACCTCTTGCAGCGTGTGACCTTTTACAGTCCTGTTTGTCCTGTTATAGTCCTGTTCATCACACTGTGCTATTACAATTAATGTATCCTTTAACTTTTTTGGTTTACCTAAATTGATCTATCACTTGAGTTTGTTGACAATGTATTAACAGTTTGTACAGTGACTGTATTTGTAAGAGCCTATTAGTTTGGGTTTATGCTCATGACTTTTGGGCCAGCTTGTCTCTGAGGGTAGGTGCTCTTCTTCAACTTGTGAGCATACAATCTCGTAGGTATTTTTCAAGGATCACATCCGTTTTTAATATATGCCAGTGTTTTTGCATAATGTTGATAATATCGGACCATTGATTGTTGTAGGTCTTGATTAATTGTGGGGATTGAGAGGTTTGCAATTCTGCTTTAGGCGTTAATAAATCCCACAAAAACGTTTGATGGCTATGACTGTACCAATAGTATTCCTTATATCAAGAACTGTTTTTAGGTAATCACCAGATTCAATTTGTAAGGCACAGTGAACAGAGACTGCTTTGGGATATTTTGGCTTAAGCACCACCTTCCTTTCCTGCCATTGTAGAACATCCATAATATCTAAAAGTACATATATCCAAAATCCTGTTCTCAATGGAGTTCGCATCCAGACCTGTTAGGGTTGCAAAGCCAAGGAATTTTTCTCTGATCACAATATCGTGCCACTTGTGTCTACAAAATGTACCCCAAGTGAAATTTGTTCTTTTATAGAGATGTCAGCACTTTTATCAGCAATGACTGAAAATCCATGGAATATATATTAACTGAAGAAACAATATCCTCTTAATGTTTTAGACACAATGATCAATTCATTTTCAACCAGAACTGTGCATTAACCGATGCATTTTCTAGATGATTCTTTTGTAACACATCTGATTCAATGCAAAACTGATACAGACTTTTAAAATTTCCAGTTGTGGTTGTTTTTTTTTTTTTTTTTTTTTTTTCCCCAGTTGCATCTTACTCGAAATAAAATGGTTGACAAAATTGGGAATAACTTTTTCTGATTTTCTTCAACTTTTATTCTTCGCTGCACTATTTGACACACAATGATCATTTCAGGATCCTTTTTGATCACCAAAAACTTAGTTGCACCCACTTGCACATTTCTATGCCAAGTAGTTAAAACCTGTTTTCCACTGCTGTCCAATATGACATACAGGTACCACGGGGAGGCGACAGCTCCTCCCTGTAGGCAGGAACATTTATAGAAAAAAGATGTGGGCGGAGCCTCCCTTCTCCTTATCAGGCTATCCTACTAGCCCTGCCCCAGTTAGACTTGTTCCACAACCTGAATGGAGGCTGAGAATGTTTCTGCTTAGAGTATTTTATTATTTTCTGTGTTAGATATGAGGTGTCACAATTCCCCCATTAATGGATTACCATTCCTGGCTTCCCCTGGAGGATTGTCCAGCTGTTGTGGACCCTTGCAGCCCTGTGTAGAGTATCATGCAACCCATGTTTCTCTCTCCTGACTGGGTCTTTCTGAAGAAAGAAGTAAAGTGAAAAGGCGAGTAACCTTTTGAGTGCCATGGTCCACTTGTCTTAGGTTCCCCCTCCATACAGGGGTCTTCTTGGAGTCTGGTACTCCTGCACTCATGTTGGGTATCTTATTTGGTTTGATTCCAGGGTTTTGGAGCTTGGATGGCTGCATGTATGTATTTAACCCCTTCCCTTCTAGTTTTCTTCGGATTATGGAGCTTAATTGGTGTTTTCTTTTAAGAACTGCTTTTTTTTTTTTTTTTTTTTTTTTTTTTTAATCTTTACATGTTCCCTTGGGGGTGTGGATAAATTTACTCACTTTTGATAAAATTTTCATTTTTAAGTTATGCTCCTTTAAGGAGTTTAAATTCTGTGCCTTTAAGGCGTGCTTACCGTGCAGTTGAACTTGCTCCATTGACGTCTAATAGACAAACTGTTTGGGACGTATCTCTGCAACCGCTTCTCATACCAAGTTGACAGAGGGCTCATTCTTCTTGTCTCCTCATGTCCTACAATCCGGTTCACATCCCCAGTGTCTTGGGGGCCCCTGGAGCCCCAGGTGTTCGGTTTCAATCGTTGATAAGTAACATCAAAGAGAGAAAACTAGAACTCCCAGAATGCCCGTTTTGCTGGCTTTCTTCCGATTGGCTGCTAGTTTTGCAGATACCATGTTCTCGCTTTGCTGGATTATCCTATGCAAAGGCTTGTCTCTCCTTACACTCCTTCTCCTTCTTACTGTTCCTCATGCCAAATGGGGCTACTTATAGAATATTTAGGACATTTATGCCCATCATGTGCTGTGGCCCCTACTACACCACCCAGGCCCTCCAGCCTTGAATAAAGGCCACTCTAGGTCAAGGACTTAAAGTCCTCTATGGCTCAGTTTCCTCTCACCCTTCAGGGGGTCCTCCATTCCTGGAATCCCCCTCGCACACTACTTTCAGGCTTGTGGCCCCTAAGACACCTGACATTACTGACCTTACGGAAACCTCTGAGGAGTATGTAGAAGGGCCTTCTTCATATGCCTATGGTGACCCCTTTGAAGTTGACCCCATTCCCTCTGCTGAGGGCATCGTTAAGGAGGTATTAATGACCCTGCATGTCTCTACTACCACTGATGATTGCCAGTCGTCTTCTGACTTTTTCAAAGGTGTAAGAAGTCATGCACTGTGTTTCCTCCTAATCCCACCCTGGACCAGGTTATTCTGGATGAGTGGAAGATGCTTGACAGGCACCTATCTCTTTCTAAGTGATTTTCAAAGCTGCATCCCTTTTTTGAAGCAGCTTTGGCTCAGTGGGCTTCACCTCCTCAGGTTGACTCCCAAATCTCCAGATTTTCCAAGTCTACTGTTCTGCCTTTGGCTGTCTCTATGGTGCTCAAGGACATGACTGATAGTTAGCTGGAGACTATCTCTAATTTTGCTGCCATTGGTGCTCCCCTGCAGACTACTTTTGGCTTCTGTATGGGTTACCAGGGCTGCTGCCATCTGGGGTGAACAACTCACCAAGGTGGTCAGGAGCGATGCACCTAAGGAGGACCTTGTAGCCCCCTTAGCCAACAGCTATGAGGTTCAGAACTGTATAACTGACACTCCCTTTTATGCTGTCAAGTCTGCAGTTAAGGCTTCTGCCTTCTCTGTTTCTGCTAGACACACACTGTGGCTCAAGATTTGGTCTGCAGACCTCTCATCTAAGAAGTCACTAATCTCTCTCCCTTTTCAGGGCAAGTCTCTTTTTGGGCCTGAACTGAAGCAGATTATCAATGAGGCCATAGGCGGCAAGAGTACCTTGTTGCCCCAAGTCTCCAGACGCCCTAACATGCCAAGAAAACAACTTATTTTTCATCCTCGCCAAAACGAGGTGCAAAGGCTGAATCCGAGCATGTCTCAGGTCAGCACCCTGTGCCCAGCCACCAAGCCCAGACAGCAGTAGCATTCAAAGCACGCCACCGCCAAGCCCAAGTCTGGCAAGTCTGTCTCCGCATGACTCGCAGAATCCTTGTCCACAGCTGCCTGTGGGTGGACGTCTGCACCATTTTGCAAATGCCTAGGCATTGTCAGTTGCGGATCAGTGGGTTCTGCAGGCGGTCTTGGAAGGGTGCAGAATTCCCTTCAAATCCCTTCCTCCTTACAGATTCTTCCAATCCAGATACCCTCTGGGCATTGAAAAGCTGCGTCTTTTCAACAAGGCGGTTCAGGCTGTCTTGGACAAGGGAGTCCTGAGTCCAGTTCCTCCTCAAGAGAGAGGTTTAGATTTTTATTCAAACCTATTTGTGGTGCCCAAGAGGGGCAGCGGCAGTTGCTCTGTCTTGGACCTAAAGGATCTCAGTTCTTCTGTGGAGACTGCATGCTTCAAGATGGAGTCCTTGCACGTTCAGGGGATTCAGGTGACTCCCTGTATGGACGACCTTCTGCAGAAGGCTCCACCCAGGGAACTCCTGGACCAACACGTTCAGGACACCATGGGTGGATCCTAAATATGGAGAAATCTGCTCCAGTTCCCTCTCAGGTTCTTGTCTTCCTCAGACTCCGGTTCGATACCTGCCAAGGGAAGGTTTTTCTGACTGAGAATTCCGTCCAACAAACCATGCATCTGGTTTCCTGAGCTCTGGAGTGGCCCTGAGCTCAGGTCCGCAAGTACTTAACCCTTACAGGCCACATGGTGTCCACTGTGGAGGGGGTTCCTTACTCCATGGCTCACACTAGGGAGCTCCAGAGATTCACTATACGCACTTGGCATGGAAATTCGGACCTCTTGGATCTCAGAGCCTCTCCCTCCGGAGGTCAAGCAGGACCTACTCTGGTGGCTGGAAGGTCCAACTTGGAGAAAGGGAAACCCTTATAATTCAGGACTGGGCCTTAATGATGACGGACACCAGCCTGTGGGGCTGGGGAGCTGTACTGGGTCACCTGGGGATTCAGGGAAGATGGAATGCGGAGGAGACTCTGCAGTCCATAAATGTTCTGGATCTCTGGGCGATTCGTCATGCTCTTGCGTACTGGTCCTCTCCTTTGAGGGGATGTCCAGTCACTTTCCAGTCAGACAATGCCATGGTGGTGGCGTACATCAACAAGCAAGAGGCACAAGAAGTGTTTTTGCTTGGTCTGAGGTAAAGTCTATTTCTGACCTTGGCAGAAGATCACTTTTGGCCATTTCTGTTGTGCACATTCCAGGGGTAGACAATGTCCTGGCAGACTTCCTCAGCCGCCAACAGGTGGACCCAGGAGAGTGGGAGCTCCACCCAAATGTTTTTAGACCTGTTGGTGCAGCAACAGATAGACCTGATGGCAACCCGACACAACAGGAAGGTTCTAATGTTTTGCTCCCGTTGGAGGAATCCTCTGGCATTTGCGGTGGATGCTCTGTTGATTCCATGGCACTTACATCTAGCTTACATCCGTTTCCGTTGCCTCTTAGTCCAGATCTCCTCCTTCACGCTTACCTGTGGAAGGAGGTCCTAGAGCTCATGGCTTTGACGACATGGCTGTTGAAGCCTCCATCTTAAGGAAGAAAGGCTTTTCTCCTGAGGTGGGCTCCACTATGATCCAGGCTAGGAAACCGGTCTCATCCAAGGCTTACCACAGGGTCTGGTCTATTTTTCAGTCTTGATGTGTGGATAGTTAGTACTCTGTCTTTCCAGAGATGCATTGCAATCTTGCCTGATGTCAAGGTCTTCTTTTCAGGTGTAGTTCATGCCTGCCTGCCTCTAAGGCTCCCATTCCACAGTGAGACTTGAATCTGATTTTGGGAGTCTTGCAGAGGCCTCCCTTTGAGTCCTTGGCTACTATTCCTCTGCACCTTCTGATGTGGAAGATGGCTTTTCTTCTGGCTGTGGTCTCTGTCCACAGAGTTGCTGAATTGTAGGACTTGTCCTGCAAACTGCCTTTCCTGGCTGCTCTTCATACCTCCCAGGAATTCCTTCCTAAGGTGGTATCTGAGGTCCACATCATTCAGGAGTTTGCTGTGCCTTCCTATTGCCCTGACCCCTGATCTGACAAGGAGAGGGATCTCCACTTGTTGGATGTTGTACGTTGCCTCAAATTCTATGTGCACCGTACTGAGGCTGTATGTAAGACTGATGCCTTATTTGTCACCCCTGAGGGTCCTAGGGTAGTAATGGCTGCGTCCAAGGTCACCATTGCAGCTTGGATTAAGTCTCCTATTCGCAAGGCTTACGAACTCAGAAAGAAACCTGTTCCTTTCAGCATTACAGTGCACTTCACCAGGTCTGTTGGGGCCTCCTGGGCCTGCAAGAATCGGGCTTCTGCTGAACAGCACTTGATCTTGATCTTCCTTGCACACCTTTGCCAAACACTATCGTGTTGATGTTCTGGCTTCGGCTGAATCCAGCTTTGGCAGGAAGGTCCTGGAGTCCGTTCTGCCTGCTTAGGACCTTTGCATTACTGTGCCTTACTCTTCTTTAATTGTTTGAGCCCAGTTGGCTTTTGTTCTTGTGTGCTGATTGTTATTCAGTGTCTGTTGACTCTTAGTTGTATTTGGGATGTTCTTTGTCTTGGATTGTCCTTGGGAATTCTGGTATCATGGGGACCGGCACTAGGTCCTTTCCTTTTCTTCCCACCCTGAGAACCTAATGTTGGTACATCCCCATGGTACCTGTATGTCATATTGGACAACAGAGAAAATAGGATTTTAGTCTTACCTGTTAAATCTTTTTTCTCTTAGTCTGTATGACATACAGGTCTCCCAACCAGTGAAAGGGACCAAGCTTGGTCTCCCTTACCTGGACGTGGGAGTCCTTTTGGGTCTGTTGCTCACAGGAGTTTTCCTTTCTTCTTTCTTGCTATCCTACTTGGTGAGAGAAATATTGCAAATGAGAGCAAGAAAAACCCTAAACAACTCTACAAGTATATTAACAACAAAAAGGTTTGATTGATATTGGTCCTCTTAAGACTGAGACAGGAGAATTGATTAGTGAGGATAAACCTATGGCTGACATCCCAAATGCATTCTTTCCTTCTTTATATACAAAGGAAGCAGCAATGACAGGCTATGGGCAAACTGACTAAACCACAATGATTCCTCCATCATGTACATGACTTACTGAAGACAAGGTCCAAAAGAGACTTGAAAGGGTTATGGTGAATAAAGCACCTGGAGCAGAAAGTATGCACCAAAGGGTACTTAAGGAACTTAGTTCAGTAATAGCAAGACCATTATACTACATATTTATTGATTCACTTTCATCAGGTGTAGTTCCCTGTGATTGGAGGAAAGCTGATATAGATCCATTGTTTAAAAAGGGGCAAGATCCAAACCAGGAAATTATAGACCTGTGAGCTTGACTTCCATATTGGGTAAGATACTGGAAGGGTTATTAACTGACAGTATTCAGAACTATGCGAAGACAAACAATATTATTAGTAGGAATCAGCATGGTTTTATGAAGCATGGATCATGTCAGACTAATTTACTTGCATTTAATGAAAGAGTAGTAATTTGGACAAGGGAATTGCTGTTGATGTATACTTGGATTTTGCAAAAGCCTTGGTACAGGTTACTGCATACATTAAAAGGCTTCGGTTTGGGCGGACTTATCTGTACATGGACTGAGAACTGGTTAAATGATAGATGACAGAGAGTTGTTGTAAATGGAACCTTTTCAAATTGGTCTATAAGGGGGGTGCAGCAGGGTTCAGTCCTAGGCCCAATGCTCTCAAGTGGGAATTGAAAGTAGTGTCTCAATCTTTGCTGATGACACTAAGCTATGTAAGGAAATACATACAGAGCTGGATGTTTTTTCCCCTACAGAAGGATTTAGATAAACTGAGTGAATGGGCAGAAAAGTGGCAGCTGACATTTAATGTTGATAAATGTAAGCTTATGTATTTGGGCTGTAGAAACAAACTTGCTACATATACTCTAAATGGGAAACATCCTGGGTAATCCTCATTAGAGAAGGATTTAGGAGTACTGATAGACAGTAGACTTCACAGCAGTGTGCAGATTCACTCAGCTGCTGCAAGAGCAAATAGGGTACTAGCCTGGATAAAAATAAAAAGTGGTGTAGATGCAACGGATGATGATAATATCCTGCCTATGTATAAATCCTTGGTTAGGGCTCTTCTAGAATATGGAGTACAATTTTGGGCACCAGTTCTTAAAGACATTGTTGAACTGGAAAAGGTGCAGAGATGTGCAACAAAACTGATAAAGGGATTGGAGGATCTGAGTTATAAAGGAGACTAGCCAAAGTGAGTTTGTTTACATTAGAGAAGAGTAGCCTAAGGGCTGATATGATTACCATTTACAAATATATGCAAGGTCAATACAAAGAACTATCCAATGAATTATTTATGCAAAGAGCTGAGCTAAGAACAAGAGGTCATCCGTTAAGACTAGAGAAAAGGTGCTTTCAACTAAAACAAAGGCAGGTATTCTCTGCAGTAAGGGTGACAAGGTTATGGAATTCTTTGCCTCGGGATATTGTACTTGCAGATAATGCAACTGCTTTCAAAAAAGCAATGGATGCCTATCTAGCACAGAAAAATATTGAATTTATGACAGATGGCTTCAAAGCAGATAGTATGTTGACCAGGGAACTATCTGACTGACATTTGGAGTTGGGAAGGAAGTTTCTTACCCACTTGGGGCTAAATTGGAAATTACTTCAGAGGGCTTTTTTTTGCCTTCCTCTGGATCAGCAGGGATGTTTTTGGCATGGGCTGGACTTGATGGATGCATGATTTTTTCAGCCTCATCAACTAAGTTGCTATGTTTGTCTAAAGTCTAACTGGGGTAGGGCTAGTAGGAAAGCCTGATGAGGAGGAGGGGAGGCTCCACCCACATCTGCTTTCCAGAAATATTGCAGCCTACAGGGAACAGCTGTAGCCTCCCCATGGTACCTGTATGTCATATTGACTAAGAGAAAAGGATTTAACAAGTAAGTGTAAAATCCTTTTTTGTGCACTTTCATGAAAGCCTTTATAGTTTGTGAACAGGAAGTGATGAATGCTGTTCTTATCCCACAATGAACTGGCTGTGGAAAAACTGTGCAATACTTGCAAATTGCACCCTTCATGTGTTTAGAGTAAGTAAGCCATGGAAAATGCTGACTTATCCATACATGAAGAAAACAGCGTGGTCCACTTGTATCTTTCTTGAAATTATTTTGGAGGCGTGTATGTTTTTACCAGTAGATTGTATTTAAGATCTTTACATTTTGTTGATCAATTAACATACAACCCTATGTCATTTTTAGGAGCATCAACAGGGCTGTATTCAGATTGTACTGCTGTTGCAAGATTGTAGCTGGTGCTTGGTTCTGCTTCCTTTGAATCTTGTCTAGTTTCTTTTCCACTTTCCGTGTCTGATGGTTCTAGTTCATCCAAAATTGATGTTAATTTCTGAAAAGAATAGATTAAATTTGGTACCGTGTTAGCCGTAAAAATACAGGATGCTAAATTTTTTGTGAAGTTGACACCTTTATTGGCTAACTAAACAGATTTAAAATGCAAGCTTTCAAGACTTCTTAGGTCTCTTCCTCAGGCATGTTATACAGATAAATATGAAAACTTCTTTCTTAAATACAAGTACACATTACATTGTTTATAATGCAAATCAGATAAGAACGTTAGTCCAGATACACATTCCTCGATCAGTCATTGGTAGAGGATGTGATTTAAATAGCATTCTTCCTCTGGGTCCAGGTATTTATGATTCCAGAGGGACTGTCGTAAAAGTTAATTCACAATTAAGTACTGTGACAGAAATTCCCTGTCCCTGTTCAGGCCATAGGTCAAAGAGTCAAATTGTAACATTAATTTTACCTCCCATAATTTTCTGTCCCTCTGATTGCGAAATTGTCCCATTAGTACAGTCAATTTAATGTCCCTGATACTGTGCCCACTTTGGCAAAAATGTTCTCCCACTGGTGTGTCTGTCTTTTTGTTGTTAATGCTGGATCTGTGGGAATTAAACCTCTTATGTAATTTCTGTCCCGTTTCCCCCACATAAAGAGCTGTTGGGCATTTTGCACACATGATAAGGTATATTACATTGGATGATTTGCAGGTGAAATTACCATTGATCTTATGGTGTAACTGGGTGTTTGGTATGGGTATCTTGTCTGTGGTATAAATGTGTACACAGGTTTTACACCTACTTTGTAGGCAGGGTAATGTGCCATTTTTTGTATTTTTGTTCAGGGCACTCCTCACCATCAGTTGTTTTAAATTGGGAGGCTGTCTGAAGGAGAGTAAGGGAGACTGTGTGTAAGGTTGCTTGAAGTTCTCTTGATATTTTGTGCAGAGCTTCAACCTGGGGGTGGTAAGTGACAACAAGTGGCACACGGTTTCCCTTATGCTGTTCTTTGTAGCTCAACAGATCTTTTCTTCTATGTACTCCCTGTCACATTTGCATGATGGGATTCACTTCCTTCCTCCAGCTGGTAGGACCATTCAAATTTTAGATAAATAGGGAACTCCCCCCTGCGCCTTCAGACGGAGGTTTTTGCCTCCGTCGTAAAAAAAAGAGAGAATACCTGAAGGAATCGGAGTAGTAGGAGGAAGCGGAGCGCTGTTTGTCTGCTGATTCTGAGGCTTCGAACAGTAGTTGGAGGCTGAAGTTTGAGCAGGGTAGGAGCAGTATGTGGTTTACTGTCAGCAACGAGTGTACAGCACGGCAAAACTTCCTCCTGTCACGCGGAAGCACAGGAGTGGTTCCGACATTGGGACAGAGAGTGGGCAGCAAGTAATGTGCATTGACCCTGAGCCCTGTGGAAGTGTGCTGGTTAGGCACGATCAGGCTCGCGCCAGCAGCCGCTTCGGTAATGGAGGTTGCTGAGAGCAACAGAGGAGGAAAAGCGCAATGTATTTCAAGCGTGATTGAGCACGCCACTAAGGGAGAGCTGCCGGCTGATCATCCCCTTATATGTATATGGCAGCGGCGGACGTGCGTTCCAGCAATGGAACGCACGCTGAATAAAAGACAAGCAGCATGGAGGCAGGTAAGATTCTTTCTCTTATACCGCAATAATTGTAATTTTTTTTTTAGTGATAGGATTAAAAGTTAAGTTTTAATGATGTCTTCCTCTAAGCCTTCGTCTAGTAAGGATAAGCTAGAGACAGGGTCTGCTAAAGAGGATAAAACCCAAAAATGTAAAGCCTGTTCCAATTGTGAGAAGAAGTTGCCAGCCTCAGAGAACGCTAAATTTTGTCAGGACTGCCTTAAGCAAGCAGCCATCCAAGAAATGCCTGGGCGATTTCAAGATTTTTTATCTTGGATGAAGGTTTCTATGCAAGAGACCTTCTCTGCCATGCAGGAATCCATAATAGCTAGGAAGAGACAGAGACTGGAAGACCCTGGGGAGGGCACTTCTCAGAGATTGGAAGAAAATGAGGATAGAATTAGTCAAGGGCCATCAGAATTTTCTTCAGAAGAAGAGGAAGGTGAGATTGTGGAAAACTCAGGTGACTTTTCCGTAGACAGGATAGATAGTTTTCTAAGATCTGTCCGTAAAACCTTAGGTTTAGTGGAAGAGCAAAAGGACTTGGGTATCTTAGATTCTGCCTTTTTGGGGAACAAAAAACCTACTCTAAGTTTTCCAGTCCATCAGTCCATTACTGACATCATTTCGGATGAATGGAGCAAGATTGATAGAAGGTCTTCGGTTACTAGAAGGTTTGGGAAAATGTATCCCTTTGATTTGTCAAATGTTAAGAATTGGACATCTCCTCCCAAAGTAGATGTGGCGGTCTCCAGGATAGCCAAATATACTACCATTCCACTGGAGGATGGATCCTCATTGAAGGATTCTATGAATAGGAAGATGGAGTCAGCCCTTAAAAGACAATATTCACTCACTGGCAGTAATATGCAGATAGCCACAGCTCTAGCATGCGTGTCTAGGGCCATGCGTATATGGATTAACACGTTGGAAGAATATATCGAATCTGGTACATCAAGATCCAAATTATCTAGGGAGCTAAAGGAAGCTAACAACTTTGTATGTGATGCTTCGATTGATGCTGTGAAATTGGGAGCTAGATCCTCTGCACTGTCTGTATCCTCTAGAAGAGTGTTATGGCTTAGGCCCTGGGGGGCGGATGCCTCTTCAAAGAATAAATTGGTTAATCTTTCCTTCAAAGGTGACATGTTATTTGGTGAGCAACTAGAAGATATAATTAAGAAAGTATCAGGGGGGAAAAGTGCTTTTCTTCCGCAGGAAAAGAGGAGAAGATCCCCTCGCAGATCAACGTCATTTAAGAACAAGTCCTATTCCTTTCGGGACTCTAGAAGATATCAGGGAAGACCATTTGACCAGAGGAAACAAGCTCCATACCAATCTACAAGGGGGAGTTATCTCAGAGATTTCCCCAAGAAGCAGCAAGCTAAGAAGGAATTCTGAGGATTGGCGGGACCCTTTTCCAGAGCAGGTAGGGGGACGCCTGCATCTGTTTCGGGAACACTGGAGAACATCAGACAGATGGGTCCATCAGATTTTGGAAAAGGGCTATCCGCTTCAGTTTATACAGACCCCAGTTCCTCTTGCATCCAGAATTCCATCAAATCCAAAAAAGAAGTTATTCTTTCAGGAAATTCAGAACTTGCAGGAGAAAGGAGCGATTCAAATAGTACCACGGGAACAGAAATTTTTAGGAACCTATCCTCTTTTATTTATGGTTCCAAAGCCATCAGGTTCGGGGAGAACAATCCTGGATCTAAAGAAACTCAACAACTGCCTTGTAAAGAAGACCTTCAAGATGGAGTCTGTATCATCAGTCATAAGATCAGTACTGCCAGGAAGTTACCTCACCAAGGTAGATCTACGGGATGCATATTACCATATACAGATAAAAGAAGAACATCAAAAATTCCTGAGGTTTGCGGTAGGGAAGCATCACTTCCAGTTCAGGGTACTTTCGTTCGGTCTGTCCACAGCTCCAAGAGTATTTACAAAGATTCTGGCAGCCGCTATAGAGCCATTAAGGGAAAAAGGAATAATGATCATTCCGTACTTGGACGACCTTCTCTTGGTAGCTCAAACAAGGTCCCAAGCAATCTTGAACATGGATCTGATGGTAAATCATCTTACAGAATTAGGATGGATGATAAATTTCCAGAAAAGTCAGCTTATCCCCACTCAAAAACTGACGTTCATAGGGATTAAATTCAACACAAAGACAGCAAAGATATCCCTATCAGAAGAGAGGATATGCGGCATCTTAAAGAAAGTGAACAACTTCAGAAGAAGGAAGAGTCACATAGCACACCAATTCATGAAATGCCTAGGAGTTATGATGTCAGCAATCCAGGTAGTTCCATGGGCAAGATTTCATGCCAGACACCTACAGTGTTACTTCCTGAAGAACTGGAACAAGTATCAGCAGGATCCCTTGCAGAGGATAAAATTGCCAGTAGGCGTGAGACAAGACCTGCTATGGTGGACAAACAGAAAAAACCTGGAAAAAGGGACATCGTTGCAAGACCCGATTTGGAATATAATTATGACAGATGCCAGTCCCTCAGGATGGGGGGCAGTCTGGGAAAACAGATCAGTTCAAGGAAGTTGGAATCCAGAGGAAAGAAGATTGCACATAAACTTGTTGGAAATCAGGGCAATAAAATATGCCCTACTACACTTCAAGCAAAATCTAAAGAATACAGCAGTTCATGTCAGATTGGACAATATGACAGCAGTCATGTACATTCGGAATCAAGGAGGGACAAGAAGTTCAGGCCTAAACAGAGAAGTATCTCAGATATTCCTATGGGCAGAAAAAAATCTGAAGACCATTACAGCATCACACATTGCAGGGGTGCAAAATATATAAGCAGACTATTTAAGCAGAAACAAGGTACACCCAGGAGAGTGGTCCCTAAATCAAGAGGTGTTTCTTCAGATCACCAAGAAGATGGGAACCCCAGTAGTGGATCTTATGGCGACCCGGGAGAATCGCAAGTGCAGGCAGTTCTTTGCAAGAGGGAAATCAGCAGAGGCATTGGGTCAGGATGCTCTAAAGCATTTTTGGAATTTCTCTCTAGCGTACATCTTCCCTCCTATTCTGATAATAAGGGAGATCATCAGGAACGTGATATCAGACCGAGCAGAAGTCATCATGATAGCTCCGAAGTGGCCAAGACGCATTTGGTACTCAGAGCTGGTCAGACTGTCCAGACAGGATCCCTGGAAATTACCAGTCAGGAAGGACCTTCTGTCTCAAGGACCCTTGAACCATCCGGATCCAGGTTTTTTCCAGCTGACAGCCTGGAGATTGAGTGGCAAGCTCTATTAGATCAAGGGATCTCAAGGAAAGTGGCTGATACCATTCTATCAGGAAGGAAGAGGTCAACTCTCAAAGTCTACGACTGGATTTGGAAAACTTTTAGAGTATGGGCTATAAGTAATAAGATTCACAAGCACCAGGTTAGTGCTCCTGTAATCCTGGAATTTTTGCAGAAAGGTTTTGACATGGGGTTGAGTCCGGCCTCTCTAAAAGTGCAAGTTTCCGCCCTTTTCGCTGTTATGTCTAAGCATTGGGCAGAGAATAACTTAATTAGGAGATTTATCATAGCCATAGAGAAATTAAGACCCAGGATTAGGGAAATTGTTCCTGCTTGGGACTTGAATATAGTCCTGACTAAACTCATTGACTCTCCTCTTTTTGAGCCTCTAGGGGAGGTATCCTTAAGGCATTTAACCTGGAAAACAATCTTCTTGACTGCCATTACGTCAGCTAAGAAGGGTCAATGAGCTGCAGTCCTTGTGTTGTCAGGCCCCCTATCTAACCCTCCATCAGGATGAGGTTGTTCTTAGACTAAAACCACCCTTTAGGGGTAAGGTAATTTCAGAATTTCATCAAAACCAAGAGATCATTTTGCCTTCATTCTCCCAGCGGGGAAAAGGAAAAAAGGTTACATTTACTAGACCTAGTCAGATGTATTACAATTTATCTCCATAGAACCGCAGATTTTAGGAGATCAGACAATTTGTTCTTACAATATTGCGGCAAAAGAAAAGGTTCAGCAGCATCCAAACAGACGGTGGCTAGATGCATAAGACAATGCATAATATCTGCATATAAGGAGGCAAAGTTAGATCCTCCACTTAAGGTAAAGGCCCACTCAACAAGGGCAATGGCTACCTCATGGGCAACAAAGGCGAATGCTACTCCTCAGGAGTTATGCAAAGCGGCAACCTGGACATCTATATCCACCTCTATCAAGCACTACAGACTGGATATAGAGGCCTCTGCTGATGCAAAATTTGGACGAGGAGTGCTGCAAGCAGTGATCCCACAATGAAGGGTAGGAATTTTAAGCCTATTTCTTATATGTTTCTGGTATGCATTCTCCCCCCCCCCCTTTTTTTTTTTTTTTTTTTTTTTTTTCTTTATTTGGCTTGGGAAGTTCCCATCATGCAATGTGACGGGGAGTACACAGAAGAAAGAGAGAAATTTACTAACCGATAGTTCCTTTTCTTCTGTGTATCTCCACGTAACACCCCCCCTTAACCATTAAATGTGTTATATTTTTCAGCTTGGACAACAGGTATAACTGAAGGCACAGGGGGGAGTTCCCTATTTATCTAAAATTTGAATGGTCCTACCAGCTGGAGGAAGGAAGTGAATCCCATCATGCAATGTGACGTGGAGATACACAGAAGAAAAGGAAATATCGGTTAGTAAATTTCTCTCTTTCTTGGTATGTGAGTAGCTTTCTGTATCTGACTGTCAATAATCCTTGCACTGTAACCCTGTCTTATAAAGTCTCCTCTGAGTTTCTGGAGGTGCTTGTCACGGTCCGCCATGTCAGAACAGATGCGACTATATCTGATGGCCTTGCTGTATATGATGGAGTTCTTTGTGTGTTTTGGGTGAAAACTATCGTTCTTCAGGTAGGTTGGTCTGTCTGTTGGTTTACGGTACAAGGATGTGTGGATGGAGTTGTTCTGAATACTGATAGTCGTGTCTAGGAAGTTAATGTTTGTGCGTGAGTGACTGAGTGTTAGATTGATACTGGGGTGGAATTTGAGAAGTTCCTCTTCACTGGCTGTCCAGATGATAAGAACATCATCTATGTAGCGGCAATAGACCAGGGGTATTGTCTGGCAGGTGGGCAGGAAGTCCTCTTCTAACTTTGCCATGAACAAGTTGGCATTTTGTGGTGCCATTCGGGTACCAATTGCAGTCCCCATTTTCTGGAGGTAGAGGTCCTGTCCAAATTTGAAGTAGTTGTGGGTGAGTATAAAGTGTATGAGTTTTGTTATTGGTTCCATGGCTGTGTTATTTCTTTCCAGATATTTTTGGCATGCTGCTATGCCATCTGTGTGTGGAATGTTGGTATAAAGGGATTCTACAGCCATAGTGGCAAGGATGGTGCTCTCTGGAATGGGGCCCAAGTCTGCTAGTTTGTTCAAGAGAACCGTGGTGTCTTGAAGGATGCTGGGTGTTCGTTTTACCAGGGGTTTCAGGGTATTTTCTACCCAGCCAGAGATATTTTCTGTGAATGTGCCAATTCCTGAAATGATGGGTCTTCCCGGGTTTCCTTCTTTGTGTATTTTTGGTAACATGTAGAAAGAAATGGCAATTAAGTGACTCCTAAATGCTCATCATGACTAGTGCACTTTGTACTAGAGATAAGCAAACTTTCTATGGCCCCCAATTTTAAGTTTCTCACTGTTTGAGATTAACCTCAAACAGTAAATATGAATACAAAACAAAAAGTCACAATTTGTCCAGCCTTAATGGTGAGGAGATGGTTTACTTTTCATATTGGTTGCAATGGGTTAGTAAACTGAAAATTGTGTCCTGTTAAACAAATCAGATTTTGATTAGCCTGAAATAAAGAAATTGAAACTTTCATAAGACAGTTTACTTATCTCTACTATGTACTATATCTACCGAGTTAAAAAAGAAAAAAAAAAAAAAAAAAAAACAGCATCAAAATAAATCCTGCATTGTTATCCAAGGCAGATAGACCTTTCCTGTATTTATCCAGAGTGAACACACTACATGATGACAATGCAAAACAGATCATAAACTGATTATCCAATACAGAGAGATCCTTTCTTTACTTATCCCCTGAACTGTTTGTTTTAAAAAGTGCAGTAAACGTTAAGCAAAATAATTGAAAGAAAAGGGACTTTTCTTTGATACATAAAGCAAGCATTATGTTCCACATTTATAACACATTCACCTTAGTTCCTTACCTGATGTATGCATTAACAGACCGGCACAGTATTACATGAGAGCTGCAGGACAATACACCATTACATTAGACCAGAAGAGCAATACACAAGACCAGCAGGGTAATATACTTTTTCATGAGACCATCAGAGCAAATGCGTGAGTGTAGCAGGGCCATACACCATTAAATTACACCAACACAGCAATGCACAAGACAAGCAGGACTATACACCATTACATGACACAGCAGAGCAAACCATGATGCCAGCATGGCCATACACCATTAGTGTCTTGTAATGGCATATGGCCGTGCTGTCCTCATGCGTTGCTCTGCTGGTGTCCTCATGTAATGATCTACAGCCCTGATGGCCTCACGCTTTGCTTTGCTGTTGCCATGCACCAGCAGAGCAAAGCAGGACGACGGCAGAGCCATACACCATTGTCATGTAATCATGTGTGGCTGAGCTAGCCTAATGGTTTGCTGTGCTAGTGTCCTCTTACAGTATGTATGTATGGCTATGCTGGCCTCATGCTTCGCTCTGCTTCTGTCATGCACCAGCAGAGAAAAACATGATGTAAGCAGGGCCCTACACCATTACTTGATATCAGCAGGAGACCAGTAGGGTTTTACATGTGACCATTAGGACAGCGTGCCATTATATGAGACAGCACACTAAAATAGGAGACCATCAAGAGAAATATGGAGGGAGAGCACCATATAGGAGAGTTACATAGGAAAGAGGAGAGGAGAGAGGGACCACTCAAATAGCTTCTCCAATGCACCACTGCACTGAGCAGTTGATTGAAAGGATGGATTCTTGTGTTCAGCAGGGGCAGACTATAGGCAAATACTGACCTGGTAGGATTTTTGTTTTAAACTGGCCCACAATAGTAGCTCCTCTCCCTTTCTTCACAACCTGTCATGTGGCCTCGCCACCAGGCTGTGAGAATTGAATGAGCTGCTCATAATTGAGCCATCCTGGGGGGAAGAGAGCATTGCACATAAGTGGTCTTGCTTGTAGCTACTGACACAGGTCTTTGGCTTCTGATAGCTCTTGACAGTTGACAGTTGTAAATGAGTCTCAGCCAGCCTTCTGCCCCTTTATGTGATGCCCACCCAGGGCCATTTCTAAGCAATGTGGGACACAGCACAAATGAAGTGCAAGTTCATTAGGGAAATCAATAGAGCTTTGCACCATTACTACAGTGCAGAAGACAAAACCAGCATTAGCATTACATTATTTAAGACCATAAGAGTGTTAAACTGTGGTCAATGGAGTATTACGCTGTTACAAGTAAAAGCATTGCTTTATGTGTAAGCTGATAAAACATCCCCTTTAACTAGGGACACACATGTAATATACATATTTCAAGATTACTCTGCAATTACATACTTGTAAACGAGACAAATCTCAAAGTAGTCTTCCTGGTAATACATTTTCTAAATAAATAAAATTAAACAGCCTTTGCAGAATGCATTTTCTCTATTTGTTCCCAGTTAAAGGTAACACACAATGACATGCAAACATCAATAGGAGAGCTGTAGTGGGAGTGAGGGAGCCTACATATAATAATAATAAGAGCGTTAATGCTTTGGCGAACATATGTAAAAATCTTCAAGTAGCAAATGTGAAGTCAGATAGTGCTGCTCAACCCCTTGGATTCTACAGAAATTTTGAACACATTGCTTTGCAATGTGCTGGCAGGGCTGGTGCAGGGATTTTTGTTACCTAAGCAAAATCTCATTTTGCTGCCCCCTTGCCTCCCACCCCTAGTGCACTGCCCCTTTAAACCCCACCCACTAAAGGCTGTAAAATAACTGAGCCTAAGCTGAAAATTAACCCTGTGAATGCCAGCTCATTGCTTTGCAATGCAACGTAAAGCAATGTGTTGTGTGCCTCTCTTTGGCTGCTAGCATTCAAAGGGTTAATTTTCAGATTGGGCTATTTAGATTAGGTTATTCATTTTACAGGCGTCTTCAGGGTCCGACTGTCTGGACCAGGGGGCAGAGAGAGAGAGGACAAAAATAACCCTAACCCATTAAATTAACGAGTTATGCAGATGATATCCTTTTGTTTATATCCAACCCTGATAAATCCTTTCCTCTGCTGGTTGCCATTATTTCAGAATATAGTGCTATTCTCTTCCTTCAAACTTAACTATACCAAATCAGAGATATTGAACATTTCTGTTCCGGACCCTGATGTTGTTCGTCTCCGATCTTTATACCCTTTCAAGTGGAAGTCTGATTGTATTAAATATCTGGGGGTCCTTCTTACTTCTTCTTTGCGCTCCTTAATACCGATAAATATAACTACAGTGGAAGCAATTGTGAAAGCTGATATCTCATCATGGTCCCATATCTTTTCAGTCTCTTGGTTTGGTAGAGCCAATCTTATTAAAATGATAATGTTACCAAAGATTCTCTACCTTTTACGTTCCATTTCTTTATCTTTTCCTTGGCGATTACTTGGATCTTTAAAATCTCACATTAACAGATTTCTGTGGAAAACCAAAGCGGCGAGGTTAAGTTCATCTGTTCTTTCTCGATCAGTCTTATCTGGAGGACTAGGCCTCTCTCAGGCGCCCCTGCTGGCTGCCACACTTTTCTCATGCTCCTGACCTCTCCAGGAATTATCTTCATTATAACCTCCTTGCTTTCAAAATTCACCAAAAATATTCCAAGGACCAAGCTCTACTCCACATTCCACATACCTGGACTTACCAAAATTCAACGGATGGCATTATAACACTGAGATATACAGCGGATTGAAATATACTTCCCCTGGACCCTCTGCTAAGAAGAGATAACTCCACTGGAACACCACAAACAAGGTACATTGAAACTATAAAACTAACTCTCCTCCAGTTGTTATTTGGGTTTTGTATTTGATCATCCATTCAGCAATGCTCAGATTTCATTTCTAAACTCTCAGAAAACTTATTGATGAAATATATATATTTATATATATTTCACTGAAGCACACTGGTTTTGAACTCCTGTAATCTGACCTGCATGCATGCTTTCTTAACTATGTTATCTACAAAGCAGCCTGAAGTGCAAAATTCCACACCTCACACTGGCCTGCATCCTATAGAACAGGACAATGTGACCATCACCCACAGCTGACATTCCTGCAAAAGTTAGATGCTATTTTATCCCTATGAATGCTGAGGGAATGATCACCTATACTCACCTCCAGTTAATTGGGTTTGGGATTTAATCATCTATTCAGCAATACTCAGATTTAATTTCTACACTGTGAAAACTTATTGACGAAAAAAAAACCAAAGAAACAAAAAGAAAAAATGTCAACTATATATTTCACTGAAACATATTTGAAACTGCAATCTGACCTGCATGGATGCTTTCTTATCTGTTATCTACAAAGCATCCTGAAGTGCAAAATTCCACACCTCACACTTGCCTGCATCCTAAAGAACAGGACAATGTGATCATCCCCCACAGCTGACATCCCTGTAAAACTCAGAGGCTATTTTAACCCCCTCACTGCTGAGGGAATGATCACCTATTCTGCCTCATATCTGTTTTCCCTACAACCCCAAAAAGTGGTCTCTCCGCTCAGCCCCTCGCAAGTGGTTACCTTAAAATCGCTTGGCATCTTCAAAGGCACTCACAGGGGCTGCCGTGGTGGAAAATCAAAGCTTAAAGTTCAATCTCCTGACACTCTCATAGCCACTCCGCCACTTCTACCTGCAAACCCAATTGAAGTGATTCAGTCCAGAAGCCACAAAAAGCGCACATTCAAATCAAGGAAACCTCTTTGTGTGATCCCCATAAGAAGATGCATTGTTTCCAAAGTACAGAGCAAGAACTCAGAACCCCAAGACTGTCCTATCAGATCAATCCTGTGCAATGCCAGATCAATAAAGAACAAAACAGCTATTATCGCCAACCTTATTGAAACATGTGAATTAGCGTGCATTACAGAATCTTGGCTAGATGACAGTGCGGGGCCTATCCTAGCAGCAGCTGTTCCAGGCAACTATACAGTGTTCCACTGACCGAGACAAGAACGCAAGGGAGGTGGAGTAATGATTTGTGTCAAATCATCCTTAAACCCTAGGCCAATATCAGTCCACACACCCCAATCTTTTGAATGTGTAGCTGCTAGCATCTCAATAGATAGAGGATTTTGGATACTGTTAATATACAGACCCCCAGGAGATGGGAAGAGATTTCTTCAAGAACTCTCAGACCTTTTGACTGGTTTAATCCTTGAACACCCTAGATGGATTATATTGGGAGACTTCAACACTTGGATTGATGACACACTATCCCAACTGGGGCAGGACCTCCTCAGCCTGATGAGTGCACTCGGTTTCATACAAATAGTTGCCACTTCCACCCACAGAAAAGGTCATACACTTGATCTAGTGTTCCAGTGTGGACTAGAAGTGTCGCCAGTAACTGTAAATCCATTTGTATGGTCAGACCACCACTCCATACACTTTTCCATTGGATCACAATCAGCCAAACCACAGCCTCAGAACCTGGTCAAACACGCTCATTAAAAGGGGTGACCCCACTGGAAGTAACATCAAATATGGATCTAAGTAAACTGATGGACACTTGTGAAGACCCTGGCTCCTTAGTCCAACTCTACAACAAAACCATAAGGGACACCCTAGAAAGCACTGCACCATCACGCATATGCACTATCAAAACTCACAATAATGCACCTTGGTTTTATAGCACCATCAGAGAATTGAAGAGAACAGGCTGTAAACTCGAGAGAAGGTGGCGCAGGACACATGACCCAGAGGACAAAGTTGCTCTTATCAATACTTAAATGAATATCAAGTTAAGATAACTCAGAAAAAATCCTCATTTTTGTCACGCAAAATCACACTTTCCCGCAACAGACCCAGGCAACTGTTTCGCACAGTAGAAAAGCTCTGCAAACCAGCATGCATGCATATACCCAACAACTTTTCTCAAGATAAGTGTGAAGAATTTGCAACCTTCTTCACAGACAAGATTTCCTCCATCCGAGCCTCCATCACAGCAGGCCAACCAGTTACCCACCAGAACTACTACAGTGTAAGACCAGATTCCCCCAGTTTATGGTCTACTTTTACAAATGTGGATATAGAGGAAGTTAAAAGAACCATGCAAAAGTTGCGCCCTACTAAGTGTGACTTAGACCCTGCCCCAACTCGTCTTATATCTGCATGTACTGAAACCCTTGCCCCAGCCCTCACAAAAATAGTGGAGTGTTCACTAAAAACTGGAATCTTCCCAGATCCTCTAAAACAAGCAGTGGTAAAACCCCTCCTAAAGAAACCCTCACTAGACCCAGACTGCATAGCAAATTACAGACCAGTATCCAACCTTCCATTTCTGGGGAAAATCATTGAAAAAGTAGTAGCAACTCAACTGGAGGCCCATCTATCAAGCTATAACATCTTTGATCGTTTCCAGTCAGGTTTCAGATGCCGCCACAGCACGGAAACAGCGCTAGTCCGAGTGCTAAATGATCTCCTTTTGGCAAGAGACAAAGGTGATTACTCCATCCTAATCCTCCTGGATCTTTCAGCTGCATTTGACACCATTGACCATGGGATTTTAATAGAGCGCTTGCAGCACATCTGTGGTTTAGGAGGCACAGTTCTTAACTGGTTTAAATCTTTCCTCACTGGTAGATCACAGAGAGTAACATCAGGATCTTGCTCATCGGCACCAACAGAATTAGCCTGCGGAGTTCCACAAGGTTCCATCTTGTCTCCTATGCTATTTGCAATTTACTTACTACTACTGGGAGACATCATCAGAAGACACGGCCTAAGATATCATTGTTACGCAGATGACACACAACTCTACTTCTCCTTTGCTCCAGATACTAAAGACCCAACATGCCTCATCAACAGTTGCTTAGCAGACCTCATACAGTGGATGAATGCTAGTTGGCTTAAAGTGAACCCTGACAAAACAGAGTTACTCTTGGTGAGGGGACCCCGGGCAACAAGAATAACTCAGGATCACCAAACTGGCCTGGAACTTGGAGGCTTTGAACTCATTAGTTCAACAGAGGTACGAAGTCTCGGAGTGATGATTGACTCTGGACTGTCATTTAAACAGCAGATCTCTTCTGTAATAAAATCTGCCTTCTTTCATCTGAGAAACATAGCCAGGATACAACACTTAATTCCACCAGATGATATGCCAACATTAGTCCATGCATTTGTGTCTTCTCGTCTAGATCACTGTAATGCGCTCTACTTGGGCCTCCCAGAAAAAGAACTCCATCGCCTACAAACAGTACAAAATGCAGCAGCCAGACTACTGACCAATAAAACTCGCTCATGTCACATAACACCTGTTCTCCACTCCCTGCATTGGCTTCCAATTAAATGGCGAACATATTTTAAAATTGGCCTGCTGACCTTCAAAGCCTTAAATAATCAAGGCCCACAGTACCTGAAAGAGCTCCTGACACCCTATATTCAATCCCGCTCACTGCGGTCAGCCAACAGATCCCTCCTGTCAGTGCCCAGAATAAAGACAACCTCAGGTTCCCGGGCATTCAGCCAATCTGCCCCCACATTCTGGAACTCTTTACCACCCTCAATCAGAGAGACACCATCACTACAGACTTTTTAAAAAAAGCTAAAGACCCATCTCTTTTATCAGGCATTCAGTCACCTCATGTGACCATAAGGAACTGTACATTTTATGTCTGTTTATAGAATTGTAAAGCGCTTTGAGTCTCACAGGGAGAAAAGCGCTATAAAAATCACAAATTATTATTATTATTATTATTATTGACGATTTTGGCATACTATAGAGCGGTGGCCTTATCTATGCTGAAAGAATTATGTGCATCTTCCTCTTCTAGGGATTGGGTGAGCCTCCTGCGGCTTAAATTGGGGTCCGTCTCCCCATTGCAGTTGTTGTGGACTACCCCAACTAACACACCGGTTAGTGTTAAGAATGACCCTGTTTTATCCCATATTCTACAGGTATGGAGGTCCTGTCATATAGCGCGGACCCTAGCTCCGTCCCCTTCTCCGCTGTGCTCTCTGGTAGGAAATCCAATTTTCCCTCCGGGTCTACAGTCTAAGTCCTTTTGCTCATGGACCTTGGTGGGCCTAGATGACCTTGAACATCTAGCCCCCTTGGGGCGGCTTCCCCCCTTCAAGGATCTCTGCGTTTCTCATAACCTTCCTAGCTCTGAATTTTGGAGATATTTCCAGGTACGTCACTTTCGTACTGAGACTCTGGTTCCTGCTTCCCCGCTTAGAGTATGTTCTCCTTTTGAGAAATTTTTGTTGAATGTAGATCATGCAAGAGGAGGATTATCGAAAATGGTTCGTTTCTTAGAGTCTTCATCCTCTCTTCCTTCTCCGCCGCAGAAGGCTTTATGGGAAGCTGATTTACAAACTTATGTCAGAAGTCCAGTGGGCTTCGGCTTTCCATCTTCATTCCAGGCTTCTAACAAATGTTCTTCTCAGGGAGACCAATTATAAAATTATGATGCGCTGGTATCGTACTCTGGCTAAATTAGCGAGAATCTTCGCAGGAGTTTCTCCATCATGCTGGAGACGTGGTTCTCATGTAGGCACCATGGTTCACATATGGTGGGAGTGCCCAGCTTTATCGAAATTCTGGTTGGATTTTGGATACTATTTTCCGAAATTAACTGGTCTTCAGTTCCCTTGTTCGCCAAAAACCTTTTTACTTTCTATCGTCCCTGAGAGTTCTCCGGCTCCTGCCAATAAAGTACTTAAATTGTGGCTTCTCCTTGTTACGGTTGCAAGAGCGTGTATACCTAAAAGATGGAAATCTGATGTCTCTCCTTCTCTGGCGGATTGGAAATTGCGGATCCAAAGTTTGATACAAATGGAAAAACTATTTGCCGCCTCGAGGGGGCAGTTAACTGATTTTACGGTCACTTTTGCCGCTTGTCTGGCATTTGTTGAATATTAATATTGTTGTTATTTTCCTAAATAGGGAATTGGCCATGTCCCCCCATACCCCCCTTCCAATCCTTCTTAGTTTTCCTTATCTTCTACCCTGATATTTCTCCCTCTCTTTTCTCTCTTGTGTCTTTTATGTATGTTTCGTTTCTTTAATGTTTTGTTCTGTCTTTTGTGTTATTTCTTACTGTGTTACCTGACTATGGCTTATTTAAGTGGAGTTTTGTCTGAAAATTACTCCTAAGACAGCTAAGAAGGCGATGTGTTTCATTTCGTGCCGAATTAGGATGGAATAATTGTGCTTAGGGTTAGACTTTTATATGTATATATGATATATCATATTATCTCTTTTTCACTGGCTCTAGCATCTTTGGTACATAACAAATATTTTCTGTTTTTTTTATTAATGTTCCTACTCTTGAATATGCTATTGACTTTGTTTCTTATCTGGATACTCTGTATCGGATTTATTTCAATAAAGATAAATTTATAAATAAATAAAAAAAAAAAAAAAAAAAAAAAAAACCCTAACCCTGGCTTCCTAGCTACACACAGTATAACAGCCTCAGGGAGAGGATAAGAGATGTTAATGTGATCACATAGACAGTAGGATTTAACTTATTGCTGCATCGGCAGATATTTTAAAGTACTGTCCATATTAAGCAAGAGTGTATGTGTTCTACCTGGAAATCTTTAGGTCCCAGGAAGAATCTAGGCCCATATGTAAAAAAGCAAACTAGAGTTATTCTGGAGTAAACCAACTGTACCACAAGGAACAAATACAAATTCCTATTACATTACATTAGGATTTTCACATTTTGAATGATAGAAAGGTCTCAAGTGCATTGCAATGCATTTGAAACCTGTAGCATTCAAAGGGTTAAAAGTTCTATTCAGGTTTGTGGGAATTTATAAATGTTCATTTCTCCCCTATGGCGCATACTCCAGAATAACTCTAGTTTGCTTTTATAAATATGGGCCCTTGAGTCCAGGAATGCCAATGGGCCAAAGGTGACTGCTGTAAGGTGTCTCTCTCTCTCTCTCTCTCTCATCAGCACTATGACTCTGAATTGCTCCTGTCCAGACACAGGGGGAGGCAGCAGGAAAGCATCAGCAGGTCCACTAGATCAACATCCCTTCTAATGTCCTCTGTAGCCTTTTACTGCACATTAACACTTTGAGAACCAGAGGGGAGTGGATTGCGTTATGGAGCAATGCATTTGCACATTCCTCTGGCACTCAAAGAATTAAGACTTGCTTGATCATAGAAATAGGATGTTAGCAGCACTGCAAATACCCCCAAATCCAACATCTGCATTATTTCACTAAGATAGATGTTGCCAGTGCACTTTTCAATGCATTGGAGACATCTCTAGCATCCAAGGAGTTAAAGAATGTAGGCCCATGTGTATACAAACAAACTGTAGTTAATGTGGAATAAACCAACTGCAACGTAGGGGACAAATAAACATGTCTACATTCCTATGCCCTTGAATAGAGTGTTTTTTAACCCCTTGAACATTAGAGAGAGCATACCTCCCAACATTTCAAATTGCCAGAGAGGGACACTTGTGTTTTAGGGGGGTGTTGCTGGGGGCGTGGCTGGCGGGTGGGGCATTACCGAGAATTTTTAGGCTATTTCATGACCTATTGACACCTTCTTGTGTAACCTAAAAATGATTTAGAACAAGACCAAAGTATTTCATTTACACAGAGTAATTTATAAACACTTATACTGACATTTATACAAACACTAATGTGAGTTTTATTGCTGTAGAGCACTTATATACACACCACACAGTTTGATCCCCAAAAAAGAGGGACAACAGGGTGGGAAAGAGGGACAGAGGGATTTTGGTCTTAAAGAGGGACACTTGGGAGGTATGAGAGAGTGCTCCTATGATTTTCTTTGCAATGCACTGGATACTTCTCTCCCATTCAAGTGTCTAACCCCTTAAAGCCTAGTGAGGTCTCCAGTGTATTGCAAAGAAAAGTATATGAGAACACTCTAGCGCTCAAGGGGTTTAAAAAAAAAAACCTCTACTGAAGCCCAGTTTAATTTTGTCCCCTATGGTGCAGTAGGTTTTCTCTAAAATAAGTTGTTGGCTTTTATAAATATGGGCCCTTGCACAGGACACACTAAATGAAGCCATTCAACCACCCAATGCCACCAGTCCACCATGAAGAAAGGTGTTACAGTTCTCTAAATGTAATAAGATATGTGGATGTTACCTGTCCACTCAGCCCTGCATGAAGGAGAGGGAACCCCACTCTACAACAACTTAGTGTTGCTGCTTCCCCTGTCAGCTACTTCTAGCTTCCAGTGCCACTGCCACTCCCTGCTGTAACCTTCCCTCAGTCAGTATCGGCAAAGGAGGGAAAACATGCAGCTAATACGGCTGTGCACCTATTCCAGCTGCTGCCTTCCTCACACTGCTGTGTGGTTCCTATTTTATGTGATTACAGGAAATCCTAGCACAAACACTGAGAAATAAATATAGTAATATTATGGTGTGTAGACAACCTAGGTGATTGAATGTTTTCAATGAGCCTTCACACAGGTTGATTACTTACTACACTGCTACCACGTTTCACAGACAGCCCAGTACTGCCCTAGACTCCTAGCATCATCCGTCACATACAGAACCGCAAGCCATCCAATGAGAGAGGAGTATGTTATGACTACTCCTCTTTCATTGGCTGGAGGTGCTACCTAAGGAGTACGTAAAGGAGCAGTAAACTTTTTTTTATGAAAACACATATTTTACAGTGTTTTTCCTGCTGAATAAAACAAGGTCACTCCCATCACTGTCAGATGTTTTATTCAAAATTTATAGCAGTTTAAATAATCAGGAAGTGAATTTACTGTGTTTACTTCCTGATAGTTCTAACTGACAGGAAGTGACAGGCAGTTTCTCTCACATTCTATGGAGATCTGTATGTCACTGACTTTTCTGACTTTCCTTTCCATTAGAATCTAACAGGAAATCTAATTAGAATTTGACCACTAGAGGGCTCTGCTAATGTAAAAAAAAACATGGGTTTAAACTGTAATAACTCTGGAAATATACATCTCTGGTCAGTAGGAATACCCTTATTTTACTCAATCCCTACAATATATATTTTTTTCATAAAAAAAGTTTACTGCTCCTTTAATATAATTTCAACTCAGCCACGCTTCCAGGCCAATCAGAAGTGAGAATGACCAATGCATGTAGGACTGTGAGAGACAGTTACGTTGGCACTTGCCAAATGCCTGCTACACGCGCTGTCACTCTGTACCAATATGTCTCCAGCATAATGGTGGCTCTCTCCTCACAG
This sequence comes from Rhinophrynus dorsalis, assembly GCA_037306005.1. Classification (NCBI taxonomy): domain Eukaryota; kingdom Metazoa; phylum Chordata; class Amphibia; order Anura; family Rhinophrynidae; genus Rhinophrynus; species Rhinophrynus dorsalis. Next base: position 301,028,698 of record CM074723.1, on the reverse strand, counting down.
CAGCCACCAAGGTACATCCAGCTCTGCGCCCCCAGGAGATGTGCTCCCTAGGCCAGCGCTTACCTCGCCTTGCCGGCTCTGTGTGCTGGAGTTCTCTACCATCCACTGGGTTAATATCACTTCCATATCGTGAAACCGCATAGTTGACTTATTTACGAACAGATACTCTGCATAATTATTCATACTGATGTATATATTGTCCAAGGCATAATAATACACCCACCTTCAGAGCTGGAATTGCATTCCAAAGGGCCCTAGGCAGGATGCCAAATTGGGGCCCCCAGCATGGTTCCCATCCCATCCTACCCCACCTCAAAACTATGTGACCATTGTTCTTGTGGTTAGAGAGAGATCATTTAACCCTTTGGATGCCAGAGAGGTCACCAAAGCTTTGAAAAGCAATATACTGGGCACCTCACTGGCATCTAGGGGGTTAAGTATATTAAACTGATGAGCTTATAATTGAAATGGTGCTACACAAGTGATTCCACAGATTTTACAGCTGAAATGGGCTACACTATCAATGCCAACTACAGAGCTTAAAGATGATATAGTGCTACATAAGTGTCCACATAAACTATCTGCCCCCAGCCTGGTTCCAGTGGTAGTCACAGATTCTGACAAACACTGCCTTCTCCCCAGTCAGGTTCCACTGATAGTCACAGCCCCCACATACACTGTCTGCCTCCCAGCCTGGTTCCTATGGACCAGTGGAACAAGGCTGGGGACAGATAATTCATATGGGTCTGCGACTACCAGAGAAACTAGGCTTGGGGTTAGACAGTGAATGTGGGGGCTGTGACTTCTAGTGGCACCCGACTGGAGGGCGCAGGCAGACATTGTATTTGGAGGTTGACTACCAGTATAACTGGTAGTCATAACCCCCATATACACTGCCTGCCTCCCAGCTTGGTTCCACTGGTAGTCACAGCCCCCACATACTGTCTGCCTCCCTTCCTGGCTCCACTGGCAGTGACAGGCCCAACATACATTGTCTCGGGTGTAACTACAGGGGGTAAAGAAGGTACTGTTTTACCAGGGCTGAGCATCCAAGGGGGCCCTATCTACCCAGGATGCAATAGATTCTAGTTATGCGTCTGTGAAAATATTTTTGTTGCATGGGCCCAAAGAAATGTTTGCACTAGGGGCTCTCCAGTCACTATCTATGACTCTGCATTGTCTGCCTGCCTCCAAGTTTCAGCTTAGTTCTACAGGTTCTCATAGCCAAATACATTGTCTTTATTTATTTATATATATATATATATATATATATATATATATATATATATATATCCTACTGTGTGACACTATCAACATGTCCCCAGTAGGATATTGTAGGGAGTGCCGCACAATACAATAACCAAAAATAATACACACAAAAAAATACAAATTATAGATCTCACCAATGGTTCTTCATTAAAATGGAGGCAGTAAATAAGTTCTATAGTTCAAGAGGATTCTTTGCAGCTGTTGAATTGGTGGGGAAAACAGGACAACAGCACAGAAAATATCCTCTAAGCATAGTATTCTCAATAATATTGCACCTTCAATTTCACCCTGAGCTCTAATAGAATCATACTCACTTGGTTTAGAGGTTTAGAACTATTTCTCAGTGTAATGGCTCCCCTGGTACAAACGCCAGACTGCTTACACCTTTCTGCTTGCTGATCTTTTTCCACAGGTTCACTTTCCTTGAATACAGGATCCACCAGGATGATTTATGGGCTCATTAGGAGGTATACCAAACCTTTCAGTAGGGCCCTATGTACTTCCAGTCTCACAACTGGGTGTATAAGCAGGGCCGGATTTGCCATAAGGCAGAGTAGGCACCTGCCTACAGGCGCATCCCACAGAGGGGAGCCTGCCATTGGAATATATATATATATATTTTTTTTTAAATATATTTACAGAGCTTCTACGCTGCGCACAGTAACCCGTTGCCCGGCCCGCCCCTCGCCTTGCTAAGGTCTGTGCCGAAGGCCGTAGCTGCTGTTGCTCCCCCTCGTCGTCTCTAATGCAGAGCGCTGGGAGATGACATCATCTCCCACCACTCTGCATTCCTAAAGAGAAGACCGAGTGGGGTGCAACAGAAGCTGCTGGTCTGTGCAGAAGGCGGCATAGACATCTCCTGCCGCTGGACCACCAGGGAGGTAGGAAACTGATACGGGGGGGGGGGGCAATGTGAAGCTGATGGCAATGTGAGGGCAAGTTGGAGCTGATGCTGATGGGGGCAAGACAGTTGAAGCTGATGGGGCAAGTTGGAGCTCGGAGCTGATTGGGGCAAGTTGGAGCTAATGGGGGCAAGACAGTTGGAGCTGATGGGGGCAAGTTGGAGCTTGGAGCTGATGGGGGCAAGTTGGAGCTTGGAGCTGATGGGGGCGATGTGGAGCTGTTGGGGCAAGACAGTTGGAGCTGATGGGGCAAGTTGGAGCTTGGAGCTGATGGGGGCACGTTGGAGCTGATGGGGGCAAGGTGGAGCTTGGAGCTGATGGGGGCAGTGTGGAGCTGATGGGGCAAGACAGTTGGAGCTGATGGGGGCAATGTGAGGGCAATATGGATATGGGGGGTAATGTGGAGATTTGGAGCATTGTGGAGATGGCCAATTGGTGTGTGGGGGGGGGGGCTTCAGATTTCTGTGCCTACAGGCTCCTGAGATGTAAATCCGGCCCTGTGTATAAGTCTAAATTACTATATAGAAAAAGGCCTCTATGTGCAATAATACAAAGAAGAGGATGGGTAAAGGTAGGAGAAGGGTTTATTATTACACTAGCAAAAGGGGCACGGCATTACCCGTGGTGGTTAAAATGCTTGAATGCTTCAGGGTTTGGGTAAGTTTGAGGCAGTGAAAGGGTTGTGTTTGACAGGCAGAGATGTACATGCATTGAAATGTGTTGCATACCTCTGGCACTAAAGGAACCCAATACATTGGCCATTTGCTTTGGTTTCTTTAAACCCCTTCAGTGCCAAAAAGGTATCAAACATATTCCACTGTATGGATATGTCTTTGGCTGTCAAAGGCCTAACCCTTTACGCAAACCATTGTCAATCAATGTGTTGAATAGCCCTCAAATGATTTAATCCCCAGGGGAAATGCCGTGCCCCTTTTGCTAGCATGAATATTTAACTGACCAAACTAAGGGTATACATAATAATAGTGGCCATTGCTAAATGCCGTATAATGAAGAGATCAGTCACCAAAATTAATAGGAAATATTTGTTAGAAAAACATAAGCAAGTGTAGAGGTGCAAACCTAACATATAGCCCAGCTCATGGTTTTTGATGCACAGTGCTACTGAATTGTAATGTAACTTCTGTTTATATAACATGGATGTGGATTTGTGCTATTTGATTACACAGAGACATTATCTTTTTGTTTTTTATGTATGTAGTAATTGATATTTTAGGCTTGCAGCTGCAGACTTAGTTGTGTTTTTCAATAAATATTTATTATGTTATCATTATAGGGTATTTTTGAATGTTCTCTCTATAATTGTGTAGACACTTTTAGAGGTGTAGGTTATATTATATGCAGAAATATTGTGAAATGCATTTAGAGTTGGAGGAAGAAAATGTGAGCAAATGGTGGTATTATTTAACATGATAAACTTTTGAGCCATTGGTTTAGGTGGTAGACAGGGGAGAGTAGCGAGATATGTATGAAAAGTCTGATAAATGTAGAATAATGACAAAAAGTCTGATAAATGTAGAATAATGACAATGATCTGTTCCCTATGGCCATACCTGGGATGTTTGTCTTCTGGAGTCAAGTCCTGTGGTGGGTCCATTAGCACCAAAAAGGGGTGTGGCTTAATTGTGAATGGGGACAGGTCTTTAACAGACTGACATTGAGTGAATGTGTGAAGAAGCACCCCTCGGGTACTGAAGATGTTAAATACTCTTTGAGTGCCAGAGGGGTAGGCAACGCATTGATATACCTTGCGTACCCCTTTGGCACTTGAAGGATTAATAAACCTGGTGAATTATGATACTTTACTTGAGCTCAACGCAATTTGGTTTCTCAAAAGAGTTGGAGATTATTGTATAAAATGGTGGAAGGTTGGAAGCTCCCACACATTGTAGTCCAATAACTGATGGAGAACCGCAGGTTGCAGAACTTGGACATTTTTTGTTCAGTGGAAGAGTTTGTATGAGGAGATGGCAGAGCAGCAGAGGAAGCGTCCACAGAGCAGACCCACTTGCTACTTTCCCACAGGCTAATTTTGGGCAAAGTAAAATTATGCATTGCCGTTGTAGACCACAAAAAACCCATCCTCTCTGTCACAGCTCCAGGGCAGGCTGTTGTGGGTACTGTCGAGTAGTGGAATGGCTTCCCTAGGGAGGATGTGAGGACCATGATGATGTTGGATATAGGATCCAAAGCTGCCTGTTACTGGTGACTGAGTGCATCAATGCGTATGTGTTACTTCATGCAGGGATGGTCATGCATGATTTTACTTGTTGGAAGCGAGGACAACTTTGTGTAACTCTTCAGTCACTTTGGCAGCTGTTGTCACATTATGCTTCCCTACCTATTGTGTGCAGCTGAATGCATTGAGGGCAGACAGCAGCTCTAATTGTATAGTGACACCAAACCCTTTGACATGTTAAATGTACACTTACAATTAGCGCTGTTGTCCACCCTCAGTGCATTCAGTTGCACACAATAGTTTGAGAACTGTAATGTGACAACAGCTGCCAAATGACTGAAGAGTTACACAGTTAACATGTTGAGGGAAGAGAATGGATTCAAAGAGCATGCGTATCCAGCAGCACACACCACATAGCATCCTTTGAACATAGAGTAAAGAGTGTGCATCGCAAAGTGCTAAGTTTGTGACTAAGAACCACATACTTCTTGGTCATATAAGCCAAGTAGACAGGAGCCATTATGGCTCTGCAGAGTTGCAAACAATACTTGTGTTTAACCCCACAGTATTGGAGTAGTTTACAAAAACTCTGGTACACAGTAGATTAATGTGTATGAAATTGCATAGGAGGTTGGAGTGTGGGGAGAGTGTAACATTGATAATGGTACAAGAAATAATTCCAGGCTAAGTGTAGAAGGCATGCTGCGAGGGTAGCAGTTCACATCACAGCCTTCTACACTTCATGTCCACAATAATGATGGAGCACTCGCATGAGCCGGAGCAGGCTGACAGAGGGACATGCATAGGTGACGGATATGTTGAGAGACAGGAGGGGTAGAGGGAACATGGGAAAATGTAGTCACGGGAGTGTACAAAGGCTGTGTGAGTGGTGGATGTCTGTTTTTCTGTGGTGTGTGGGAGCGATTGTCAGCCATCTTTTTTTTTCTTTCTCCAGCTTTCTCCTTTTAGTAGTACAGATAAATATAGTTAATTAGCATTAAAACAGCAATTGCTATATTGGCCAACACACAAATATGTGATAGAATAATGCTGTACATGTAAAAAAAAAAAAAAACCACTACAGGAAACAGTGTGGAGTACAGAGTGGCACAGGTGCACTCAAGTCCTCCTTCTCCCTCCTAAGCCTGTGAGGTGCCTGGGCCATGGATAACTCTCCAGTGGCCAGGTGTCTCACACATCCACAGGCCCTAGGCACTCACCTTGTTTGCCTTGTGGATAACATGACTCTGCCCACAATGACAATAATACAAATAATTGTCACAGCTAAAATCAAGAATGCAAACAATATTAACAATATCTTGCTAATGTGGGTATTATCCAAAACATAGCAGACAGAAGTCTAGGTGAGTTTCTTACAGAGTTCAGGTATGTTAAACATTTTAGGTTTTAGTGTTTTACAGTTCATATTAGTGCTGTAGAGATAAAAGTGAAATCCTGAAGCAAATCAACTGCATTATAGGGGACAAATAAACATGTCTAGAATTCCCAGTGATTCAAATGGGCTTTTAACACCAAGGTCTTTGTAATATGTTGGAGATGAATTTAAGGGAATAAAATCAATTAAATCATTGAGAATTTCCAGTTGTTCCCTAGAGTACAGGTGGTTGGTTCCAGAATTGTACTTTAAGAAAGCAAGTCAGTAATTTAAAGAGCCAGAGGTACAATCCTGGAACAAACCAGCTGGATAGTTGAGAAATTAAAATACTTATTGACATTTAAGCATTCAAATACTAGAGAGATCTCCAACACATTGCAGATGTCTCTCTAGCATTAAAGTTAAATTAAAGGGATAGTAACCCCATCCCAACAACTTGACGTGAAAATACAGCAAGCCCACAAACATACTGAACGCACTTAGTCCCATATCTCAAACTGTTATGGTTTGAGAGATGTAAGGCAAGACAGACCTCCGCTCCCTCCCCCTTCTCATACGTCCGCTGTATAGCGGACGTCATGAGATCCGGCTTCCAGCACCAGACGGCGGCTCTGCAGGAGCACTGTCATCTAGATACCTCTGTATTATTAGTTCATGGGTATGGTCTACAACATGTGCCTGGGTTGTAAGCACATGTTGTAGACCATTCCTATGAAGTAATTATACGGAGGTATCTAGATGTTAGAGCTCCTGCAGAACCGCCGAAAGTCGGCCGACCGGATTCTGCCTCTGACAGCTTTACAGCTCGTCAGGCAGAAGGGGGAGGGACCGGAGGACTGTCTTGCCTTACATCTCTCAAACCATAACGGTTTGAGAGATGGGACTAAGTGCGTTCATTATGTTTGTATGCTTGCTGTATTTTCGCGTCAAGTTGTTGAAGGGGGGTTACTATCCCTTTAATGGGGATTTATGTTTGTTCACTATAGTGCAGTTGGTTTGCATCAGAATTTCATCTCTTTAGCTTAATGTACTGCATCTTAAGGGTAGGTTAACCCTTATCAGAGCTAATACTGTGTTGGGCTGGTAAAAAGGAAGGTGTTGGGAAAAAGGGAGGGCTAATCCCGGACTATGAGGGAGCTGGAGAGGGATGAGACATGGACAATACTGCAGAGCTAACCCTGCTCTGAGTTGGAGCTAGGGAGTGATGATACTGATGTGGCCAACATTGCAAGGCTAACCCCCCAATGAGTAGGCGCTAGTGTGGGATTCGACTTGGCCAATATTGCTCTGGGTGAGCAAATCATTGTAGGGCATTCACGGGAGATCATCTGATCTCTCCAGCTGGCCCATGACTGCACAGCCCACTGGGTGATACCCAATCCCCCCACATTAGGTTTGTGAGCATGCTTAGGGATAGCTACCTCTATGGTTTGAGAGATATAAGATTTGAAAGTTCCTCTTTCCCTCACGTTGCATTTACGTCAGCTTTCTGTGTCAGAGAAGGAGATCCCATTCAACAGACCATCCTGCGCTCTTCAGCAGAGCTGTTAATAATGCTGGTTAGGCAGAAGTACTTCATTTGAATGGTCTACAACGTGTGCTTGCTAACCAGGCACATGTTGTAGACCATTCAAATGAAATATTTCTGCCTAACTAGCGTGATTACGGCTCTGCTGAAGAGCACAGAACGGTCCTGTTGAACGGTATCTCCTTCTCTGACAGGGAAAGCTGAAGTAAATGCAAGGGGAGGGAAAGGGGAACTTTCAAATCTCTCTCAAACCATAGAGGTTTGAGAGCTAGGACTGGATGGAATTAATTTAGTTTTTTTTTTATAACTACACAATTCAAGATACTTTTATCAAAGTATTACTATCACTTTAAATATCCTAACACCACAGGCTCAGTGCCATAAGTGCCTTTATTTAAGAAGGGAATTGAAACAGAACCTGGGAATGATAGACATGTGAGTTTGACTTATGTAGTAGGAAAACTGCTAGAATGGAGAAAATATAAATATTTGCAGATTACACTAAATTATGCAGGGTGATATAATCAGAGCAAGATATTTGTTCTCTACAGAGGGATTTATATAAAATGGTAGACTGGGCAATCAAATGGAATAAGAAGTTTAATGTGGGAAAGTGTAAAGTCATGCATTTGGGAGGAAAAAATGCAGATGCTACTTATGAACTTGGGTAATCATTTTAGGGGACTCGTTGCTAGAGAGAGACATGGGGATCTTTGTAAACTACAAACTTGGAAGCAGTAACCAGTGTCAAACAGCAGTAGCAAAAGTAAACGATGACCTAATTTGCATAAAAAGGGGTATTGAAGCAAGAGTGGATAACCTCATTTTACCACTGTACAAATCATTGTTTCGACCTAACCTTGAATATGCAGTGCAGTTTTGGGCACCAGTTCTAAAAAAGGATATACTAGAACTGGAGAGAGTGCAGCTAAGAGCAACAAAATTAATTAAGGGAATGGAAGACTTGGCATATAAGAAATGTATAGACAAACTTGGTTTATTCTTTCTAGAGAAAAGAAAAAAGAGATCTTATCACAATGTACAAGTATATGAGAGGTCAATACAAGGATCTCTGTGGTGAGCTGTTCATTCCAAGGCATCATCAAATAACCAGGGGCCACCCCTTGAGATTAGAGGAAGAGGTTTCAACTTCAGCCAAGGAAGGGTTTTTTTTTTTTTTAGTAAGGTCTGTTAAAATGTGGTATTCCTTGCCCAAGCATGTGGTGATGGTGGTTACAATGGATACATTTAAGAGAAGATTAAATACATTTCTTTCAAGAGGAAATATACAGGATTATACTATGTATTTGTAGGCAAAACAGGAAGTTCAGATGAAGACTGACTTATTTGGCAGCAGGAAAGCTTATAGAACTCTCATTTCTCTTACATCCACTATGGAACACAGGTACCATGAGGGATGAGTCTCTTCACTAGAGGGCAGGACACATCTCAAAAAACAGTGTCTTGTGGGTGGAGACTCACAGCTACTCCTCCAGCTCAACCCTGGCCCTGCCTCCAATATGAATGTGTCCGCTGAAGACTACAAATGAAGCAGTGACATTATCTTAGTTTTTAACTTTTTTATTGTTTATCTATTGCTATGGGTCTGTTAAAATTGCCCCATTAGGTGAGTTACCATTACTGGGCTTCCACTTGAGTGGATTGACCAGTCTACAGGTGCTGTGTGTTGATGCTTACAGCCCTGTGGAGGGAATCTTGCAGGCCAAGTTTTGCTTCCCATCAGAGTCTCTGACACGGTCTTCCTTCACAGTGGTAACCTGAAGACAGAAGACTGGTGAGAAACACTTTGAGTGCCTTGGTACACATTGTCCCAATACTGTGCCTTTCCGCACAGAGGCTATTCTGAGTCCTTGTTGGCTCCTGCACTCATGTTGGGTAAATTTATTATCTGTTTCTTTACTTTCCCTGAGCTTTGGAGCAAGGATGGCTGCAGGTTCTAGAGTTAACCTTTTCACTGCTGTTTTTCACTAGTTTTGGGATGTTGAGGGTCTATTTCCTCCTTCCCTCTTACTGGGGTCTCATTTTTAGGCTACCCTCACATGTCCCGTGGTGTTTTTTGGTAACTTTTTTGACTTTTGACAGATTGTGCCACGTCCCCTTTAAGAATGGTTTCCCGCACCGCTGCCATCTTTGCTTCGTTGATGATGGGTGATATTCTTTGGAACAAAACTCTGCACCTGTTTGACATACAGAAGTCAGAGTGGGCTCTTTCTTCTTGTCTCCTCATCCCTTTCATCCGGTTCACGTCTTGAGTGTCTTGGGGGCCTGTGGCCATCCACGGATGGAGTTGTAGGCATTGCTAGGCAACCGCAAAAGAGAAGGCTATGTTTTTCAGGATGCCCTTTTTGCGGCATTTCTTATAATTGGCTACTTGTTTTGCAGTTGCCATTTTACTTCTCTCTTGCTTATGCTACACAGAGGCAGCCTATCCTTGATCTCTTTCTCCATATTAACCCTTCATATGCCAGAAAAGTGATTTTTATGGGCTTTCTAGGTCAATTTATTAATCTGGGGATATAATTTACTGGTTTTCTACTAGTTTAAAACACTTTTACTGTCAGAATGTCCAATTCTATGGGTCATGGGAGTAAATTTAAGACAAATGACTTAGGCTTGCTTACTGTTCCTCATCTCAAATGGGGCTTCCTAGGGAGTATTAAGGATCTCTCTGCCCCTTATGTACTGTGGCCCCTACTACCTCACTGGGGCCCTCCAGTATTGAGCAAGAGCCAGCTTGGGTAAAAACGATTCTGTCCTCAGTAGCTCAAATCCCATTCTTCTTGCAAGGGGTTCTTTAATCCTGGAACCCCCCCCCACTATGTTTAAGTATGTGGCCCCTATATCTGAGTGTTCCTCAGGTTCTAGGGGCTTCCCCAGAGGACGAATTGTCTGAAGGGGGGAGGATGAGGATTCTTCCTACTCCTTTGGGGACTCGTATAAGACTGAAGGCCTTTCCTCGGCTGAGGGACTCAGAGCTGTTTTGGAGACTCTTCAGGTCTGTGACACCTCTGAGGGGCCTTCTTCTACGGATGTCTTCCAGAGGGGTAAGAAATCTCAGCCATATTTTCCCCTAATATTTTCCTCCAGTATACCCGGCCAAGGGTGGTGAAGTAAGGGATTTGGCGTTGAGACCAAGTCTTATGGTGTATTCCAAGAAAAGTGAGTAAGGCTGCAGCTGAAACTACATGGATCATCCTGCATGCCTTACGTGAGGAGGAATTAAAGAGGGAGGCCTTGGAAAAGGAACTAGATGACGTGAAGTGATTGCGACTGAGTACCTCCTTGCCAATAGTAGTCAAAATGCTTATTTGGAAGAACAGTGTGCTGCATTGCATGCATGTTGACCAAGTGAACCACAAGAGGCCTGTAAAAGGGAAATTGCCCAAACCAGCCTGTAGGATGAGACCAGTGATGAAGGACCCTGCCAGGTAAATTTCAACGCGGACCTCATCCTTGGATGATGAAGGGGATTTTGCGGAGTACGTCTACATCTCCCCTATTGAGGATGAACCAGACCTCCATAGGGCCCATCCAGTCATCGCTCAGCAGTGGAAAAGTAGGGTAAATAGGGACCAACATGGTAATGAGGGGGAGGCACGTGATGAGGTGATATAGGATATACGTAGATGGAATTGTTTGAGTTGGCCAAAGCGTATAAGCAGGGCAGAGATGAAAGCGTGAGAGAGTGGCTGTTAAGAGTGTGGGACACTGATTCAGGCAAAGTGATGCTGAATGCAACAGAAGTAGTAAGTCTGGGTCAGATAACTAGTGATCCCCAGGTCAGGCAGGTTTTACAACAGGTGCAGGAAATACAAGGCAACTTCACGTTGCCAGATATTGAGGCATGCCTTGTTAAATCTTTGAGTAGACAGATCCAGACAACAGGGCGCATACCCTCTAAGAGTTTATCTGTATGACAATATTGTATGTATATAAATGCCCCTTTAACTCCCAGCTTCTCACCAGATCCAATGATTTAGAGCGATTTTCTAAGTCTCAATAAGTCCACAATACCGCCAATATTCCAAGTTTTCTTTTTATTAAAGTTATCCAACGCGTTTCGTGTATTAAAACACTTCATCAGGGATACAAAACATATACAGCTTTAAATACCTTTCTAGTGTCCATCTTCATAGTGTAATGATCGAATCCCGGAATGACTTCCGCGTCTGTATTCTGGGTTCGCGCATGCGTGGCAGTAGACAAGTTCGCGCATGCGTGGTATATGTTTTTGTTGGCTTCCCGTGTCATGCGCTCCACCTATGGAACGCACAGCATTGTAAAACCACAAATAAACCCAAATATGTCATATTCTTCAAAGCTGTATATACGAAATCAATAGGTTCCATCCGATCTCTATCCCCTTTTAATACATGAGAGAGATCCTAATTTTAACTTAAAAAACTTTTGGAATATATAAATATTAATACTGGAAATCCCGTAAATATTAAAATTTATATCTATATTCCTCTTAAAATATACACACATATTAAGCATATTTTGACACAAACAAAACTATATTTTAATTGCTCACATATATGTATATATAAAAATGTGTGTGCCTGCGTGAGCACCAAAGGACCATACCTATTAATATTTGAGTGCTCACGCATCCACACACATATCAACACACAAAACTATGAGCAATATAAGGAAGGGCAAAAAATAAAGGCCAGAAAATATATGGAAGGGCAAGAAATATAATGAAAGGCAAAAAATAAAAAATAGAGAAATAATAATGATGAAAATAATACAAAAATAATAAAAAAAAAATAAAAAAATATTAAATAATAAATGATGTAACACATTTTTTATTTATTTAATAACAGGAAAGACTGTGAATATTAAAAATCTTTGAATTAACTATATTTTAATATATGGAGTTCCCTATTGTTTATATTGGTCACCTATATTTATTATTCCTAAATCATACTCAAACAATATGGCTTAGCTCTATTTCTTCATTCAGTCCTGTCGGACTTAGTGTTCCCAACTTACGTATCCATAAGGCTTCTTTTTTACACAATTGAGTAAACCTATCTGGAGCAGATCTCGGTATAAAATCAATTCCCATAACCCTCAGGTTATCTACTCCTCCCTGAGGACATCTATTGAAATGTCTGGGTACACTGTGTTCTTCAAATTTATTCATGATGTTCCTCCTATGTTCTCCTAAGCGTTCTCTCAGAGTTCTAGTTGTGCGTCCCACATAACTCATATCACATCCACATTGGATTAGATATACAACATAATTTGTTCCACAATTAATAAAATGTTTTACTTGAAATTATTTTTCTTTTCCATTTCCAGTGAATGTTGTCTATTCCTCATATACTTGCAGTTAGCACATCTAGTTAGACCACATTTAAACTTTCCCTTACTCTTATCTAATCTTTCTATTATTGTTTTTTTATTATGATCCTCTTTTTTTCGGGTCTTTCTTGGGTCTGCTTTTAGCTATGATGGATCGAACATCTCTCGCCTTTCTAAATATCACACTGCCATATTCCTGTAAACTATCCTTTAAGAGTGGATCTTCTTAAAGTATATTCCAATTTGCTTTTATTATGGATACAATTCGGTTTGCAGAGGAATTGAATTGTGTTATGCAGGCAGTTGGTACTTTCTCTTTTTCCTTTTTGGTTTTAAGAGGTTTTCCCGATTTAGACCTCGTGCTTTCCCAATAGCTCTGTCTATCAGTACTTGATCATATCGTCTTTCCACAAATTTTCCTTTTAATACTAAACTCTGAGCCTCAAATTCCTTAATATCACTACAATTCCTCCTCAACCTATTAAACTGTCCATATGGGATATTTTTCTTCCATCTCTCTAGGTGGCAACTATCCGCATGTAGATAACTATTACTTGAAACCGGTTTGGTGTATATCGTACTGCCTATATTTTCTTTATTAAATAATTTGAGATCCAGGAAGTTGATTGTTTTGTTATTGACTTCTGATGTAAAGCCAATACCTCTTGAATTATTATTAAAATGGGTAATAATATTTGACAAATTTTCATATGTCCCTTTCCAAATAATGAGTATATCGTCTATAAAACGGCCATAGTACACCAGGTCCGCACCCCATGGATTGTTATCCCAAACCTGTTTCCCAATGTCCCATGAACAAGTTGGCATAACTGGGGGCGAACCTGGTTCCCATGGCCGTTCCCCTAGTTTGAAGATAGAATTTGTCTTGAAAACTGAAAAAATTGTGAGTCAAAATAAAATGTACACTCCTCATAATAAATTCCTTTTGAATAATTGGCAATTCTCCATCTTGATCTAAAAAATATGATATTGCTTCCAAACCTAATTTGTGATTAATGGATGTATATAAAGACATAACATCCAATGTCACCCACACATAGCTGCCTTCCATCCATTGTATATTATTCAATTGATGTAAGACATGTTGCGAGTCCCGAATGTAAGATCTCAATTGGATTACATATTTTTGAAGGAAAAAATCAACAAAGGCCGACAAATTTGATGTCATACTCTTTATCCCTGAAATAATTGGGCGGCCTGGTGGATCTTCCATTCTCTTGTGTATTTTCGGGAGGTGGTAAAAAAACGCAACTTCAGGAAATGGTATCAATAGAAAGTGGTATTCATCTACACTAATTATTTCTTTATCTCTTGCTTCCACAAGGAATTCCTTTAGGAGCTTGAGATAGATGTTACTTGGATTATAATCTAGAACCTGATATGACTCAGTATTGTTTAGTAGTCTATAGCCTTCTTTTAGGTAGTCTTCTGCTTTCTGGATAACCAAGGCTCCTCCCTTGTCCGCTTCCCTAATTGTTAGTAGATCATTATTTTTTAATTCTTGTATTGCTTCCATTTCAGCCTCAGAGAGATTTCTGTGTTTGATCTTCTTATTCTTTATCATTTTATTATAAACTCCCATTACTCTACTATAAAATGCTTCCACGAAGGGCCCTTTAAAATTAGAAGGGAAGAAATTTGATTTTTTCTTAAACTTTGTTCTAACAAAGGGTATTTCTGGATCCAAGGTTACTACTTCTCCTCTCTCATTTGTTGTACCACCTTCTTGTAGAGCTTCCAACATTTCTAAAACCGTTTCTGTATTTTTTATATCCGAATCCAGGAGAGTGTGATTTTTCTCCTGATTTTCTTTGTTTTTAAAAAATCTTTGTAATGTTAATTTCCGGATAAATTGGTTTAGATCTATAAAAAATTGAAAATCATTAGATGGTTGACTAGGCGCAAAGGAGAGTCCCTTTTCCAAGACTTTTACCTGACTCCAGAAATTGTGTAGTCTGATAAATTCACTATTCCATTTCTGCATATTCCTGGTTGTATAGGCTGATTTTCGCATTTTTTGGATTTGGATTTGCTGCCTCCTTGACTTCCTCTATATTTGGATCTTCCTCTCTTTTTCTTCTTAATTGTGTTGTTATATTGCACTTCTCCCACATTGTTTGAATTGGGTTTTTTAATTTTGCTGCTGTTACCGTGGTTTTCCCCAAAAAAGAAGATATTTCTGAAGAGGTAGAAGCCATAGGTGAAATAGAAGGGTGGAGTGGTGAGGAATCTATATGTGTTTGGATCATACTACTATTTACACATATTTTTCTTAAATTCTCCTTAGTTTGTAATGTTTGGAGTTTTGGTATCTTTTCTTTTTATTCTTGTCCTGTTTCTTCAGTTCTCACAAGCTCCTCCCCTTCTTTCTCTTCTGTAGTTGCCAAAATTTCAAAGGGATTCCTAGATTCTACAATAGTTATGGAGGGGGATGGAATGGAAGGGGATCTATTGTTAATAAATCATTAGATCTGTTAGGTCTATCTATCCTATCTAACCTAGCCTTGTTCTTGGGAGGAATATTATAATGATTATTCCTCCATTGATTGTGTCTATTGTTTTGATTCTGCCGATTTTTTCTTTTCATATAAGTCTGAGTTTGTTGTTCTTGGCTGTAATCTTCCTGATCGCTTTTGAATTTACCTTGCTTTCGTTCTTTTAATTCTTTCTCCATTTTGTTCACACTATTATTGACTTGAACATCTAAATCCTTGAAATTCTTTTCAGAGGTATATCTATTTATATTTTCATAGAGGTCTTTTATTTCATTTTCCAATTCCCTTAACCTATTTTCCCTGTATCCTATAATATGCCTAATTAAAGCAAAGGAACCATTTCCCAAAATTTCCTCACATTTTTTATTGAATTCTTCAACTTGAAAACAGGATGTCTTTTGTAACCTTAATCCTCTTGGTATCATGTTGTTCTCAAGATAATTTTGCAAGAGAACAACATCCCACCAATGCTTTAACTCATTTTTCAATGCTCTCTCCAATTTGAGAAAGTGTTCCTTTAAAGGTATTTGTGTATTCTCAGTAACATCCTCATTTTTCTTATTTACATCTTTTGTTAAAAAGTCTTTCACATTTTGTTTCCTAATATTTCTCTGCTGCATTGAAATACATGCCATTTTTCTAAGCAGGAAGTTTTCACACAGGAGAAAACAATCTTAATATAATTTTTTACACAATGAAATTTTAAATCTCACAGTTAAATTCAAATCAATATAATTCAAAAGTCAGAAAAAATCTGAATTTCCAAAAAGTCTGAATTTCCAAAAAAAAAATCTGAGTTTCAAAAAAAGGCAGCTCTAATATTTCCAGTTTTAATACACCTCAGTGTTATCCTTAATGAATTCCACCAAGTATGTATAGAGATACAAACATACACTATTTTATGTAGCGCTTAAATATTGAAACAGAGTTTTTATATAAATGATTTAATTCAACTCTAATCACCTCTAGAAAACATATACCTATATGTATAACCTTATAATATGTTCACAATAAATATCAACAAACAAATAGAAGAAGAATAAAAATTAATAAATAAAGTTCAAATTGAAGGAAGATTGGACAATGAGACTATAATTGATGGTAAATAATTGCTCTTGTCGCAGATCTCACACAGATTTATTCAATAGGGGTCTTCTCTTAAACTTGTTCACACTGTTCTCATATGGTTGCTGCCCTTCCAGCACACCCGTGGATAATGTGCAACACAGGGAAAAAAACCTGTATATAGTAGACCGAAACAGACAACAGGGTGCAGACCCTCTAAGAGTTTATCTGTCTACTACATACAGGTTTTTTTCCTGTGTTGCACATTATCCACAGGTGTGCTGGAAGGGCAGCAATCATAAGTGAACTGTGTGAACAAGTTTAAGAGAAGACCCCTGTTGAATAAATCTGTGTGAGATCTGTGACAAGAGCGATTATTTACCATCAATTGTAGTCTCATTGTCCAGTCTTCCTTCAATTTGAACTTTATGCATTAATTTTTATTCTTCTTCTATTTGTTCACTGATATTTATTGTGAACATATTATAAGGTTATACATATAGGTATATGTTTTCTAGAGGTGATTAGAGTTGAATTAAATCATTTATATGAAAACTCTGTTTCAATATTTAAGCGCTTCATAAAATAGTGTATGCTTGTTAAATCTTTCCCTATCCTGTTGACATAGACTACACACACTAAAAGAGGCAATAGTGTGGATCATGGGATGTGTAATGGGGTTGGATAAGGATAATTTGGTAGGGCCAGACATAGAGGAATTCACGCAAAGCATGCAGTCCCGATTTCTTAGGACAGCCCCTAACCATTTAAGAGCTACCCTAATGTCACTGTTATGTGAGGCAGGTCCAAATGGGATAGTCCATAAAATCACAACAGTGTTGGCAGAGCTAAGGGAACCCCTGCCCCCCCAGTAAAACAGAATCTCAACAGACTCAACAGACTCCACCAAGCATGCTATTTCTCGGAAGCAGATGTGGGTTGATTTGGTCTGAGCTGGTGTTCCCCCTGATATTTTCAAGAGGTGGAGGGATATTATTAAAAGAAAAACAAAAGTACACTCAGCAATCAGGGAACATCGCCCTGACCGGGTCACCCTCATCATCCTAGATGAGGATATCACATTTGCTGCTGTCACTAAGACTGACATCAGGAAGTACTTTGATTTAGATTAACCCAGGTGCCCAGCAAAGCACCCCTTGCCTCTTCCACAAAGAAAATTGTCAGTCTAACCTTCAGAGGAATTATGGGCCATTGCGACCACAAGTGTAGGTCTGTCATCCAACTGACTGGATGGCGGACCCCAGGCAGTGACGATGTCCCCCCTCACTGCTGGAGATCGACACCCTCATGTACCGCTGACTGTATGGTGGGGATGGGAAACTAATTGCACCAAGGTTTTAGCTCTAGTGGACACTGGAGCAGGAGTGATTGTACTGCAGGGTAACTCTTCCAAGTTTCCAGGTCCCATCATGAAGATAGAAGGGAGGAAGGATTACCAAGGCAGTGCAGGTTAGGGTAACCCTATTCATCAATAGAGGACCCAAGTTTGTGACAATCACACTGATTTTTGATTTACTTGACAATATCTTGGATATAGATGTATTGTTAGGGCAAAGAATAGACAATGAGTGTGTGTGGGGGGTGTTCACCTTTGGTTTTCCACACAAGCCTTCCTATCTTAGAGCTGTCAAGGAAGTTGTGAGGAGAAATGCAAACTGGACACCCATGGTAATTCCTCCTCCTAGTAATCCGGTAAGGTTGAATCAGTACAGACATCCAGAAGGATTGAAAGAGATCAGCGAGACGATTTCTCAGTTGTTGAAATCAGGGGTACTTCGTCCTGCAGTTAGCCTTTTTAATGCTCCTGTGTTTCCTGTCAAGAAGCCGGATGGCTCTTGGTGCATGACGGTAGACTATAGGGGACTCATTAGAGTGGCACCACCATTGAGCTCTGAGTTCCCAATATCGTCTGTGTCATTGAGGACATAGCCAATCTGGCCAGGGCATGGCATTCAGTGATCGATTAAGCAAATGCATTCTTTTCTATCCCCATTGCACCTGAGTCACAAGATCAGTTTGCTTTTACATGGGATTGATGCCAATACACCTTCCAAGTTGTGCCTCAGGATACTTGCACTCTCCTATGATGTGCCATGGATAGGTTGCCAGGGATTTAAGCCAGCTAGACCTAAAGACCACTGTGTTCCACTACATCGATGCCATTGTGATCACCAGAACCCAGGAAGAAATGGAAGAGACTTTTCCATATGACAAGGAGAGGCTGGGCTATCAACCCAGAAAAAGTACAGGGTCCCACCCAGGAAGTCAAGTTTCTAGGAATGATCTGGGCTGGCCCTGTAAGGAAGATACCCCAACCTGTGCTGGATATGTTGCAGAACACCCCATCCCCAAAAACTGTTAAAGAAGAGCAACAATTTTTTGGGTGCTATTGGCTGTCATTTATGCTTCATTTTGGAATGTTGTTAAGGCCAATTTACAATGTCACATGCAAGAAATCGACTTTTGTATGGGGAGCTGACCAAGTCACCGCATTCAACTCCGCCAACAAACTGCTCTGCAACACCAGAGTTTGGGACCCCTCAAAGCCGGAATTCCTTTCCAACTGGATGTGATGGTGATGGAAAATGTGATGTCTTGGGGATTATGGCAGCTGAATGAAGTCAAAGGCCAGAGGGTGGTACCAGTTGGGTTCTGGTCCAAGCAACTCACTAGGGCCCAACAATGGTATTCACCTTTGGAAAAGAATCTGTTAGCTGCCTACACTGCACTGCTGCATGTGGAAACAATAACACTACAAGCACCAGTGTCCGTTCGAACAGACCCACCCATTGCGGGGTGGGTGCGGGATGACTAGCTGAAAGCTGAAGTCACTCTAAGCCAGATATTGTTGAAGTGGAAGTGGGTATCTGCAGGAGAGAGGAGAAATACAGGCAGCAGAGGTTAAATAACTCGCTAAGGTCATAAATGGCTTGGTGTGACATATGAGACCTTGTCAAATCCAAACACCTGTGTTTCTCTCTCTCCAGAAGGAGTCTTTCTGAGGCTTCTTCCCTTTCCATGGTAATCTGAAGAGAGAACACCTGCAAAAAAGGCGAGCAACCCATTGAGTGCCATGGTCCATTTGTCCCACTGTTCCCCTCCACACAGGGATCTTTTTGGAGTTCTGCATAACTCCTGCACTCATGTTGGGTTATTTCTATTCTGTTCTTTGGGGTTTTGGAGAATTTTGGGCTAATGTGTGGGTTTTAACCCCTTCATTGCCATGTTGTGGTTTAAGGCACTTATATCTACATTTTCCTTTGGATTGATGAGTTATTTATTACTTATTTTGTGTTCTGTAGGGCCTTTGGGGAATTTTATTCACTTTTACTATTTTTTACTTTATTTGAATTCCGCTTCTTTAAGGGTGCGCTTTCCTGCATAGCTGCATTGCTCCATTGACTTCTATGGGACAGGCTACTTTGGGACATATATCTGCAACCGCTCCACTTACAGAGTTGAGAGAGGGCTCATTCTTCTTGTCTACCCTTGTCCTAAATTCTGGTTACCATCCTCAATGTCTTGGGGGTCCCAGAGGGGGTTCGAGTTCTCCATTTGGTACTCTTTAAAGGGGAAACTACATTTCCAATAGACACCTGTTTTAGTGGGCTATTCTCTGATTGGCTCTGATTTGGTCGCCATTTTCTTTCTCTCTTTACACGAGTATCCTATGCAGGGCTAGGTTTCCTTTACTCTCTTCCACAGGTTAACTCTTTGCTTGCCAGATAAGTACATTTTAGGCTTTCTGTGGTGAACTTTTTAATCTGGGTGACAGTATTTGGCTTCTTCACTACTTTAGACACTTTTCTCCTGTTAAGATGTTGGATCCAAAGGGACATGGGACTAGGTCTAAAGGCTAAGGATTCAGGGGAGTCATTAACCCCCCCCCCCCTTTGCTTATTGTTCCTTATGCCACACGGGGCTTCCAGAGAGTACTCAGTTCTCTTATGCCACTCATGTGCTGTGGTTAGACTTGTGCACAACAAATTTTCGGTAAAATGTGATTTCTGACATTTTTTATTTTTTTTTGTCATTTGGAGGATCCGCATTTCAGACACAATTCGACAATAGTTCGAATTATTCAGCCGAATTTAGCATACTTTAAAAAATGACTCTCCCTTTCGGTGGCAATAAGGTACTAGGCCTGCCTACACAACAGTGAGACTGGCTGTGTCACTCTGAAAACTATTAAAACAAATTCCTAATGTTTTTTATATTTTGCACAGGAAAAAAGATGACTCTCCCTTGCCGTGGCAATAAGGTACTAATGCTGACTGCCTGCCTATGCTACTTACCTGCCTGCCTACACAACAACTGGACACTCTCTATTTCCTTCTGCTCTCTCTGAGCTCCAACAACAGGAAATGCAGGCAGTCTGGGTGTCTGACGTGTCATTAGTCCAACCCCCATCATGAAAGTAGGAAGCTAATTGAAGTAGAGAGGGAGGGAAAGTATGAAGGGAAAGTATCATGTGCACGGGTAGTCACCTCCGAATTTCCGAAATTTTCAACAACATTTTGGACCAGGGCTGTTCAGATTCGTTTAAAAAAAAACAAAAAAAAAAAAAAAACGAACAACTTTTTCCTTTCGTACGGTCCGAATGTCTCAGAATGACCCTTATTCGTCCAAAATCGGCCGAACCAATTCTCACAAGTCTAGCTGTGGCCCGTGCGTCTCCACCAGGGCCCTCCAGCCATGAACAGTAGCCACGTTGGGTCAAGGACTTGAGGTCCTTTCCTCTTTCTCTTCAGGAGGTTCTCCAATCCTGGAAACACCCCCCCACACACACACACCTCTTTCAGGTTTGTGGCCCACTGCATTCCTGATTTATCGGATTCCTCTGAAGAGGACTCACTTGAGGAGTTTGAGAATGGTGTATGTTCAGAAGGGGCTTCTTCCCAGTTTCATGGTGATCCATTTGAGGCTGACCCTGAAACCTCAGCTGAGGGTCTCATAAAGGCTGTTTTGTCTATTCTTAACATTCCTGTTAATCCTGTAGAGTCTGTCTACTTCTGACATCTTTTCAAGCTCTAAGGAGCTTAAGGATTTAACTGATAGGAAGTTGGAGGCTATTCTGAAGTCTCCCTTTTCTGCCATAGGAGCGTCCTTGAGGCCTACCTTGGCTTCTGCTTGGGTTACTAGAGCCATTGTTGTCTGGAGTGCACAGTTGACTGATGTTGTCAGCAAGGGTGCCCGTCAGGAGGACCTTTTTTCCATTTAGGTCAGTAGCACTGAGGCTCAGCACTATATTACTGATGCTCTGTTGGATGCTGTTAGGCTTGAGACTAAGGCCTCTGCTTTCTGTGCTGCTGCCAGGCTCATGTTGTGGCTCAAAATGTGGTCCCCTGACCGAATATCTAAGAAATCATTGGTTTCTCTTCCTTTTCAGGGCACATCTCTTTTTGCAAGACACACAATACAGCAACTCCGCTTCAGAAGAAGTAGTATAAAAAAATCTTCACTTTATTAATTCAAAGCTTAAAAACTTGTCTCAGACAGCATCAGTGGCAACTGCCAAAAGCACACACACCCTCTGACACGTTTCGGACCGTTAGTCCTTAATCATAGATATTGAAACCAGGTGAGCAGGTGGATTCAAATACCCTGAACATCCACCGCTGACCCGGAAAAAATACAGGGTCAAACATACAAAAATATTAATATAAAATCATATAAAAAACAAGTGCACTAGACACAAATTGCCAAATAAATGTTTAGAAAAAAGATATACATAAATATAAATAGATCAAAATTCAAAACACAAAATACAAAAACGTCCACTCAGACGAATTAAACAGAGAAAAAAGTGTACATACAAGTATCCAAGCATCATACATCCAATTAAAGGGAAAAACAACAAGCATGATCATAAAGAAAATACTGTATATAAGCAGGCAAAAGGATTGACACATTTAAACATAATCCCTATGCCATGGCTAGAGGGGAGGCGAGAGAGACACACAGAATAATAGCTCTAATGTAATATAAAAAGACACACAGTATAATGGCTGTAATATAATATAGGAATATAAATCCCTATTTAATAATACAAACTCAGATCCCATTCCAGATTTAACCCATCAGGTATTCTAGTACTAAGTTGATGTATCCAGAACATCTCCCTACGTGCAAGAACAGGAAAGATGTCCCCACCTCTAACCGACCTGGTTATCTTTTCAATTCCTTGGAACCTGAAAAAGGTCAAATCTGAACCATGGGTCATAAAGTGCCTCGCAACAGGTGACCTCACATCCCCTCTCTCAATGTCATTAAGATGTTCCCTGATTCTGTCTTTTAAAGGACGAGTAGTGCGCCCAACATATTGTTGCTTACATGCCTGGCATGTAATCAAATGTACAACAAAAATAGAAGAACAATTAATAAACAAATATATAGTGTACTCCCGTGATGTGTGGCTACTTGTAAAGGTTTTAGATACATCTGCAAATTTGCAGCATCGACATCTACCCCCACATCTGAAGAATCCACTGGTACTTAACCAATTACTTCTACTCCTGTCTCTCTTATGCCAGGAAAAAAAACTCAGAGACAAAATTTTTCCCAAAGTGGGTGCCTTACGGCTTGCAAATCTACAACCATCCTGTAAAATAGTTCTCAATTGTTTATCTTCATATAACAAGGGTAAAAGATTTTTAATCACTCTACAAATCTTATGATACTCCCAACTATAATCCATTACAAAAGTCAATTATATATTTCCTCTCGATTTCTTACACTGTGTTTTTACAAAAGACTTCTTAATTAATTCAGATCTATCAAGAAGATCAACCATTGATCTTGCCTGTTGTACTAACAAATCTGAATAGCCTCTTTCTTTAAGTCTATCAGCAAGTAAACATGACTGAGCCTGATAGGATTCCTCCGTGGAGCAAATGTGTTTTAATCGTATAAATTGACCCTTGGGAATTTTCCTGATGAGGTGGTTCGGGTGACAACTACTTGCCAATAGCAAAGTATTGCCCGAATGGGGCTTTCTATAAATGTCTGTGAAGATTTTACCCGAAAACTCATCACCCCTCAGGGTAAGATCCAAGAAATCAATACTATGCTCCTGAACATTATGGGTAAACTTCAATCCACATTGATTACTATTCAGATAAGAAATAAATTGATCAATCAAACTAATACCTCCAGACCATATAAAAATAAGATCATCTATGTATCTGTAGAATGAAACAATATGTGTTCAATAGGGATTCCCATCTCCAAAGACAGAGGGTGTGTATGTGTGCTTTTGGCAGTTGCCATTGATGCTGTCTGAGACAAGTTTTTAAGCTTTGAATTAATAAAGTGAAGATTTTTTTATACTACTTCTTCTGAAGCGGAGTTACTGTATTGTGTGTATTGTATATTGGATTTTGGGAGGTGGACTCTCCCACTACGATGCACCTGTCTTCTGGGAGGTTACCGCTATCTTATTTTAAGTGAAATGGAGAATGGAGTTCCAGCCCTAGGTCCCGGTGAGTGAAGATATTATCATACTGCCTATATGGGACATGGTCTCATTGTTCTCTCTGTAGACCAAGTGGCATTTAAATATCTCCACCTGATCGGCCACGTATGTATACACATCTCTTTTTGCACCTGAATTGAAGAATATCATCAGTGAAGCCACTGGGGACAAGAGCACTTTGCTACCTCAGGTTCCTAAGCTCAAACCCCCCAGGCAAGGAAGCAGCATCTTTTTCATCCCTGTCATAGTGAAACGTAAAGGCTGAACCAGGTTGCACCTCAGGCCAGCACTCCATGCTCCACCCCCAAGTCCAAGCAGCAGTGGAGGTATAAACACAAATCCACCAAACCTGCTTCGGCATGACTCGCCGAACCCTGGTCCGCATACACCTGTGGGTGGTCAACTGCAACACTTTTTAAGTACTTGGACAAGCTTTGTTGCAGATCAGTGGGTATTACAGGTGGTCTTAGGAGGTTACAGGATTCCATTTACAGCCCTAACTCTCTTTAGGTTCTTCCCTTCTTGCTCCCCTCAGGGACAGAAAAAGCTCAGTCTTTTCAATGGGGCGGTTCAGGCCCTCTTGTACAAGGGAGTTCTGGCTCCGGTTCCCCAGCCAGAGATAGGTTTAGGATTTTATTCCTACCTCTGTCATTCCCGACAAGGATGGCAGCTGCCATCTTATTCTGGGTCTCAAGGATCTCAACTCGTTTCTGGCTTCTTTGGATCTGCAGGATGCATACTTCAACATTCCAATTCATCCAGACAGTCAGAAGCATCTCAGGTTTGTTTGCTGGTGCAGATTAGGTTTGCCACCTGTCTAAGTAAAATTTACCTGCCAGAGGAGAGATCTCTGGTGATGCAGATGGTGTGTCTGGCTCTGGATTGGCCCTCGACCACAAT
Organism: Rhinophrynus dorsalis; assembly: GCA_037306005.1. Taxonomy (NCBI): domain Eukaryota; kingdom Metazoa; phylum Chordata; class Amphibia; order Anura; family Rhinophrynidae; genus Rhinophrynus; species Rhinophrynus dorsalis. The sequence continues at coordinate 301,004,096 of CM074723.1, read as the reverse complement.
CAAGGAGTATATGAGAGTGTTGTGCAAGATAGTGTCTACAATAGAAGCGTTTCCTTACTCTCAGGTACACAAGAAGAAAAGGCATGTCCTCCAGAGTTGGTCGGAGAATTCTGATCACTTGGATCACCATATCTTTCCCTGGAGGCCTGCTGGGACCTTCAGTGGTGGTTGCATTGGTGCAACCTGGAACAGGGGAAAGCCTTTGTGATACTGGATCATGACAGATGCAAGCCTGAATGGCTGGGGTGAGGTTCTGGGTCACCTGGTCGGTCCAAGGCAGGTGGACTGCGGAGGAGTCTCTTCAGTCATTCCACATTCTGGAACTCAGGGCAATTCATTTGGCTAGTGCACTGGACCACTAACTTCGGGGTAAAGCCAGTGAGGGTTCATTCGGACAATACCACGGCTGTGGAATACATAAACCGTCAAGTTGACACTTGAAGTAAGATACATTCTAATGTGAGAGAAGAAAATAGAGACAGTGCTAGTACAAATAGAGGTAACACCGCTTAGTAGGATAAAAAAAAAGGGAACATGGAATATAGAAAGGCACATATGAGCAGCTGTCTTGTTCTATGAGATAAGAAAATTCTCACAACTCTTGTACATATGCTAATAGAATGGCTCAGAATGGAGTGTCAATTTCAACTATAAATAGTAGACTGTACTGCCCCTAAAGCTAGATTGTGTCCAAAAATCCCCCTCTTATCTGTTGCTGGTCCTCAGAGAAAATTCACATGCATTCAATTTCTTCCAAAGAATTCTCATAACATGCAAAATAAGTCAAAAAAAAAAAAGAGAAGGGAAGGGGAGGACAGCGCATATATCCTCTAAGTGTAGTATAAATGATATACAAATGGAGTCAACAGAAAAAAAAGAGAGATAAAATCATATACAATATGATAAAATGGCAGTGGTAAATGAGATCACTAGGCTGATGGATAAATATAAAAAATCAATCAAAAAAAATATATCTAAGATGTGTATATGTATATATACATATGCTCCAACGTGCATATGTATTCAATATGATAAAGAGATCTAGATAAAATAAAAGAGCATGTGTTTATTAGACAATAATACAAAACATATAATGGAAGAGAAAAAGTAAAAAAATATATGTATAAAAAAATAATAAATACAAGAATAAGAGTTCAAATAGGGGATGTGTCCCTAATGTCCGAGATCGGCACTCAAAGGTGCTGGTGTTGTAAGCCCATAACAGTGAATATGAAGCATGGGAAGGAGGTATTGTGTTAAAGTTCAAAGAACAGAATTGTAGCAATAATCATGCAATTACCAAAAGTATATCAAGACTCTTCATAGAATATCCATAATAAGTCAAGATATATGCTTACAAGACCTCCGTTGGGTATATGCCTTATAAATGAAAGCGATACTTTGTCCCACTGGTGCTTCGGTGTTTGGGGCTGGCACAGAAACTTCAGTCGTGGTTGCAGTCCTCCCAGGGCTTGTTTCCTATTTCCAGCAGCTTAGTCGGTCTCGAGTTTGTAGCGGTGTTGGCATGCGGCCTAAAACGTGAATATTTGATTGACGTGTTTCGGCGCTGAATTGCGCTTCGGCATTCTGATGAAGTTTATAAGGTTGACTCTTTTAGTCATGCCTGAGGGTTCTAGGGCTTAGACAACCTGCATGCAAGACTGCGATTTCCTCTTGGATTAAGGCTACCTTAAGCCAGGGGTATGAACTCAGAAAGAAACCTGTTCCCTTCAGGGTCACATCACATTCCACTAGGCCTCTGGGGGCCTCTTGAGCCTACAAAAACGAGGCATTGGCTGACCAGTTGTGCAAAGCAGCAACTTGGTCCTCCATGGACACCTTTGTAAAATACTACTGTGTTCTGGCTTCAACTGAAGCCAGTTTTTGCCTGAAGGTCCTTCAGGCAGTCCTGCCTGTCTAGGGACCATATTTTTTTCTTCCTTACTGTTGTTCAGACTTTTGAGCTCTTGTTCTTATGTGCTGTGATTGTTCAGTGTCTGACACTTTATTCTGTTTGGACTGTTCCATTTCAGAATAGTGGAGAAACAAAAAGGAACACGCGCAAACCATCTGAGAGCAATCTTTATGAAATAAATAATGAAAAAATAAGTAATTAATCTACTTACAAGATTAATTATTGTAAGTGAAGCACATAAAGCTATTTAAACGGTCACTGGATGCACAGATTTGATAGAAGAAGTCAGCAGTGGGAATAGCGTCAAACTCAAAGGCAGTTTTCAGACCATAACAAGCCCAAGGTGCTACTGTTAAATATCCTTGCAAACAATGATAGTGTCTGGTCCGACAGACGTAATCCACAGCGAGGCTAACTTTATAGTAAATTTGGTTTCCTGTGTGAACAAAGGTTAATATTATTTATTTTTTGTGTAACAGTTTGGAAATACTATTTGTATATATTTCCTTCTTTTTTCCAGATTCTGAATAGTCCTTAGGAACTCCGGTTTCATGAGGACGTGCATAAGGTCCTTTCTCCTTTCCTGCCACTGGGAGCATAGCGTTGGTATATCCCCATGGTGCAAAAGAGCTAGTCAGAGATGCTCAACTAGGAACGAGCCTACCCTCAAAATGATGAGGCTCTATAGGATAAGTATCCTACCCAGGGTGCAATCTCTTTTAACTCACTAGTGCCTTTCACAGAGAGGAAATATCCTGAAGCACATCATACTGATCCTACCAAAAGGCAGTCCAGCCACGAAGTGCCAGGCAATTCCTCTCTGAACAAGAGAAGCAGCCATCCCCAGACGTACGTTTCGGCCTTGTTGGGCCTCGTCAGTGAGGTGCAGCTGATCTCTCTAGGCACTGTAAGCAAGGGGTCCACGTCTGGATTACCCTTTTACACTTAGGGTGACTAGTCCCAAGGGCAATTTGCATATGCAAAAGAGCTGCTTCTCTTGTTCACAGAGGAATTGCCTGGCACTTCGTGGCTGGACTGCCTTTTGGTAGGATCAGTATGATGTGCTTCAGGATATTTCCTCTCTGTGAAAGGCACTAGTGAGCTAAAAGAGATTGCACCCTGGGTAGGATACTTATCCTATAGAGCCTCATCATTTCGAGGGTAGGCTCGTTCCTAGTTGAGCGTCTCAGGCTAGCTCTTTTGCATATCCCCATGGTACCTGTGTTCCATGTTGACTACAAGAGAAAACAGAATTTTAGTGTTCTTACCTGTTAAAACCTTTTCACTTTGGTCCATATGGAACACAGGTCTCCTACCCAAATAAAGGGACCTCTGTTTGATCTCCACTGTCTGGGCAGCAGAGTCCTCTTAGGGTATTTTTTATTTTTTATCACAGTATATTTCCTCCTCCTTCTCTTGCTCTCCCGATTAATGTGGCTTTGGCTTCATTCAAACTGGAGGCAGGACTAGGGTTGAGCTGGAGAAGTAGCTGGAAGTCTCTACCAACAAGACTGTCTTTTGACAGTGGAGGGACTCAACCCCCAAGGTAGCTGTGTTCCATATGGACTAAAGAGAAAAGGATTTAACAGGTAAAAACACTAAAATTCTATTTCAAATCATTGTTTTGGAAATTTTTATTTGCTCCCTATGTTTCAGTTGATTTGCTCCAAAGATTGATCCACAAAATTGCATAAATTACTAAAAGTTCAATGGGCCTTGTGTATAAAGGCAAAGTGAAACAATTCTAGGTAAAACGAACTGTACAATAAAGGGAAAATAAAGACCTATCCTGCATTCCAGGGGTTTAAAGGCCTTTTAAATAAATTATAATTTTGGAAATATTAATCTGCACCCCCACCCCCCAGTGCAGATGGTTTGCTCCTGAATTGCACAACTTTTACTTAAAATAACCCTTTGAGTACCAGTGGAGAGCAAAACATATTGCTTTGCAATGCATTGGGCATCCCTCTGGGACTCGAAGGGTTAAAGTTAATGTTGTGCAATTCTGGAACAAAACATCTGCACTGTTGGGGACATATTAATATTTCCAAAATTCACAATGCTATAAATGAGGCTTGTAACTAGACTTGTCTGATTTGGTTCGTCCACATTCGGATTTCAGACGAATGTGGCTAATTCGGAGCCATTCGGACATGGCGAAAATCTTAGAGCCATCGTTTTAAGAATCCGAAACATCTGGGCAGGGTTTCGGTACACGATTCGGATATTCAGATGATTTTCTTCTCACGACCGCGCTACTTTCACTCCCTCTCTAGTCCATTTAGCTGCTTTGTTTCATGGTGGGGGTTGGACTGAAGACAAGGGGGAATCATCGTTCCAGTGTTAAATTTTAAAATGAAACTTAGGAGTGTATGTGAAAAATTTGTAGAGTGATACAGCCAGTCACATCCATCACCAGTAGGCAGCAGGAGAAAGGGCAACAACAACAACAAGTTTGGGTGCAGTAGCCAAGCAGGCAGGGCACTGCTCTTTGCTCCTTCATGCTGAGGTAATGGATCAGAGCAAACCTCCGATAACATTCGCAAAGCACTGCAGAACATGGTGGCTCAGTGACTAGGGGAGCAGACAGGCACACGAGGCTGAAGAAGAAACTGACTCTGCACAAGCAAGAGCGCATAGACAGTTGTCCCGAGTTAATGCTTGCCACGATGTGTGATCCCCGAGTCAAAGGCAAGATGGCACTTCAAATTCACTCACTGCCTGGAGGGAGCAATTGATAGCGAGGGTGCGTGAGAGGCAAAGGAAAAACAGGATGCAGTCACACGAGGCAGGAGAAGATTCTGCAGATGAGCTGAAGGAGTGTGGGGGTCTTCCAGGACCTATCAGTAGCAGCGCCAGTAGCATGTCATCTTCTTCCAGTGGAGCAGCTGCAGCTTTTTATGCTGAGGCAATGGGCAGATTATGCTTTAGGCAAAACAGCTCCCAATCAGTAGAAAAAGTGCTGAATTTGAGGTTAAGGCTTACCTTGCGGAACCTTCTTTGCCTCCAAGTACAGATCCCTTGATTTTCTGGGATAACAAGAGGACTGTGTGGCCTACTTTGTCCCTGATAGCCCAGGAGTTGCTTTCTTGCCCCCCCAACCACTGTCCAGAGTGAGCGGGTGTATTCTGTTACTGGAAATATACTTCGCTCCCAGCGCTCTCAATTGGCCCCCCAGCTCATGGAGCAAATGACTTTTTTAAAAGTCAACCTGCCAAAGCTGGATTAGCCTGCTCTCAGGTTTGATGCAGATTAGAAGAAAAAAAGTATCATAGTAACATAATATGCTGAGTGCTCCAGCTTACCCAGCTCTAGGACAGTGGTTGGTTGGGCACAGGACACCTCCCTGACTTGGTGAGACTCAGGGGGGAGTTTAAAGTCTACATTGTTGTCCCACTGTACAGGTTGTTCAGTCTGGCTCTGCTGTATCTATTTACAGAGTCCTGCCTGCTCCACTGTGCTGCGGTTTTCTGCTGGCTACAACACTAGTGTTGCTGTCATCATGAGTCTGCCACGCACCAGTCATCCTCAGTTGCTGCTGTATCCATGTATTTACGGAGTCCTGCCTGCTCCAGTCCTGTCTTCATCTCCAGTTTTGCTGTCATCCTGAGTCTGCCTCGCACCAGTCATCCTCAGTTGCTGCTGTATCCATGTATTTACTGAGTCCTGCCTGCTCCAGTGTTCTACAGTCCTGGCTACATCTTCAGCGTTGCTGTCATCCTGAGTCTGCCACACACCAGTCATCCTCAGTTTTGTCATCTAATCTAAGAAAAGTCATATGTCTGTCTATCTACTGAGTCCTGCCTGCTCCAGTGTTCTATAGTTTGCTGCTGGCTATATCTCCAGTGTTGCTCACATGAAGAAGGCTCTCTGTGATGTCAGATATGTGGGTGTTCACTGCTCAGCACATCTACAGTGTTGCTGTCATCCTCCATTTTGTAGTCTAACTCTAATCTAAGAAAAGTCGTATGTCTAATATCTACAGAGTCCTGCCTGCTCCAGTCATCCTCAGTCTTCCTTCTTCCTTCAGATAGCTACATCCATGCTTCATCTACAGTACCATAAGGCTAAAGCTCCACCTTTACCCTGTTCCACCATCTTCATTTAGACCCTGGAAATGGTTCCACTTATTTTTATTTATCTAAATTTGATATTATTGTATTTTTATAAGCATAGGGAATTCGGCCGAATAATTCAGATCCAATCCGAATATCATCCGAGTCGAACAGGTCCGGTCAGATTTTCAGATCAACCGAAAATAAATAAATACATTTTGTCAGAAATTTAATTTTACATAATTTTTTCACAGTGCATAAGTCTATTTGTAACCCCTAGAATGTTTATTTGCCCACTATTGTGCACTTCATTTTACCCATAATTGTTTCACTTTGCCTTTTTACACAACTATGAGATGGGCATTAAGGGAGGAGGAAGGGCATAATGGGGAAAAGGAATAAGGGGCAAAGATGGACAACATAGGGGCAATTGATTGGCAAAATATTAGGAACAGAAGCACAAATGGGGTAATAGGAGATCAGAGAACTAAATGTGGGGCAAAAGAGCGGTACCAGAAAAGCAAATAGAGGGTAAAAAGCACAGTGGGGGACAAAATGGAACAAGGGAGAAGGTCAAATAATAAACACTACCTGACCTGAGTGTCAACACTTTTGGAGTTGATGCTGAGAGGACAGGAAGGAAGCATGTAATGTCAAGTCCACACCAGGTTGTCTGACTCACAGCAGGAGGAGGTCTTTCTATCAGGATCTCAGCAGTTGCAGTAGGAAGTGAAAAAGTACTGAACTGCTCTCATTTCACCTCTAAACAGGCAGCTAAACAGTGAGTCCAGACAGCACAGCAGCATATAAAATGCTCAACATGGCTGCCTGTTCCAGAACTCAGGTGAGGTCTGCTCTGGTGCCTATGTCTCCCCTTTTCATTACCTGCACTCCCCATTTCCCCATGTCCTTTTTCAGTAAATGTTGTTAAAAAGCACCCTGCTCACTATGTAGGCAGTTCTCTGCTCAGTGCTTCTATGCCTGCATTGGGCAGGGAGTCTGCCTACTAACTGCAAACTAATCAATCCAGAAGATAGACTCCATGCAAGTATTCTGTATCAAACCTACCTTCCTCTAGACTGTAAGCTCTCACGAGCAGGGCCCTCTGATCCTCCTGTTCTACACATCTGATTGTACTATTTAATACCTCTGTATGTCTATTCCCCAATTGTACAGCGCTGCGGAATTAGTCGGCGCTATATAAATAAAGAATAATAATAATAATAATAAAGGAGATGCTGGTGCAAATGTTCTACTAATGCATGGGCAGCATAGTAGTATATATCATTATTTCTCTCCTTCTCTCTCTTCCATCCAGACAAAATTCTATTGATCCTCCTCTGCTGCAGTGAATTCTTGCTCTGCTCCCACTCTATTCCTCACGTGATGGCTTAGCTGTGGGCTGTTCCAGGCCAGAAGCAGGTGGCATGACCCACTTTTGATCCCATGTGTTCCCTCTCTCTCTCCTCTCCCTGCTTTACTACTGCTGATGTATCCGGAACCTCTCTCCTGGTCCTGGATGATGCTGCAAATGCCCCTTGTATATTAAAGCAATGCCCTAAAATGTTGCTGTATAGAGAATGCCCAAATATATAAAGAGCTTGGCCCAGCCTAGGTTGGCGTATACAAGAAAGACGCAAGCAGGCTATGTGGCCTCCTTAAGTATCTCTGGGGACAGTGATTCACAAAACAATTGGGATGCTAAGCTGAGGTATGGGGCAGAGCTTAGAGAACACTGCTTGTGTGACCTATTATTTTTCTCAAAGGTATATCTCTTCTGAGCAAGCAATACATGTTCTCAAACACTTTGGTTTTAGGAATAAACTGTTTGGGTGTATTTCGTAGTAAACTGTATTACTGTTTGTTATATAAAAAATGTGTCTAATGCATATAATATGTAAGTGACTATTTTGAAAAGTCTTGACTATCTGCATCATTTAATTTTAAATAAAATATTTTTTATATCTCACCTTTTTATAATTTTATTTCACAGGACCTTTATTATGAATTTTGTTACAAAGTTGGGAGGTCATCCAGAAAAATTTTATATAAGGGAAGAGATATCCAATATTATTTTAACTTGCCATCCGGTGACCCAGATGATGGATATAGAGGTAAAACTGGTTTGACTGAAGTTCTAAATTTAAAATTCTATTTTTTATTTACTCATGAGTTTTAAATATGCTCACTGTACTTTGTCAACAATAAATAATCTGACAAGTCTAAAACCATTTATAAAATGAGGAAAGGCAAGTTAAAAACTCATGAAAAGACACAAACTGACAGGAAATGCTATTCACATTCAGATAATCTTAGTACACATTTTTGATCAACTTGTTCAGAATTGACTAAGAGTGGATGTTCAGGTAGACATACTCATCAGTGAAAATAAACACCTATGTTAGTTTATGCATAAATGGAAATATACATAGATACATACCAGTATACATTTATACACTCAGTGTACACACTTAGTTAGCAGTCCACTCTTTCAGGCATTCACCAACTTTAGAAGTTAGGAACATCATCATGTAAGAAGCTAAAACTTGTTGATCCACCAGGTAAGATGACCTTTTTAACTGTGGTGGGACTTTATCTTGGGTGTGGTGATCATGACTGAGAGGTAAGCAATGTTAAAGGAGCAGTAACCCCAAAATGTTCAATTAGTGAACCTAAAGGACTTGTTGCCCTAACTATAGCAACGTTGTTTTGTCTGGGCCAAGTACTTACTGAGTTGTTTACCCGATCCCTCTGAATTTCTTATAAGGTTGTGTCAAGGTTGTGTCCTTGCTATATGCTTACTGACTAGTAATACGGGTTCTGTATTATAGCTGGACATGCTCCAAGCTAAAATATGGGATTGTGCATGCCCCATAGTAACAAATTCATGCAGACACTGGTCTATGAAATCTCAGATATGAAAAAAAAAAAGTTTTCCATTCCCTTTTGATCTACTGATATTGCAAGTATGTGCCAAAGTCTGTTCTACTATTTTTTTTGTAAAGTGAGACTAGGTAGGCAGTTATGCAGTAATCTTAATGTTTTATGAATGGTGAGAGATAAGTTGAGCTTTTAAAGGATGTTATAAGTATGGCCCTGAACTCTTTCAGTACTCCCTTATATATGGTTTAATTTATAGAACACCTCGTCCATCAATAGCAAATTTATTTTCTTAATGGGGAAGTAACATCTCCTAATCATCTCCATTAATCTTAATGGCCCCTCAGAATTTGCCCTTGGGAATTTTTCAAAGAATAACCTTTTGAATCAGTCCAGGATGTCATGTCCTTGTAGACATACAAGACGGTTAATGGCAGGTCTTCAGGGAATAAACTCTGGCCACTGCATGTGGTAGTTTTAAGAAGTTCATGTACTTTGTCTGCTTCAGTTTAAAAAAGCTGACGGGCTTTCCTCCATGTCTAAGACATCCAGGATAAGGGTGAAATTCATATAGGGTGTTAGTAGTTTCTGGCCTTCAAAAGGTAATTGGGGAGGTTAAGTGATATTACTTCCTCTTTAACACTTGTTTTCACTTTTCATAGTCTGTTTTAAATGCTGAGCAGAATTTTTTATTCAAGTAGTCAGCCATTGCCTTATCTTATCATTTATTTACTTTTGTCGATTAATTTACCGATAGGTTTAGTCATAGCATTTCTCTAACTAGACTGTCTTGCCTTTTTTTTTGTTTTGTTTTTGTTTTGTTTTGTCATACCTGATTATGTGCTTAACCCTGCTTCATTTATGCTTATATAATAGGGTGACCAGACCAAAGGCATAACTAGAAACCACAGGGCCCTGGTGCAAAAATTGCCACGGGGACCCGACCACATTGACCCCACTGTCCACCTCCACAATGCCCCCATTGTCCACCTCCATACTGGCCCCCATTCCACCTCCTACGTTAGCTGGTTCAGGAGGAGAGGGGGCTCATTCTTGGTGGTCCAGCAGCATGGTACATGGCAGGAGAGGTCTGTGCTCCCTTCTGCACAGACCTCTGTCAGCAGCTCCCAAGCGGTCCTCTCTCCAGTAATGCAAATGACATCTCCCAGCACTCTGCATTACTAGAGTGCCGGGACAAAGATGGAGCTGGTAATAGAGATCTGTGCTGAAGAAGGCAGGCACTGGGCAGAGGACTAGCAAGGGGCGGTTACAGTGGTGACCACTATTGGTACGCTACTGGACCAGACCTCACCTTTAATTGGGGACACTGAAAAATGCATACTGCAGGGTTGCTTTGATTTCCATTTGTTCCTGAAATGTGCCTGTTTCCTATGTGTTAAAGGGAAGGTCTGGTCAGGTGTGTGTGTGTAGGGGGGTACACACCTGATTCAGGGGCACCCAGAAAATGTGTGCCATTTTTCTGTAGGTAGTGGAGCCCTTCATTTTAGTTTTAGTGTGTAGCTATCACCTCCACACACTCTCGTCTAGTACTTCCTGGTGCACTGAGATGATGTCATCACAGTGCACCCGGAAGTACCAGTGGAGACCGCAGGTGGCTCCACACTGAAACTGAGAGCAGAGCTAGGCTGCATTACCACTACCTACAGAAATTTGTGCAGCGGTGTAGGTATAGGAGGGGAGCGGTATGGCAGGGGGAACCTGTGGCAACCTGTTGGGTAGGAAAGCAAGGGTTGTGGGTAATCTTTGATTAAAATGGGCATGGAAACAAGACTGGTGGGGTCAAACAGTGTGTGAGGGGAATCCATACGTCCCAAGTCTCTCTGTTTAGGAGGGACAGTCCCTCTTTAAGACTCAAATCCCTCTGTCCCTCTTTCCCACCACTCTTCTTTTAGTAGATCAGACTGTGTGGTGTGTATATACATGTATCACATTGCTCCACAGCAATAAAACTCACATTAATGTTTGTTTATCCTTTTGAGTTTCAGAGAGACATCCAATGCATTGTGCAGCCTGCAATGGTTTTGCTACATCTAGTACTTAAAGGTAGGAGTGTGCGAAAAGTGAGAAAAATTTCCTGCATGACTTAATGCGAAAAAATGATTTTTCGCTTTTTTTTGTGAAAGTTTTTTTTTTTTCTCTAATGCAAAATTATTCTCCTTTTCGCCTATTCCAGCAAATTTTTTGCCTATTCTAACACATTATTCTCCTATTTTAACACATTTTTTTGCCTATTCTAATGCATTTTTCTCCTATTCCAACACAATTTTTCCTATTCCAACACATTTTTTCCCATGTTTAATATGGTGCAACATTTCCCAGTACAATATTACTTCTTCTGAGGGCTGTAGTGGAGAAATAAGTAGCTGGAAGTCCTACAGCAACATATACCTTGAAAACTGTGTTGGCATTCAGAGTGTCTTTGTCCTTTGCCCACAACACATCCTGCTTAATAATAATAAGAAGAATAATCTTTAGATAGCGCCAACTTATTCAGCAGAGCTTTATAATAGGGGATAGACATATAGAGATATTAAACAGTACAAATCATATGTGATAGTCATAGTACAAATCATAAGTGACACTGGTCCAGAGCTACTCCCAACAGCCCTGGCCACGGGCTACGACAAACTAGGCACAGGTTGGGAGAGCGTCACGGACCATCAGGAATCCAAACAGCCAGCACAACTGCAAATCCTTCAGTTAAAAAGTCTTTTTATTGCACAAAAATACAAGCAAATCTATTGTATAGAAGAAACAGCTCTTACAAGACACTCTGGGCTAGATTTAAAGGCAGCCGTTAAACCATCCGCTAAGTAAAAAAGGCACATCGGCCGCAAAGAACACATGGTTTACGACAGATTCAAAGGTAAGCATACAAGAATAGCTATCGGGCGTAGGCACTACAAAAACACATAACACAAAAACCAGCGTCGCACCTGATTTCGCATCACCGTGCGTCCCAAACACCCGTTAAAACACAACTTAACTCAAAATGTTACATTACGGCTGCCGTTGTCTAGCAACCCTGATAGATGCACAAACCAAATTCAAACCTACAGCCAATCCCAAGGCCCCAAAGTATCAAAAATGTTCAAATACACCTATATATACCTCAAAATAACGGTCACACCCTGTCTGTGTTTCGAGTTTCAGTAAGCTAGAGCACAGGACCCAGGAGTGGAGGATAGTGTTTAGAGAGAGAGAGAGAGAGCTAGAGAGAGAAGTATACACAGGAGTAAGGTAGAGGGATCTTGGAGAGGAGAGAATTACATTTAAATAGACACATAGCACACTTTTGCACATAGCACATACATCCATACAAACCCATACACATACATACATACACATAGTCTTTTTTTTTTTTCATCACACCTTACACATTTTAAACTTTATTTTTACAGTGTGAATCCGTAAGTGAAAGTGTGTGACAGAGAGTGAGTGGGATCGAGTGTGTCTGTGAGGGCGTGTGAGAGTGCCAGGGTGTGAGTGGGTGAATGATGGCCGGGAGAGGAGGACAGGAGAGAGGGATGGGGAGACTAGTGGAGGAGGAGGAGGAAGGTCAGGAGGGGATCCCTCAGCAGAGCAGGGGTGGGAGAGGGAGATCCGCAGGGCGGAGGGGGACCAGGCCCACAAGAACAGGCACACAAAGAAGAAGAGGGACAGATCCTGCAGTGGGACGAGGGGTAGTGCCTGGGGACCACCACACACAGGCAGGGGCAGAGCAGGCAGGACACTCCGGGTCTGACTCCTCACATGCCGGAGCTGAGGGGGACAGGGTCAGGGATCCCCGATATACTGAGGAAGAAAACACGGCCCTCGTGGAGGCTGTGCTGGAGAGGGAGAGTGTCCTCTTCCCGGGGGAGAGACTCCCTGGCCTGGCTGCAAGGAGGAGAGCTTCCTGGAGCCAAATCTGCAGCCGAGTTAATGCGGTGGCCACCTGCAGACGGGATGTTGACTCAATAAAGAAGAGATGGGGCGACTGCAAAAGGCAGGTGAAGAAGAAGATGGGGGATGCCGCCCTGCACGCCCGAGCCACCGGAGGTGGGCCACCTGTCCCCATCACCTTCAGCGCATGGGAGGAGAGGCTGCGGCAGACACTGTCAACTACCCTCATTGAGGGGGTCCCTGGAGGATCAGACACTGGGGATGAGAGGAGCCTCCACACCACTGGTAAGTGCATCACCCCAAAACCACACACCACCTCAAACCACACACCCATCACAAACAAGCACTCGCATCCCAACATCTGCCCTTCATTCATCCACACAACTGCACCAACACAGCACCCTGAGGGTTTAAACAGGACGCAAGACAAGGACAAATGTCAAGGTTCAACAAGCCCAAAACCTGTCCAACTCCCTGGTTAACCCTCATGTTGCTGTGCTGATCACACACAATACACACAAACCATGCTCAGAAAAGTGTTGTATGTCAAACATCACAATTGTTGTCACACAGTGTTACCCATGTTCCCACAGGGAATCCAGCACATAACTCCATGAGTGCTAGAGGGATCATCAATGCATCGATCAACAATGCTTTGGCAGCCCCTCTGGTACTCAAAGGGTTAAAAAATATATTTTAAACAGTTGAGGACAGGGGACAGATAGTACTATGTATGAATAACCAAAAAAGAATGGATATTGCAGCAAAAATCTATAGAACACAACCTATACTAAGAAATAAACGTAAAAAATCTGCGCACTAATCCAATCTAAAAGGTTATGCATTCAAAGTGGATAGGACATACAGCATAATTAAAAAGTAAAAAGTTCTCTACCCCAATGGTGAATATAAACACACAAATAAAAAATAAATAATAAATAACCAATAATACAGAAAACAAAATAAATGATGGGAAACAATGATAACAGTAACAGCACCAAGTGTACATCAAAAATGTATAAGTGTGCTGACGAATCTAAACCCACATGCAACTAAGTAGGTATAAACATAAAACATAAAGTAGGAACAAGTACTCAAGTCCCATAGACAACTCGTCCGCAATCAGATCCTCTTCTAAAGAAAGACAAAAGTGGAGTCTTTGAAACAACTTGAGTCCCGGAGTGTATCAAGCAAAGAGAAGAGAAGGGACAAATCATAAAGTAGCAGTCTCCTCCACCAAAGACTCCCGCACTCTTGTATCTTACTTACAAAATAGTAGTAATAGCGGGCATATCGGACTTCTCTACCGATTCTTCAACTCCTTATTATAGAGTCCATACGCTTAATAGTTAATAGTGTTCTTATCTCCAAAACACACCGTGGACCATCCAATAATCGGAAAACAGCTTTATTCTAAAACATACATTAAAATCTTCATAAACACTTATATCATGGATCACAACCCACACATCCCGTAGTACCTCACCGATGAGACGAATGGAGACCCGCTCCTTCTAAATCACTCTGCGAGGTACAGCGTCTGTCGTCACTGCCGGTATCAATGATTCCGGTTCTGGACAGTTTGAATGGGTAGTCGATCCACTCTCTGATTAGCTCTGCCCAACGCGTTTCGTAATACTTCATCAGGGGTGAATCAGAGATTGGATGGTCCCTCATATATGTACATTTCCAAGATCATACCTTTAATCAATTTCCAATGAAACAATTTAGGTCTATCGTTACATTCAAACCTTTAGGTTGGAGACATTGCAGCTTAAAGATCCATTCCGTCTCTTTTTTGGAGACCTTTTGAACAATATTACCCCCCCCTCCAATTCTTTGTTACCACCTCAATTGCAGTAAAAGTTAAAAAAATTAGGATTACATTCATGAAAATGTTTAAAATGTTCGGATACACTGTGTGACTTAGACTGAGTTCGTATATTCCACATATGTTCATTGATTCTCACATGTAGAGGTCTAGTAGTGCGACCCACATATTGGAGTCCACACGGACACTCCAGTAGGTACACTACATTTATACTCTTACATGTATTAAATCCCTGAACATCATATTGTTTCTTAGTCACATTAGATGAAAAGGTTTGACCCTTGGCCACTCAACTACCAACACCTGGGCCTGCTTGGGGAGCCCCAACACCCTATGCGAAGGGACGTGTTTACCCCACCACCTCCACCAGCACAGACATCGGTGGGCAGCAGTGGGTCCATTGATGTGGTGGGCACATACCCATCTGCAGCACATACAGCAGCAGCTGAGGAGGACACAGCAGCAGCTGAGGAGGACACAGCAGCAGCTGAGGAGGACACAGCAGCAGCAGATTAACCAGGCACAAGCATCACCAGCAGTGAACGGCCCACGGGGATGGAAGCAGAGTGTATGGCTCTGCAAAGGAGACTACTCCGGTCAAGCCTCTGCACCAATGACAACATCACCAGGAGCCATAGGGAATCCCGTAGAAACACTAACAGGATAGAGGCAAGGATCCATGCCCTGGAGTCGGAGGTCATGAGGATCAACACTCAACTCCATCAGCTACACACGGGGGTGATGGACCTGCTTGCACACGTACTGGTGGAGTTGAAAGAGCTGAACCGCAGGGAGGACTTACGGTTAGAGAGGGAAAACCTGCGCTCCACAGAGGGATCCACTGCCCCCACCACCCCCTCTAATGTGACTCCCGAAGCCACACCTAGGGGGCAAAGGGTGACCAGGAGATCATCCAGGTTATCCACTTCTGCCACACAGTCTAAGGCCCCCCCCCCTAAGAAAAAAAAATAAAATGCCCAACATGTTACATTTCCCCTGAATAAAGGAACATTGTGCTTTTGAATCCTGTCTGATCTGCTTTGTATTTGGTCATAGATTGGGTGGCAGAGTTGTCTCCAATGCATTGCCAAACAATTCAGTGAACACAACTTCTGCCTAGGTAAGATGTTTGTGGGATGTTACAACATGGGTTCACACACACACACCGTTGTACAAATTCAACTGTAAATACATCCCTGTAGCCATATTATACAACTGTGTTATATGGCAATGCTGTGTTTTGATTTTGTATAACAAAACATTCCCCTTAGCCCAACATTTGGTACAACATTGAACATTCGTCTACATCATATGTTGTGTTTAACCCTTTGATAGCCAGAGTGGTAGGCAACACATTGCAAAGAAATGCGTTGGGTACCACTCTGGCACTCAGAGGGTTAAGGGGATAACCAAACAAACGGCTTAGCGGTGAGATAACAAGCAGGACAGATAAATGGGACATGTATCCATATTGTCTTGGATTCACACACTCATTGTGCAACAGACTTACTGGGGAAGCCAATGTTTTTAACCTAGGATTTCAATGTGTAGCACACACATTGATATCCTGGGGTGAGCATTGGGGCCTCCAGTAAGTTGAGTTGTTGTTTTTCTTAAGGGTGTAACAGACTTCCCCAGTGAAAACGGTTGTCCACTTGGTCATGTACATTGATTCTACTTAGCAACACATTAACTGTGGACAGGAATTCACTGTGGAAGTATGTCCCCTTTATCACCTCTTTATCACTCCCACAACACATTAGTGTATCACTGCCACCATCTGTTAGCGTGAATACATCACTGAGTCCACTCACTTGCAAACAAGTGGTGGAGTCCTGTGATATGAATGATGCCTTTACATTTATGGGGGATACTCTATCCTGAGTGTGGTTACGCCTTAACAAACATATGTGTAATCCAATATATCCTCATACAGACACAGATGATTGACTAGTGATGGTTCATCTTTATTGTGTCTCAAAGTACATTAGAACGTACATGTGTTTTCTGTGTGTATTGCCTATATGCATTGAACACTTGTATGAGAACACTAAATGTACTTTGAAACTAAATCATACTACTTGAGTAACACTGCTCTCCTGCTCATGTGTTGTCCACAAGGTTTGACAACTGTGTAGATGAGCATCCTAACTGTACAGGTTATTACACTTGTGAAATTGTGTTTTCAGTGTCTATATGAGAATGTTCAAGTAGAGGTCTGTGTGAACCTCCGGTCAAATATTGCATCACTAACAACATCACCAGGAATAGCAAGGGGTGATCTTTATGAAGGTGTTGTCAAGACATCAATCCAGACACATGGAAGATCTTCAGATCAAGGATGGATCATGTTATGGATGCCTGTGGGAAAAGAGGACAGGATTTGGAGCTATACACCTGAACTGATCATCAAGCAACAACAATTTCGACTTTATAATCCCCCCAATCTTCTTAATAACAAGTGAGTACACAAACCATTGCTTGACAATGTGTTGTTTACTCATCTGTAACCAATTATGTGGAGAACTAAGGACATGTGCCCCAGCCCTATGGATATGTGACCCTGACATGAATACACACATCAACAAGTGTTCTGAGAGCTCCATGGAAGTAATGAATTTGGGCTGCCACTGTGAAAGTGACAGTGGCAGCCCAATGTCATTTGTTCCATGGAACTGTTAGGACATATTTGTTTATGTGTGTATTCATGTCGGGGGCATATATGTCTGCACACTCACAGGTCAGCATGGAGTCCCTGGTAATCTGATCTACGTCTCATGACCTCTACATTGTGTGACCATACCACTGTACATCCACCCCTGTGCTGCTCTTCTCAGCTGTAGCACAGTACAGGTCCCATATTGAGTCCAATGGCCCTTTAACCCCTGATGTGACGGAGTATTATCCAATGCATAGCACTGGATAACACTCTTTCGCTACAAGGCTAGCATGGTTGCTCTGGCTATGCTCATGGCAAATCAAGTTAGCTGCTGTCAATCAAGCCCTGTAAGGCGATGAACATGGGTTATGTGTTGTACCTTGTTTCTCCTGAGGGTGTGCATGATATCCTTGGGGTCTGTATGTCAACGTGGAGAGTGGAATGGAGGATGGTTTTTTGAGTCCACACACACAATTTGCCACGTCCGCTGCCAGTGCAGTGCTGTGTCACTGTTCCTGTGGGGTGAGACAGAACAAAATGTGCAGTGTGGTTAGTGTCACATGACTGATGGGGGACTTGCATGGATTGTTTGCATGCCTGTGTTATACTCACATGTAAAGTGTTCCGTGATGATTCTGTCTCTGATCTGTGTCCCTCTCAGGGTCTCCTCAACGTGTCCAATGTCCATGGGCACTTCCTGTATGGGGGGGGCCTGGATGTACTCCAGCAGCCTGGTGTCCACTGCGATGTTGTGCAGTATTGCGCACGCCACAATTATGTCGCACACCTTTCCAGGTGCATACTGCAGTGCTCCCCCCCGAGTGGTCCAGACATCGGAATCTTGACTTGAGGAGGCCAAAGGTCCGCTCAATGGCATTCCTCGTTCTGCCATGAGCCTGGTTGTACCTTTCTTGGGCATGTGTTCGAGGATTGGCCAGAGGGTCAGTAGCCAGGACTTGCATCCATAGCCAGCATCACCTGTGTAATGTGAGTGACATGGTGAGACAGGGAGCACATGTTGTGTGAATGATGTTTTGTGTGGTGGACGTAGTAGCTGTGGGTCAGGAGCATGCTAAGCAGTGTTGTGTGTACGCCTGTGTATGTGATGTGATTTTGTACTGTGAACTCACCCAAAAGCCATCCCCCTGTAAAAGTTCCATTCTCGAAATCTCTGTGGACTGAGGAGTTTTGGAGAATGTATGAATCATGTGAGCTGCCAGGATACTTTGCACAGACATTCATTATCCTCATATGGCTGTCACACACCATCTGCACGTTGATGGAGTGAAAGTTCTTCCTGTTGATGAATATCTGTGCGTCACGTGCTGGGGCCTTAATCCGGACATGGGTGCAATCTATAGCACCCATGACCCTGGGCATGCCTCCCCTGGCGTAAAAGGCCTGCTTGACGTGTATCCAGTCCATGTCGGTGGTGAGAAAATGTATATAGGTACTGGCCTTGCTTTTGAGGGCTGGCAGGACCTGGGCCAGCACCCTGGAGAATGTGGCCTGTGACATGCCAGATGCGTAACCCTCAGTGGACTGGAAGGCCCCGCTTGCCATGAAGTGTATGGCACAGAGTAGTTTCTGCAGGCCAGTTAGGGCATGGTTGTGGATGTAGATGGGATCCACCTGCTCCTTGATGACCTCATACAAGGCAATGATGCTGTCAGGCCTCAACCTGTAGCGATCAATTACCTCATCATCGGTCATTCCAAAGAGGGTGACCCTTGGGCGGTATACCCTGGGCCTTGGTGGTCGTCTATACATCCTGTGCCCTCCAGGTGGGGATGGGCTCCTGTGTGGCTGCTGAGCCAGAGCCTCCTCACTTGCAACAGGTGGAGGCTGTTGATCAGGCGTGCTTGGAGGTTGCTGATGTTCCCCAGCTCTCTCCCTTGCACGCCTTCTCCGCAGCCTTCGCAACAATATGTAACCCAACATACTGTTTGCTCTCTCTATCTCTCTCTATCTGTCTCTCTATCTATCTATCTATCTATCTATCTATCTATCTATCTATCTATCTCTATCTCTCTCTCTCCCTCCCTGAGTGGAAAACAAGCCACAAGTGAGTGTGTTGAGTTGTCTCTTTAAGTACTTGCTAGGGCGTTGTGTAGGTGTGGTGATGAGGTGAGTGCTGACCAATGGAGAGTTGTTTTTGTCCAGGTAAGTGTTTGCAGGTGTGTGTGTGTGTGTGTTATAAGATGTGGTGTGCTTGTTCTGTGTGTGCCATTTGCGGGCGTGCAGTTGTGTGGTGCAGGTCGCGTGTTGATGTTGCCTAGGTGAGCTTGTATTTGCAGGTGTCCGCTTTGTGTGATAACCCCCATTGTTCCGTGCCATGTTGTGCTGGTGTTTTTTTGTGTATCGTTGTCCCTGTGGTGTTGGTTGTTGTTGTGTGTGTAGTGATTTGTGTTGTGTGTGCATGCTTTTGTGTTGTTTTGGCATTGCACGGGTTAATTTTCCCATTTACACGGTTGTGCGGTAAGCATTTTGTGTATTTTCCTATGTAACGGGTGTTTTGTTTTGGCCGTTAAGTGTCTAACGGCTAGAAAAAGTGGGTCTTAACTTTTAGCCGTTAGGTGTGTCTTTTTTTCAGCCGTTATCAGTACCGCAAGCCTTTGAATAGCTCTGGGGTATGTTTTTCCATGCGTCTGAATGCACGTAAGTGTATCAGCCGTAAGGATTCTACAACTGCCGTTAGCTGTTCTTTAGACGGATCTTTGAATTGCAACATGACACTTAACGCACCCGTTAGTGATTTTTTTTTGCTAACGGCTGCCTTTAAATCAAGCCCTCTATCTGTACATAAACAGTCTAACGCATTTCATGATTGTTGCACTTAATCGTAGGTTTGATTACATGCACTTTCCTATCCAAGCAAATAGTGTTGCTGATTAACAGATACAATGTTACAGCCAATCATGTTAGCAAATAAATTCAAATGAACCTATAAGGAAATCACTCTCTTAATAAACCACTAACATATTTGGTTGTGGCTCTTCCCACAAAGAAGATCAACTCCCACTTGACCAAGGGCTGCACATCAGCCATATTTCTTATTAACTCTTACACCGCTGTGATCATTCGGTCAGCTGTTATCAAAGGTCAATGTGGGAAGCGATCTCCAAAGGAGAGTATTCCACTCACATTAAAAGGCTGTATTAATCCAGTCTAAGAAACCTCCAGTTTATATTATCATAGTAACAAAGAAATATAATTGGGTGAAAAAACAAAAAGAGAAAATTACTTAAACATACTATAAAAAAATCTTATTCCATACTAAAATAACCCTTATACCCAAAATTACCCATTTATGAGAACACCTCCATCCTAAGTCATACAGATATGAAGTCCTATACCCAAACCCATAGGGGATGGTCTCAATCTCCACACTATATTATATGTGTATCAATAGATGTGCATTTAAATTTCTATATCAACATGGAAATAGTTATACGGAACATATTCTATGTAACTACATATATTGAAAGAAGTTCAACTGGCTTAGTCGTATTACTTAACCCTTAACTCACATAAACGGTGTGGGCCATCTATTCTATTATCAAGTAGTCATTTGATCCAAAACACTATCCTGTAAACGCTAAAATCTCAATGAAAGACCACAACGAGTCTTTTGAAAAATAAGATACCTTAATAAAAATAGACGGCAGGTAGAACTCAACGATCTGAAATGTCAAAAATTACTTGAAGTTGAAACGAGACGAAATGAACGCAATCCTACACTGATGTAAGTCACTATCCATAACTATTGATTATCCTAATGAGCTTATCAAGACTGCCTCAGTCAGAGGAACTACCACATGTTAACAACTTTAGCTTCAATAATGCTGCATCTGGCGACTAGCTGCTTAGTAGCCATTCTTCCCTGGCTGACAGGCAGGACGGATCACGGACATCTTGCCATAGTGACGTCCGCGTGCCTGCTCTGTCAGTCCCTTCCGGAGCCGAACAGCTGCTAGCAACGCCTCCTACAGATGGCTGGGACTGACAGAGCAGGCACGTGGACGTCACTATGGCAAGATGTCCGTGATCCGTACTGCCTGTCAGCCAGGGAAGAATGGCTATTTCTCCTTTACAAGGTAATAATTCTGGCAACTAGGGCTACTAAGCAGCTAGTCGCCAGATGCAGAGCTATTGAAGCTAAAGTTGTTAACAGTGGTAGTTCTGCTTTAAACTTGTCCACCAGATCTTCTCACAGATAGTCTCAAAAAATATATTTAACACAAAAAACAAAATCAACAACTTCTTTCCCTGGACTTTCCCAGCATAGAAACAATAAAAGTAAAATCAGCAA
This sequence comes from Rhinophrynus dorsalis, assembly GCA_037306005.1. Taxonomy (NCBI): domain Eukaryota; kingdom Metazoa; phylum Chordata; class Amphibia; order Anura; family Rhinophrynidae; genus Rhinophrynus; species Rhinophrynus dorsalis. The sequence goes on along the minus strand of CM074723.1, from coordinate 300,982,538 downwards.
GCAATTTGGACCTCAGTCAGCCGCACCAAATTTTGGGTTGTTTTGGGTCAACCTTCTTCCTCCCTTCTCCCCCATTGTGCCCCAAGACTCCCCTACTACAGATAACAAATGTCCTACCTAAATGACTCCCTAAAACTAAGCTTCAGTTCCCCTTTATTTTCATATCTTCTGTAGCTCAAAAAGATGATGCTCTCTCCTCTCACAAACAAGAATGGCGTGCTGTGAGAGCCTGACAGACTTTTATATGGCTGTAGAAAACTTTTGTAAGGTGGAGAAAAATCTTTTTGCCCATTGATTTCAATGCAAAAAGCTGGAAAAACTGAATTTTTCACGGGAAATTTTCCCAAGCAGAAAGTGCCATTTTTCACAGATTTCAGTTTCAGGTGAGAATTTTCTGCCATCCCTATTCAAAGGGTTAAACTTCGGTATATGTTTATAAATTATTCTGTGTAACTAAAATAATTTGGCTTTCTTTTAAATAATGTATTCAGTTGCATAAAGATCTGTTGATAGGTCATGATGGTGGGGTCACACAGCATATGAGGGGGATCTGTGGCTACATGTTGAAAGGAGAACAAAGCTTGCGAAGGTCACAGAGGGTATCAGGGGATTATTTTTCTACCAGTGGGAAGGGGAAGAAGTCTGTTGGGGTCATGCAGCACATGTGGGAAATCCGTGGCTATCAATGGGCAGGAGGGTTGGGTCAAACAGTGTATGTGGGGATCTGTGGCTACCAGTGTGCAGGGAAACAAGGCTGGCAGGGTCAAACAATGATTGTTGGAATCTGTGGCTACCAGTGGGCAGAGGAATCAGGCTGGTGGGGGTTAAACAGCTCATGTGGGAATATGTGGCTACCAGTGGGAAGATGATCAAGGTTGGCAGGGTCACACAGCACATGTGGGTAATCTGTGGCTACCAATGAGCAGGGCAACAAGGCTGGTGGGGGCACACAGCTCATGTGGGAATATGCGGCTAGCATTTGGCAGGGCAACAAGGCTGACAGGGTCACACAGTGCATGTTGCGAATCTGTGGCTACCAGTGGGCAGGGGAACGTAGATCATGTGGGCAATCTCTGGCTACGAGTGGGCAAGGGGCTGGTGGGGATCTGTGTGCAGGGGAACAAGCTGTCATGGTCACACAGTGATTGTGGGAATCTGTAGCTACATGTGCTGTGTGACCCCACAATCCTTGTTCCCTGCCCACTGGTAGCCACAGATTTCCCAAATGTTCTGTGTGACCCACCAATCTCTTTCCCCTACTCACTGGTAGTCACACATTTACAACATGTGCTGTGACCCACCAGCCTTGTTCCACTGCCCACTGGTAGCCACAGATTCCTCTCATACAAAGTGTAGCCCTACCAGCTTGTTCCTCTCAGGGGAACAAGTCTGCTGGTGCTACACTTTGTGTGAGGGAAATCTGTGGCTAGCAGTGGACGGGGGAACAAGGCTGGTCAGTTAACACAGTGCATGTGGGGAATGACTGGCTACCAGTGGGCAGGGGAACAAGGCTGGTGGGGTCACACAAAGCATGTGGGAAACAGCATATTGGAGAAATCTGTGGCTACCAGTGGGCAGGGTAAAAAGGTTTGTGGGGGGTCAGACAGTGTATTCAGGGGATAGGTGTTTACCAGTGGGCAGGGGAACAAGACCATAGCTGTGAACTCTCTGGATTTGCCCTTGAGACTCCGGTTTTCACGCTGCATTACCGGGTCTCCGTGGCGGGGGCTGAGTCTCTGGATGTCGGGAGTTTCTGTTGAAACGCTACCCACTTCTGCTCTTTTTAAGTCTTTCCTCCTACTCCCCACGGCTTCTTCTCCTGCTTCATCTGCCTATTTTTTGCTATTTTTTTTTTTTTGTAGCCCATTTAGCTCTGCCCCTATTCAGGTTAAGCCCCACCCACTTTGACACAAAATCACATCATTTCCCCCCACACACACTGGCACCACAGGACTCCGCTCCGGGGAGAGCAAAGAACAAAGTTCCCAGGTATGAACAAGACTTGGGGGGTGTCAGACAGTATATGTGGGGAATTTGTGGCTACCATTGGGCAGTGGAACAACGCTGATGGGTCAGACAGTGTATATGGGGCTGTGTGACTACTAGTGGGCAGTAGAACAGGCTGGGAGGTCATTCTGTATGGGTATGTATGACTTCAAGTGGGCAGTGAAACAAGGCTGGGGTGGCACTCCCTATCCGTTCTGCCTGACAACCCACCTCCTTCTCTGTAACCTTAAAGTGGAACTTTCACCCGCATGACATTCTTATTGGATGTGTCTACTAAAATTGTCTATAGAATGTACATTTTTTTTCTTTAGCCATACCTTATTAGATATAAGCTTTTAAAATTTCCCAGTGACATCACCAATTCCTCTTTCTCAGGTATAAACTGTACCGCACTGGTCTGCAGGAAGTCCCCTGTTTATATAAAAAAAAAAAAAATCTCCTCCCACCTCCCTCCCCAGCTCTCCCTGGGAGCAAGCTTGTTCCAGGTTCCCCCTATGAATTCCCGTAGTGTGTGCAATATAATGAACGGCAGTGTGTGGAGAACCCTCTGTGGCACTGAGCTGACCCCTTTATCTTGAAAAATACAGGATTGTTATGTAGTGGTGACATGATTTGCAGTTCTGAGATTTCATATGGATGCGGGCTGCCTCCTGGAGCAAGCTACATTTGTCAGCAAATGGAAGGTATGTAAGATATGCAGTCTGGATTTTTATTTTATTTAGAAAATGTTTTACAAGGAAGAATACATTGAGATTTCTCTCCTTTTCAAGTATGTACTGGAGTTTTTACAGCAAGATTTGAGTATTTGCACAAAAACAGTCTCATAATATATATATCAACACACATACTAAAAATGTTATATACAGTTGCATATTGTTTTTAGATATGAAGAAGCAGTTATTTTTAAGGATTTTAACTGGGAGAAGATGCGATTTTTTCAGGTAGGTTATTCCAGACTTTTGGAGCTCTGAAGGAGAAGGTAGATCGACCGGATTCTTTCTTGAAATGTGGTATAGTCAGTGAGTTGTTAGCAGTGGAGCGGAAGTTCTAGTTAGTATGGAGAGCTGGAGTGAGCATACTACTCAGGTAGTTTTCTAGAGAAGTGGTTATGAACCATGAAAGAGAGGTGGAGGGCACGTCTACGTTCGATGTTAGCCAATTCACTTCTTCATACATATCACAATTGTGTTAGCAGCATAATGAGTTATACAGAGTGTCAATTTTAGCAAGATAGATTTGTGGCGCAGGAGCATATGCTACATCAACATAGTCTATAATTGGCATTATCTGTTGTATAATACATCATCTTACCAGGGAATTTTAAACAGGATTTGTTTCTAAAAATAGCACCTATTTTGTGATGAAGTTTGGATGTTAATTTATCAATATGAAGACCAAAAGTGAGGGTGGGGTCAAGCCACATACCAAGATATTTGTAGGTTTCCACTGTGGCCAATTTATGATTAGACTCTGTTAAAATGAATAGATTGTTATTGCAGAGATGTCTTAGATTATGCTGTGTACCAAATAATATTGTGGCTGTTTTGTCAGTGTTTGGCAATAGCTTGCTCTTTGCTAACCATATTTAAACTTCAGAGAAATCATGCTGTAATACGCCCTCTAGTTGTGATACATTTTTATTTTTTGCATATATTATAGTGTCATCTGCACACATGTGTATAGAACAGTGGTTCTCAACCTGTGCCCTCAGTGGCTACTAACAGGCAAAGATTTGAGAATTTCCTTGTAAGAGCACCGGTGAGTTAATCACTATGAATGAGACTCTGATCAACACACTTGTGTTCTAGCAGGGAAATTCCTAAGTCCTGGTCTGTTAGTGGCCACTGAGAGCACGGGTTGAGAACCTCTGGTATAGAAAATGCTTTGTAAACCATGGGCAGATCATTTATAAACAGAGAAAATAGAAGAGGGCCAAGGATGATGGAGCCTTGGGGAACCCCACTTGAAACTTTGAGCTGAAGAGAGGTATTGTCAGCATTAGACATATATTGCATTCTGTCTGATAAATAGGATCAGAACCAATATAGAGGATGATTATCTAATCCTGAACTTTGGAGTTTACTTATCAGAATACTAAGGTTTACTGTATCAAAGGCCTTTGCAAAACCTCGGAAAATAGCTTCAGTTATATCACCATTTTCCATACCAGTCTGGATATTATTGGTTACTTTTAGGAGGGCAGTGATCGTAGAGGGATTTGCACAAAAGCCTGATTGAAGGGGGTGAAAAAACAGCCGGTAATATTTATATAGTTGTACATGGACACATTTCTCTGGGATTTTAGCCATTGTGGGGAGTAGGGATATTGGTCTGTAATTTGATACTACATTTTTATCCCCACTTTTGTGGCTAGGCACAACTCTAACTACTTTCCAAGCTTTCCAAGATAGGGAGGCATTAATTAGGGTTGTAATAGGGTGGGCAGTGACCAAGGCACTGAGCTTTAATAACATTGCTGGTAGTTGGTCAGGGCCAGATTGTGATTTCATTTTTGGGTTAAGGAGGTGGTCATATTTCACTGTCGTCCAATACAGGTTACTGGTACAATGGGAGGCGATCCGCCCCTTTAAGTAGGCAGGAACATTAATCTAAATGTATGCAGGGGGTGGAACCTCCCCTCCCTCTTAAGCTGCCCTCAGCCAGAACAAGCCAGAATTATTTGTTCCTGCGTGCTGTGCACACCAGGTGGAGAACATCTCTCAATCAACTTTAGTTTTTTTATTGTTTTCTTCAAATATGGAATACCACCATTAGGCGGGTGACCATGGCTGACAATTGCCCTCTCCAAAGTGGCTAGTGCAGCTTCCAGGGATTTTCTGGTGGACCTTATGCCCTGAAGAGGGAACAACTTGAGTCAAGTAGCTTCCCTGGTGGGGGATTTTCCTTTGGTTAATTCCCTTTTCACATGGTTACCTGAAGACAGAAGTCCTGCAGAAAGGTGAGCCACCCTTTGAGTGCTGAAAGTCCACTTGTCCCACAGTGTCCCTTCATTGGGCTTGTATTTCGGTGTTCTCATTATGCACTCCAGCACTCATTGGGTGTTTTTCATTATTTGCACTGTATATACAATGCCTGTTTGTATTCTCTGGGTTTTGGAGCAGTTTATGGGGGTTTTAACATTTTCCCTGCTGTTTCCCTCTTTGGGATATAGTTTTCTCATGTTTTTCATGTGTTTTATATGTGTTTGGTAACTTTTTTCTGTCGGGGTTAATTTAATAAAAGTTGATGTTCCGCGCCTTTAAGCGCGCTTTTCCCGCATAGACGCCATTGCTCCTTTACTCTCTATGGGTTTACACAGTGTGGGACGTATCTCTGGAACCGCTTGTCACAGCGACTTCAGAGTGGGCTCATTTTGTTGGTCTTCCCTTGCTCTATCATCCGGTTGCATGATTCGGTGTATTGGAGGTCTGGGGGGGGCTTCGGGCACTGTTTTGGGGTACTTCTGAGAAAAACTACGTTTCACGCCCGTTTTCTGATTGGCTCCCGTCGCGGCAGCCATTTTGTGAGTTCTTCTCAGCGAGTATACTACGCAGGGACCAAGCCTCCTCTCTCTCCTCTGCAGATTAACCCTTCGCTTGCCAGATAAGTTTAATTTTAAGCATTTCTGGGGTGAATATTTAATCTTTTACACTTCAATTGGGTGATTCTTGTTAGTGGAGTATATCTGACGCTGTGAGCATGTCTACTCCACTGGAGTCAGGGGCTAGACCCAAGACTAAGGAGGCTGGGGTGTCAGTTTCCCCCATTGCATTTTGCTCCTCTTGTCACTCTGGGCTGCCTAGAGAATTTTCTGGTCATTTATGCCCAAAATGTGCAGAAGGCCGTGACAGCAATCCAGGGCTTTCCAGTCACGCCATTGAGCCAACATGGGTGAAAGAGTTCAAGGCTGCCACTAGGGATCTCAGATCCACTCTTCAGCTCTTTCCCTCTCAGGTTCAGGGGGCTCTTCAAGTTTGGCAGACCCCCTTCACTGTTAGGACCACCCTGCCCAAGCCACAGGGTGCTCCTGATATGTCTGATTCTTCTGAGGAAGAACTATTACAGGATTCTGATGTTGAGGAAGGCACTGTTATTGAGTCTACCAGGTCTATTGGTGACCCCTTTGAATGTGACCCTGAACTCTCCGCTGAGGGTTTGATCAGGGGTGTGCTAACCACCCTCAATCTTCCTTTGTGTCAGGAATCTACTCATGATCCAACTGATGTTTTTCAGAAACCCTCTAAGGCTGTTATATGTTTTCCTACTAATCCTACTCTTGCACGTTTAGTCTCTGATGCATGGAGAAATCCTGATAAATCCTCTTCTGTATCTAAAAAGTTTGCTAAACTTTACCCTTTTCCTGAGACTGAACTGGCTAAGTGGGTTCATCCTCCTAAAGTGGATGCTCCAGTTTCTAGGTTGTCTAAATCTACTGCCTTGGCTGTATCTGATGCTTCTGCCCTGCAAGATTGGACGGACAAAAAGTTGGAAACTTGTCTTAAGTCTATTTTTGCCTCTATTGGCACTGCCATGCGTCCAACCTTTGCAGTGGCGTGGGTTAACCGGGCCATTGCGGTCTGGACTGAACAGCTTACTGAGGCGGTTCACCAGGATGCACCAGTGTCTGAGCAGTTACAGCTTCTTGCTAATATATCCGAAGCTCAAAATTATGTTTCTGACGCTGCTTTTGATGCTGTGCGCATGATGGCGAGGGCCTCCACTTCCTCTGTGGTGGCTAGACGTGCTCTTTGGCTGAAAATTTGGTCTGCTGACACCGCTTCTAAGAAAGCCTTGCTTTCGTTACCCTTCCAAGGGACCTCACTGTTTGGATCTGAACTTAAGGAGATGATTAGTGAGGCTACTGGTGGTAAAAGTACTCTTCTACCATCAGTCTTCAAAAAGAAGTTTCCAGCCAAATGCAATCGGTCCTTTCGTTCCTTCCAAACTGAGACACGCTCTGCGTCCCAGACGGGTCCGTCCTCTGCGCACTCCTCCTCCAAGCCCAAACAGTCCTGGAAGCCCAAAGTTGCCCCCAAGACCTCCAAGACTGCTTCGGCATGACTCACCGAACCCGGGTCCGCATCCGGCTGTAGGTGGACGTCTCCACATTTTTCGCCGGATTTGGGAGGACCCTTGGGTTATTCAGGTGGTATCAGAGGGATACAGGATCCCTTTCTCTTCCCTTCCTACCTTTCGGTTCCATTTTACTCGTCCTTCTTAGGAGCCTACAAAAAGACGTCTGTTCGACAACGCCATTCAGGATCTTTTGGACAAGGAAGTCCTGGAATTGGTTCCTTCAGAGGACACAGGTTCAGGATTTTATTCCAACCTGTTCATTGTGGCCAAAAAGGACGGGGGCGCCCGTCCTATTTTGGACCTCAATGATCTCAATTCCTTTGTTGTGAGTTCCCACTAACGTCAAGAATCACTGCGTACTGTGATAGCAGCAATGTCTCCAGGGGAGTTCCTTGCCTCCCTGGACCTTCAGGATGCATATCTTCACATCCCTATCCATCCAGAGAGCAGGAGGTATCTCAGGTTTAAAACCAAAAATAAACCAGTATTTCTGCGCCCTGAATAAATCTAATTAACGAGAGAAAAAAATGCAGAAAAAAATGTATACCAGTGGAAAAGCTTCCACTCGAAAAAATGGAATCTCTACTAATTGAAATATAAGTGATATAAATATAACTAAATATCAAATATGCATAATAAAAAGTTATATTGTAATATAAAAATTATGCAATAAATCCAAAATCCATCCACATAAATAATCACATAAACCACATATATACAGATCCCAAAAAACAATAACCCTAAAAGAGAGGAGATTCGTTCCACAACCCAGAACGCATCAACTTCCGTCCTAAATACCTCCTAAACAAACACTATGACAGGAGATACAATGCGTCTGTGTATAGTGTAACGAAAACTCCATCCACATAAAATACAATGTATCCAAAGGAGATATACACTTACAACCTGGAGAATGCCACGTCTCCACCTATAAGACAGCGCCAACGTCTCCACCAAAGGCACCCAAGGTTACCGCATATATATACGACGGGAACCCACGTGCCTAACCGTATGATGAAAAAAAGGCACCATCCAAAATGATCGAAACGCCACGTCTCCAAATGGTTAAGTGTACAATAATTATTTGTAGATCTGTGCGTATGTTCTCCGTAAAACGTTGATGCGTTCTGGGTTGTGGAACGAATCTCCTCTCTTTTAGGGTTATTGTTTTTTGGGATCTGTATATATGTGGTTTATGTGATTATTTATGTGGATGGATTTCGGATTTATTGCATAATTTTTATATTACAATATAACTTTTTATTATGCATATTTGATATTTAGTTATATTTATATCACTTATATTTCAATTAGTAGAGATTCCATTTTTTCGAGTGGAAGCTTTTCCACTGGTATACATTTTTTTCTGCATTTTTTTCTCTCGTTAATTAGATTTATTCAGGGCGCAGAAATACTGGTTTATTTTTGGTTTTAGATTTGATAACACATAGAGTGATGGTGTTAGTTGGTATTTTTTGCTGACCGTTCTATATTTTAGTATAACATTATTATTTATATATTTTGTACACTGGTGATAGCGCATTTAAGTTATTTATTTTCTATGGTATCTCAGGTTTGCCTGTCACAGAGGCCACTTTCAGTTTTCAGCTCTTCCCTTTGGACTGACTTCAGCTCCTCAGGTTTTTCAGAGAGTCTTGGGTGCTCTGATAGCTGTGCTTCATCGAGATGGTGTCAGAGTAACTCCCTACATGGACGATCTGCTTCTGAAAGCTTCATCTGCGGAGGTCCTTCACCAGCAGGTTCAGACGTGCATCCAGACACTCAACCGTCACGGATGGATCGTGAATCTGGACAAATCAGACTTGATCCCATCTCAACAGATCCTTTTCTTGGGTCTCCTATTCGACACTCAGCAGTGCATGGTGTTTTTACCGGAAGCAGTGGCTCATCAGATTGCTCTCCGTGTATCCAAGATCCTGGAACTCGAGAGGGTTCCAGTGCCGAAGTTGACTTCTCTGGTGGGGAAGTTCATTTCCACTATAGAGGCAGTACCATTTGCCATGGCACACACCAGGGAGCTTCAGAGATTTGTGATCCAGACGTGCAAGACTCATCCAGATCATCTGCATCTGTCAGTCTCTCTTCCTCCTCATGTCGAGCTGAGCTTGGAATGGTGGTTGGACCTGTCTCATCTCCTGAAAGGGAGGTCATTTCAGGTTCCCTATTGGACCACAGTCACGACGGATGCCAGCCTCCGGGATTGGGGGGGGCAGTCTTGGGTCGTTTCAGTGCTCAGGGGAAATGGGGGCTGGAAGAATCTCTCCTCTCCATCAATGTGCTGGAACTTCGTGCCATCTTTCTTGCCCTGAGACACTGGGAATCTCAACTGGAGGGTTGTCCAGTCAGAGTGGAGTCCGACAACGCCACCGCAGTGGCCTACATCAACAGACAAGGCGGCACAAGAAGTCTTACCGCTTGGTTAGAAGTCAAGGCCATCTTATCTTGGGCGGAAGCACATGTTCCTGTCATTTCAGCGGTACAAATTCCAGGCGTAGACAATGTCATGGCAGACTTTCTCAATCGTCACACAGTCGACTGCGGAGAGTGGGCGCTTCCTCCAGAGGTGTTTCGCCTTCTAACCCAGATGTGGGGGGTACCTGTAGTGGATCTGATGGCTACCAGACACAACAGGAAGGTGCCAGTGTTTTGCTCTCGGTGGAGGGACCCTCTTGCTCTAGCAGTGGATGCATTGTCAATCCCTTGGGAGTTCTCCCTAGCCTACATCTTCCCTCCTCTCCCTCTGTTGATCAGAGTCATCCAGAAGCTGAAGATGGAGCGTTGTCCTGTCATCCTAATCACTCCGAATTGGCCTCGTCAGTCCTGGTATCCGGACCTGCTGGCCATGTCAGTGGCGGATCCCTTCCCGCTCCCTGCCCATCCAGATCTGCTGCTTAAAGGCTACCTGTGGAAGGAGGATGTTCAACATCTCCATTTGATGGCTTGGAGGTTGAATCCTCAATTTTGAAGAAGAAAGGGTTTTCCTCTTCTGTGGTGTCTATGATGCTTAGAGCTAGCAAGCCTGTGTCCTCCAAGATCTATCATCGCATATGGTCAACTTTTGTTGCATGGTGTGCTGATAAGGATCTATCTCTTGATTTCCATCTTCCCACGGTCCTGGCCTTTTTGCAGGATGGGGTTGAAAAGGGACTCAGCCTGAGTTCTCTAAAGGTTCAGAGACTTCTGCTCTGTCTGTATTTTTCCAGGAACGCATTGCCATTCTTCCTGATGTTAAAGTTTTCTTCCAAGGTGTGGCTCATGTTCGGCCTGCCTTCAGGAGTCCAGCTCCCCAGTGGGACCTCAATTTGGTGCTGGGGGTTCTTCAGAGACCCCTGTTTGAATCCTTGGCTTCCATTCCTTTACGTTTGTTGACCTGGAAAATGGCCTTTCTTTTGGCTATTGTATCAGTTTGCCGGGTGGCGGAGTTACAAGCTCTGTCTTGTAAACCTCCTTACCTGGTATTCCACAAGGATAAGGCTGTGCTCCGCACTTCCAAGGAGTTTTTACCCAAGGTTGTCTCCGAGTTTCACATCAATCAGGAGATTGTGGTGCCCTCTTTCTGTCCTAACCCTTCCTCTGACAAGGAGAGGGATCTCCATTTGTTGGATGTAGTGCGTTGTCTTAAATTTTATGTTCAACGCACTGAGTCTATCAGGAAGTCTGACGCTCTCTTTGTCATTCCTGAGGGGCCTAGGGCAGGGAGACCGGCATCCATGGTGACTATTTCATCTTGGATAAAATCTACCATTCGTGAAGCCTGCAAGTTGCGGAATAAACACGTTCCCTTCAGGGTTACTGCTCATTCCACCAGATCAATTGGGGCCTCTTGGGCCTATAAAAATCAAGCGTCTGCTGATCAACTGTGTCAGGCGGCCTCTTGGTCCTCGAAGCACTATCGAAGCCACTTGGTCCTCGAAGCACTATCGTGTAGATGTACTGGCTTCGGCTGATGCCAGCTTTGGGAGGAAAGTTCTGGAGGCAGTCTTGCCTGTCTAGGATCTTCTGCTTCTGTGGTTCTTAGTGCTTCCTTGCTGTTGAGCCCTGTTGGCTCTAGTTCAGTGTGCTGTGATAGTTCGGGGGTTCGTTTGTACCCCTGGTTGGTGTCCGTTGACACTTCTGTTATTGGGTTCTATGATTAATTGGTTCATAGGAGTTCTGGTGACTTTTGGGTCCTGCGCTTGGTCCTTGCCTTCTTCCCGCCTCTGGGAAAGCTCAATGTTTGTACATCCCATTGTACCAGTAACCTGTATTGGACGACAGTGAAAATAGGATTTTAGTCTTACCTGTTAAATCCTTTTCACTTAGTCCATACAGGTTACTGGTCTCCCACCCTGTCAAGGGACCATGCTTGGCTCTCCTGTGGCATTCAGTGGGAGACCTTTGGGGCATGCTCACAGGAGTCTAACTTTTCCTTCTTATCTCTGGTCAGTATTAGTGTCTCAAATCATTCTGGCTTGTTCTGGCTGAGGGCAGCTTAAGAGGGAGGGGAGGCTCCACCCCCTGCATACATTTAGATGAATGTTCCTGCCTACTTAAAGGGGTGTATCGCCTCCCATTGTACCAGTAACCTGTATGGACTAAGTGAAAAGGATTTAACAGGTAAGACTAAAATCCTATTTTCGTCTCATTTACCGGCATGAAATGAAATTCATTAGCATCATTGGACCATGTAGCAGGTGACATAACTTTTGACTAAAACCCCTTTCAGCAGTGGGAGTACCCTTGTTTTACTCAAGGGGAATAAACCGTACAACATATTTTTTTTTTTTACAATTTAAGTATTACTATCCCTTTAAAGGGATAGTAATGTTTCATAATAAAAGCAGCTCTAATTAATCATTATAGTATCTGGGTCTTGGAGAGTGTTATTTCAATTCTGTCAGAGTTGTAGTTCAAGAGTAATTGAATGATAATGTATCCCCCTCCTGCCCCTTTTACTGATATAACACTGCTCAGCTCAGAGCAGCAGGGAGGTGCCCAGGTAACATAGTAACATAGTAATTTAGGTTGAAAAAAGACTTGCGTCCATCTAGTTCAACCCTTTTCATATAACTGTTTACCATTGTTGATCCAAAAGAAGGCAACCCCCCCCCCCCCCCCGCTCAGGCCGGGTGTATATCCAGTGACTTCAGACGCAGCATGAAGAGCACTGCGTCTGCGCACCAGGTAGGCTGGTCACGCCTAACTTAGGCATTGCAGAAAGCTGAGCGGGAGGCTGGGAGCAGAGACAGAGTCAGCAGACATGGACGGTCAGGCAAGAGGGGGGTGGGGAAACAGGCAAAAGGCAGAGGCCCCGCAACCCCCTCCAGATTTGGGGGCCCCCAGAAACGTATGCATGTTTGTCATATTGGAGTGCTGGGGCCCCCAGACACTACAGTGCGCTGGCTTCATTCACTTATTTCTTAACCCTTTCAGTGCTAGAGGTTTAAGCAACATGTTGAATAGCCCTCTTGCACTGAAAGGGTTAAGCTCTTCAGGACCCTGGTGAGTCTATGTGCACTCACTGCACTGCTCACCATAGCTGCTGCTGACATCTCGCGAGACTGGGATTGATGTCATTACAAGCAGCCACGCGGGCTCCTTGAAGTCTGGAAACACCTGCTATGCAGGCTGGTAGAAAGTGAGCAGAGAGGATGGCAGTGGCAGCAAGTTAGTGGCACCGGAGGCTAGAAGCAAGAGGCGGCATGACTGGCATTAAGGTGGAGAACTGGGGACTGTTGTCTCAGCAAGCATAGTGAGCAGGCTATGAAAAGTATTAAAACTTCTCCCCCGACTAGATTTTACATATCCAATCCAACTTCATCTACAGCTCTAATGGTTTAACCTTGTTAGTACAAGAGTGGTGTGCAATGTATTGAGCTGCAATGCGTTGCACCCCACTAGCACTCAAGGGGTTAATCTGTTTCCTGTCATTAAAGACCAATGAAAGGAGAGAGAGAAGGGACCAGTGTCTCACACGCTTTTTACATTCAGCCCCTGTCAGACACTTAGATACAAACAGGCTTACAAAGAAATGACACTTGAGGGTTAATCTAGCACTTAAAGGTTAATATTTTTCTTGTCATTAAAGACATATGTAAGGAGAGAGAAGGTCCCGGTCTGACTGACTCGCCTTACATTCAGGTCATACACCAGCCCCCTTCCTCTCCTCTCACATGTCTTTAATGACAGTAAAAATATTAACCCTTTGAGGGCCAGATTAACCATTGAGTGCCATTTCATTTGAAGTCTGTTTTATTCTTGTGCACTGATAAGGGACTGAATGTAAAGCAAGACAGTTAGACATCGTCCCCGTCTTTTCTCATCTGTTTTTTTTTTATGATAGGAAACAGATGAACTCTTTGAGGGCCACCGCCGGACTCGGACCCCCATAACTGTTTCCCTTATTTTATTATACTGGAGGGCCCCCCAGAATTTATTGCGTCACTAGGGTCAGGCCCGAGGGGTCCCTGCCAGAATGTCTGGGCTCATGTGCCCCACCAGTAGGCAACATAGCTGTTAACAAACTTGGCACAGTGAGGGTTAAGTGTTTAACTATAAGACAGTGTAGAGGATCAAGTGAAGAATCTGGGCTTTTGTTCCTTTTGTTGTACATCTGAGTTTGTTTTAATGGGGTAAGTACAGCTTAGATGAGATTTTAATGCATTGGACAGCTGTCTGCCACATAAAGGGTTAATGTTTAATATACCAGCACACTCTGTATATGATTTATTTAAGCAGAGAAGGAATGGAGAGATCGGCTCTGATGAACTTTTGGATGAGTCTCCTCCCACTCTCGTTTTAAATACCTCTTTCATCAGAGGAGGTAGCTGTTGAGTGATACATTCAGAGAAATCAGTCTCTCTGTCCCTTCTGCCTGAATAAATCATGTACAGCTTCAGCGGTGTTCTAGTGTGTGCTAAAACATTAACTCTTTATATGCCGGAGAGCTCCTTTTCTCTCATAGCACCCCTATAGCTCCCTCCCACTTGCCACTTTAAAACCACTTTATTGTTCCTCTCTCACCCTCCTTTCACCCCCTTCCCCATTTTCTCTTATGTCCTTTATCCTTTCTCTTCCTTCTTCATTTTCTCTCGTAGATCTACCACACAGAGGGCACTACTACTACATCCAACAGCCTCTCATTCCCAGTGCTGACACTATACCCCCAGTCATCTGAGCTGCCCCTCTCAAACCTGACACAATTCATTGTAGCCACCCTGTTACCTATCATGCATACAGTCCTCTACCTTATTGCTAGTATACAATTCATCTAACACAACCCTTACATCACTACACTCCCTGTAACCCTGGCAGTATATGCGACGGCAGCTCAGCCATCAGCCCTCTCTCCAACCCAACTATTACCCTCCTTCTGCTAGTCTTCTGTTATTAAATACTTAGTACACATCACCCTAAAAACAGAAGTTTTATGATGGGTATCTTCTGTCTTTCCTGCCTTTTGGAGAGTACATACAAAAGGTCACAGGACATAAAATCACAATTTCTGAATTTTGTTATAAAGGCCATAAAAATAATAATTATTCTGCTGTTCAAATCTATCAGACTTTTATCTTGAGGGGAATCTGATATTGTATTATCCCAGGGTGGAGAAATATTAGTACATTAAATAAAAAGGAACAATATTACTTCATTTTAATGACGTTTAAATTTGTGCATATTAAAAAAAAAAAATAATAATGAAAAGGTGTAAGGGACTTGTATAGTTCAAGAGATATAAGCTTCTAAGGTTCCCTCCCACCCCTTTTCCAGATGTCAGCACTCTGAGATCCTGGTTCCGGGACCGGACAGCTCTTCAGCAGAGCCAGATAACCCTACTTCGGCTCTGCTGAAGAGCTGTCTGGTCCTGAGACCAGGATCTCAATCTGTCAGCTAGAAAGTGGACGTCTGGAAAAGGGGCGGGAGGGGGGGACCTTAGAAGCCTCTATCTCTTAAACTATACAAGTTTAAGAGATGGGACTTGCATCTTTTAATTTTTTTTTTTAATATGCACAATTTTAAACTTCATTAAAATAATACTGTCCATTTAAGGACCACGGTCCTTTTTTATTTTTTTAATTTGTGTCATGAATTTAGCCACACGGGGACCCCTGAATTCCATGACTTGCCAGGACCGTCATGGGCCTTTAACTCAAGTTTACCGATGACAGTCCTGGCACATCATGGGTCCTTAAGGGGTTAAAACTGGTTACTTTTTTATTTGGCTCAATCATACATTGAAAGAACAAGATTTTCATTATAATGAATATAATTGTATGTAAAATTCATAGTATTGTAACCCTTTGTAATGGGGGTTTTGGCTCTCTGACATTCAGAGGGTTAAATGGAGAACTGTCTGTCTATCAGTACCTCTGCCATTATTTGTTAATAGTGAACAATTGATAAGTGTGAGTGAGGTGTAGTTGTGTGTTTGATTGAGATGCAAGCATGTGTATGTATGCATGAATGTGGTGTGCTTGTGTCAGTGAGGTATATGAGATGCGTTTGTGGGAGTGTATGAGCGAGGGATGTGAGTGAAGTGTGTTTGAGGACTGTGTGTGAGTGAGGTGTATGTATGTGTGGTCTGTAAGTAGGTGTGAATCAGTGTGTGTGAGCGGGTTGTGTATGTGAGAGAGGAGAGTGTATGTGTTAGTGAGGTGTAAGATGTATGTGGGGTGTGAGTGAGGTGTGCAAGTGAGATGTGTGTATGGATTGAATCACAACCTTAAGGGGGACTTTCACAAAAACATTTACCTTAAAACCTCTGGTATAATCACAGTTTTGCCCCACTTCACCTTATGTGAAGTGTGGGGGGTATATTATACACAAGAAAATATATAATATGAAAACCAACAGAAAAAAGAAATGGCTTACAGCGCTGTCTCATTTAGTATTTAAAGATGTATGTATGTATTAATAATGCATGTTCAATTTTAATTGTATTTTGTGATAATTTTTGATATATGTAAAGTGCTCTTGGAAAGAGAAGTGTAACTGAAGTGTGCAGCAAGGAATAAGAGGGTTCTCCAGTCCCCCAAAAGGTGAAAGCACAAAAAAAACTATAAACCTGTGCTCCACCAGCTAAAGTGAAAAATAAAAAATAGTGTTCCCTGTAAAGGGCATATATAATAATAATGTGAATAAATTTTGCGGCTCTAGTTGCCCACATTTTTGGACAAAGTGGCGCTGTTACTACACCATCCTATGGACTGTTCTGGTCTGTAGACTATAAATCTCCATAGGATGGTGTAGCAACTGCACCACTGTAAATTTTCAGTTCACTGTGATATTGCACCTAAAAAATACAAGTTTGAGCTGTTATAATTTAATAAAATATTTCTCAGCAGTGGGAGTACCCTTGTTTTACTCAGGGGTTAAACCCTACAAGATATATTTTTTTACATCTTAAAGGGATAGTAATGTTTCATAATAAAAGCAGTTCTAATCATCATAGTATTTGGGCCTTGGAGAGTGTTATTTCAGTTCTGTCAGAGTTGTAGTTCAAGAGTAAATTAATGATAAAGTATCCCCTCCCGCCCCTTTTAATGATATAACACTGTTCAGCTCAGGCAGCAGGGAGTGTCCAGGTAGATTGCAGTGAGGGACAATCTTAAATTAAAATAAGGGAAAAAGATGAAAAACCAGTCAATGGGGGAGGGTTTTCATTATTCTCTCAGAAGAAGATTGTTCCTTGCTGTTATCTGTTTGGTCTATGGACCAGATTCCACAAGTAAATAAACAGCCCATCATAAAGAAAACATACCCATAAACATACCCAAACAAACCCAATCCTTAATATACATACAAGAAAATTTGGCAGTATGGAAGGGTAGGGAGGGAAATACTTGCCTCCTGTCATTACTAAAATTAAGATTATAAGTACACTAAAGCTAGCATAATCTTCAATTTTACTACATGACAGGAGGCTACGTATTTGCTGTTTTAACGCTCCAAAAATAAAACAGAAGAGGCATGAGACACCGGGCGGAAATAAAACGTGCGAAAAGTAGTCTCCCTAGACCAATCCGCGGCTCGCAAAATATCAGGTAATGAAGCCCCAGAAAGAAAAGCCGACGAGGCCGCAGCCCCCTAACAGAATGAGCGCCGAAAGCACCCTCAATCCCCGCTGAAGACAACAACCAACAAAATCCACCTTGCCAATGTAGTAGTGGATACCGCTTTATGCGGCTTGACATACGACACCAGTAGTTGACCAGAGGATGAAAAGCGGAGAGGTCTAGTACGCCCCACGTAAGAACGAAGAACTGAAGCCACACACAACTTAGGATGTTTCTCAAAAAACGGATAAAAGACTGATACCGAATCTGTTTTAGTACGACGGGACACCGAAAAAATAACCCCCGTAGGCGAAAAGGTAAAAGCATCAATGTCGAAAGCACTAACGTCCGAAACCCTACGAAAAGAAACTAAACATAATAATAAAGTAAACTTAGCTGATAATTGCTTCAAAGACAATTCTGCTCCAATGGCCAATCCTGTAGGAAGAGAAGTACACTGCGAACATCCCATAAACAAGAATACTCGGGAACTGGAGGACAGGACAACTTCATACCGCGTAACAGCCGTCTGATCTCTGGCTCTGCCAGAATGGAGCAATGAGCAGAATCGAAACCACCTGCCGTCTGATCAGATGAAGGACCCTGGCTATCATGGCAAATGGAGGAAAGGCGTATGCTCCCCGAGGAGGCTAAGCTTGAAGGAACGCATCCACTGCTTCGCAATCTGGATCCGGAAGCCAACTGTAAAACCTTGGGAGCTGACGATTCGTTCGAGACGCAAAAAGATCCACCAACAACGGACCCCTTAGACCCCTCAAGAGATCGAATACTACCTCGTCCAATTTCCAGTCGCTGGCATCCCTCCAATGGCGAGAAAACCAATCTGCTGTCAGGTTGGTAACACCCGGAAGATACTCCACCGTAATGGAGATGTTCCTCTGGAAACAAAAACTGTAGATGTCCTTCGCCACGTCCGTCAACATGCTGACCTCGTGCCTCCAAGACGATTGATGTACTGAACTTCCGAGACGTTGTCCATCCGGAGTAGAATACAACAATCGGAAAGATTCCTCGCAAAACTGCGAACGGCAAAGGATCCCGCTATCAGTTCCAGGCAAATGATGTGCAGACCTGTCTCCGCGGTCGACCAGGGACCTCTGGTAGCTGCTTCCGCGCAAGTCGCCCCCCATCCCAGGAGGCTTGCATCGGATTCCAGAACAAAGTCTGGGGACCTGCCGAAAATCACTCTGCTGTTCCATGACTGCATATGATGAATCCGCCACCGAATCTCTGCCTTGGCCTCGGAGGATAGGGAAATCACCTGATCGTACGACGGGCGATCCCGAAGGAACGAAGCCTTCAGACGCTGCATTGTCCTGTAGTGAAGTGGACCCGGGAAGATAGCCTGAATCGATGATGACAGGAGGCCCTCCACTCGGGCCAACTGACGAAGCGGAATGACGTCCAGACGAAGAATTCTTCGAAGTTCCTTCCTGATTGACTTGATCTTCTGAAGAGGCAGACGAAGAAACTGAGTCGATCTCGAACCCCAGAAACTGTACCAGTTGGGTCGGAGTCAAGTCTGACTTCTTGACATTGACCAAGAATCCCAGAGATTCCAGCAATCGAATCACAAATGGCGTCTGTGAGCGCAATTTTGATGGATCATCGGAGAAAAGAAGAATGTCGTCCAAATAGATCAGACAACGAAAGCCCCCTGGATCTCAGATGTGCCATGACCGATTTCAACAGTTTGGTGAAACACCAGGGAGCCGAGCTCAGTCCGAACGGAAGGCATGAGAATTGGCAGGCCTTGTCCTTCCAGCGAAATCGAAGAAAACGACAACTCTCTGCCGCCATGGAGACCGACAGGTAAGTGTCTGTCAGATCCAATCTGGTGAACCAATCGCCGTGTCTCATAAGATCCCGTAGAAGGTGAATCCCTTCCATCTTGAAGTGGCGATAAACAACAAAAGCGTTCAGTTGATGCAGATTGATGACCGGACGAAATCTCCCCGTGTTCTTGGCCACCAGGAAAATATTGCTGAAGAAACCTCCCGGTTCCATGGCAAGTTCGACCGCACCCTTGAGAAAAAGCGACTCGATTTCGGTATCTACCAGCGATGCTTGGTCTGGGTCGAAATGAATAGGTGGAGGACACTCTTGTTGAACCGGCGTAGTGCTGAAATCTATCACATACCCCAGCACCGTCTGGAGAACCCAAACGTCTGACGTCAGCCGTGACCATGCCTGTAAAGAGAGAGCCACACGACCTGCAGTTACAGTAAAGGCATTGGATTCGAATTGCCACTCACCTCTTCTGAAAGGAGTTCTGCCTCTACCCCGGAAACCGGCATTCCGACCTGGACCTCTGGACTGGAGACCATAGCGGTTAGCGAAGGATGGGAAGAATGGAAGTGTCCCCGTGCGGGGGCCTGAAGGCCAGAAGCGGCTGGCGGCACGGCCCCTCTGCCGGCCAGCCCTGCCAAAAACCCCACGGGAAACCGATGGACTGAAGACCTTCCACATGGAGACTTGCGCTTTATTGAGGGTTGTGAAGAGATTCATGTGCTTCTGGAGCTCCTTCAGAAATGACTCTCCAAACAGCAAACCATCGGCCAATGGTCCCAACATCCGCCAACTTGCTATCAATTCTTAACAACGCCACCTTCCTGCTTTCTGATGAAAGTTCCGTATTTGCGTTCCCCAGGAGGCAGAAGGGAACGCAATGCCCATTCTCTAATGGAGGAGGGATCCAAGACCCACCCACGAGACAGGGCGTCATCAGCCATATGAAGAATTTGGGCTAATGGACCAGTGAGATCCATTAACTTGTCCTGCGTTAAGCGCAATCTTTTCTCCATGCCTTTTCTAGGATCCCTTCCTGAAAAAGACATAGACAACCATCGTGTTGTCAAAGATCGGGGTCATGGCCACTTTGTCTTGCACCATAGGTCTGGGACATTCGGCCCGGAGTCTGTTCCATACCTCCCGGTCCAATGGTCTGCGGAGCCAATAATGAATATAATTCGCCAGGTGTTCAGGCAACTGCCTGTCGGAGGAACGTGGATGTCTGATATGTCTAGGATCGAAGAGAGACATCCCTGACAAATCCAGAGGAAGAACGTTGGACCATGATCGACTCCTTGACATAAGGAGAAGGCTCTTTGTAGTCATCCAGCCAGCGATAGTGTCTGACATCCGACAGGGAAGCTTCATCAGCCTGCCATTCATTAAGCACCGCCAGAGGATCCGGAGAGCAAGCGTCACCTTCATCAGAAGAATGAGTAGGCTGAAGTGAATGACCACCTGGAGGCACGTCCCTAACCTTCCTCAGCGGGGCGTTCCCTTTGGATTTGGAGGATGTAGCCACAACCGAACTCTTAGATTTCTTGGGAGGGGAAGCACCTTCATCTATTGAATCAAAGGCCGCACTGGAACAAGCATCAAGATCCTAAGGCCGTTGTGCCAACACTTTTTCAACGGAAGCGGACTCTGCCGCATTTATCATGGCTTGCATATCCGATGATTGGTCTCGTGAAGTATCCATGACAGGAAATAGCCAACTGTTAGATGAACAAGAAAACCCAATCAGTGTGACAGAACCACAATGTGGAGAGACCTTGCTGCAAAGAGGACCCCCAAAGACATATATAAGTCTTGCCAGGAATGTGGAAATACTGTCCAAAGAGCAGTAACAGGGGCACCCAACCTTTGCCAGGGGGTGCAATCAAGGAGGTTTTTTTTTGTTTTTGTTTTTTTTTTCTCAGGTGTTCACCTCCACAGATGTCATCAAACGGGGTTCATCCCGTAGCAGCAGGGACTCAGCCCTTGCAACACAACAAAGAATGGCACATTAAAGAACAACCTGGCAGAGAGCCAGTAACTGAAAAGCAGTATAATTAGAATAAATTTAACTCCCACATTCCAGTGTGAGAAAAGGAAAACCTGATCATAGCACCAGGCTTAATGGGACTTGAACCCCATGTGTTATGGGTAAGGACAGGCACCTTAACCACTGCCACCAGACCCAGTTACTAGAAGGGTGGCTAATAATCTATAAACTGCCTGACGAAATAGTGCCCTAGGAAGGGAATAAGACTTCCCTCCGCACCTGCACTGGAGTGTAGCCTAGGACACCGGCAGGCACGATGATGTAATAGGGAACCCTAACTATGGCAGCACAAGACGAAACACTGAACCCTGGACTCAGTCCAGAAGGTCCGCAGGAGCGTGGCAGGCCAAAGCCATCCGCAAGAAGGGGCTCACCTTTTTCAATTTTAACTGGGACTCGGTCCCACTAGGCCGGACCCCGTGGGCCCAAGCTCGCCAGCAACCTAGCACGCAGTGACCCCCGGGCCTGGCCAACCGAACACCGGAATATTTAGAGAAGCCTGCGGTACACGGTAGCAGGTGAAACCCAATAAGAACAATAACGGGTGCAGCCAAGGAACTATTGTCGGGAAAATAAGCCGACTGCCCGCGTTGGGACAACGGAGACAGACTCCCTGTCCCAACCCCAGGCAACCGAGTAAACTTGGTATATATGAAAACACCCGGTGAACCCGGCAGGCGGTATGTCTGGGATTAGACCGCAAACAGCCGAACAGAGAGACAGACCCAGAACACCCCGCCGCGGAGGCGCACCGAGAGCCAAAGGTAGGATAGAGATAAGCCACTAGAAAACCATATTAGAGATTAGCATTTAATAAAAGAGAAACACCATGAAAGAAATATAAGATAACATCAAGTACTGAATAAAACACGCAGTATACACAACGCACACAGCCAAAACTCTGACCTGTTATCCTGAGAGCAGCAAAGAAAGAGGGAGGAGTTTGGGTTTGGTGCAGCTAGGTTTTATGGAACATTGTTCTTTTCTGTGATTGGTTAATAATGTTATTGCTGCTGTGAGAGTACAGTAAAGAAGGTGTAAGCAAATACGTTGCCTCCTGTCATGTAGTAAAATTACTTTGTTCAACAGAAGGACTAACCTAGGTAGGAATATATGTATAGAGGGAACCTACCTTGATGAAGGGAGGTAAACAAAGAAAAGAAGAAGGTGGAGGGAAGGAATGCTGGTAGGAGGGAGGAATTAAGAAGATGGATGAGTGGAGGATAAAGAGTTGTTATGGAATCTGTTGGTTTATTATAAATTTAGAATAACAATAATGAAGGGGTGGAAGAAGCTGGAGAAGGTGAGTAGAAAAAGCTGAAGGGAGAGAAGGAAGGAAGAAGATGATGTAGAGATGAAAAAAGGAAGCATGGAGATGGACTGATGAATGAAGAAGAGGAAGAGAGGAAAGAAGAAAATACAGCAAGTTGTGCAGGGGGGTTGAGGGAAAAGGGGAGCTGGACTGCAGCTGTAGGGCATGCTGTTAGTGAATACACAGCACAGAAAAAAGCACTGTATGGCACAATGTATCATGCTATACTAGGGCCACACGGGTGAGAAAGGTAGGAAAGGAGGGCACGCATTTTGATTTGTACTGCACTCTGTACTTAAAGGGATAGTTAATACTTGTATTAAACATGAGGTCTGAGTTTTTTTATGTTTTTTTAACACACAGCGCTATATTTGAATACTTAGTTTTGTAGTTCAAGCGCTATTCAATCAGAAAGGATCCCCCTCCGGTCCCTTCTGTCCACCTTCCATCAGGTTTGTAATCCAGTCGTGGGACCGGACGGATGCAGCAAGGGACAGTCTTCACTCAGTGAGTATAAGTAAAACCCTGAACCCTTGACGAAGGAAGGCAGGATTTTCCTTTTGCTTACTGAACATTGTCCCTCACTGCTCTCTATCCGGACCAGACAGAGAGGCAGAGTGATGCAGAGAAAGTGGAGGAAGGGGGATCCTTTTGAACTGAATAGCTCTTGCACTACAAAACTATAAGCATTCAAATACAGAGCAAAAAAAAAACAAAAACATAAAGAAGACTCAGACCTCGAGTTTAATATATTCCTATGCCCTTGGGGTTTATATATACATTGCCAGGGCACCAAATGTAGATATACAAGACTTTAACACATCCACTCATACTCCCTCTTACACATGAATTTATACTCTAACATTAACACACAGACACAATGACTCTCTCTGGCACTGAAAGGGTGCAACTGATTATGGTCCTGCAGATGATCTTATCAAGAGTTCCAGAGCCTGAGCAATTCACTCAAAGCAGCACAATATTAGTTTTGCTTTCTGACAGAAATGTTTTTGACTGTTAAGCACTTATTCTGCCAAGGCCACAGTAAGTTGCACTCTTCTCTGAGCACTCAAAGCTGCACTTTTTGCCTCTTATACTTCTGCCATTGCCCTCCTGTTCTCTTTACCTTTTTAATTATGCATTTCTATAGAAAATATGGTAGGAAAGTCTCTGCTCGTGCTCTGTTCTGTCCCCTGCGTAGCAGAATGCAGCTTGGAGGTGACTCACAGGCACACCACACTGCTTCCAGTGGTAATTCCAGGTTGCACTGACATTGACTTAGTGCAACGCGGAAGTACAGGGAATCACAGTCTTTGAAGTCATAAATGGGCAGAAGCAGCAGATTCGGGGCTGCTGCAGAAAGATTTGGGGCTTCAGCTCCCTTATCCCCCCCTATCGACATCCCTGTACAGGGCTCAAAATTTAAAGTCTTGAGCTACTAGCAGGGTCAGAAAAGTTAATCGCCACCAGTTTCCACACCTAGCCTCCTCCACATCCCTGCCTTTAACCCCACCCATATCCCTGCCTTATATTTATTAAGTGGAGACATTTCCTTAACCACATCCAGATTTGAAGGAGAACTTTAACCATTTACTCTTAATATCACATCTCTATAAGGTACATCAGTCCGGATAGAGACTGAGTTTTCTCATCAGTGGGACAATCATATATGTGGAAACATATTATCAAATGATGAAGAAGGGAGAGAGAGAGAGAGACAGACATGATGGAGAAGGGGGAGAGAGAGAGAGACACATGATGGAGAAGGAGATAGCAACACACACATGCTGAATAAGGGGGAGACAGGCATGATGGAGAAGGGGAGAGAGACCTATGTTAAAAAAGGGGGTGAGAGACACACATACAGTTGAGAAGCGGGGTGAGATAGAGACAGACATGCTCAATAAGGGGGACAAGATGGAGAAGGGGAGAGAACGAAACATGATGGAGAAGGGGAGGGAGAGACACATACATGTGACAGAACAATTGGAGGCGGGTTGTTGTGTGCTTGAGAGCAGAAGTTAGAGATAGTAATACTTAAGTATTACTAATCCCTATAGCAAAGTACTACTTAAAAAAAAAAAAAAAAAAAGTATTGCTCCCAGTGTTATCTCTCAAACCTCTATGGTTTGAGAGATGATCGCTTCTAAAGTTGCCCTCTCCCCCCCCCCCCTCCCTGTAGTCAGCGTTGTAGCTGACTGCAGGGAAGAAAGTCGTACGACTTTCAGGCGGCTCTCCAGCACAGCCGGATCGCGTTATTAAAAAAGAAAACTTTCACTGAAATGGTCTTCTACGTGTGCCTGCTTGCAAGTACACGTAGAAGACCGTTTTAGTGAAATTTTTTTTTTTTTTTATTTATTTATTTATTTTTTAAATTAACACGATTGTGGCTCTGCTGCAGAGCCGCCTGATGATGATCTCTGACCGGATTTCCTTGCGTCAGCTAGAATGCTGACTACGGGGAATGGGGAGGGAGAGGGCAGCTTTAGAAGCAATTATCTCTCAAACCATAAAGGTTTGAGAGATGACACTGGGGGCTATACGTTTTTTTTAGTAGTACTTTGCTATAGGGATTAGTAATACTTAAATATTACTATCCCTTTAAACCTTTGAGTGTAAGAGAGGTAGGTAGGCATCACAAAGCAATGCGTAGCCCTGACAGTCAAAGAGTTAATGGTAGATAATAACCATGTAGCTTATAAGTAAGAATGCGGTCCCTTTTGCAGCCACAATAAACAATGTGGCTGCAAATGGGATGGCATGAACACTTACAAGGTATATGGTAATTATCTACAATTTAACCCTTTGTGTGTCAGTGGGCATGCATTCAAAGGATTAAGCGGTTGTGTGCTGGAGATTTACCAAAGTGTGTTCGAACCCCTCACACTGTAAACTTGCATTTCCTCCCACTTCTCCTCAGCCTATTACTAACACTTTTCCACATTTCTCTTAAGCCCCGCCCCTACTCATGATCAAGCCTCACCCAGTTTTAAACCAAATTGCCCCACTGGCCTCTCCACATCATCACCACATCAGTCCCGTCCAGGGACTCCACAAGTCAAAGTTCCCAGGTATGAATACACTTCCCACTGCTATTTAACTCTGACATGCCTCTCTATACCTTAACCCTTTGAGTGCCAGAGGGGTGCACAACTCATTTGCGCATGTGTTTCTGCGCATGTATGTTGCGTGTGTGCGTGCACATCTCTGTTACATATGTGTGTCCATGTGTGCATCTCCGGTGTGCCTGTGTCTGCATGTCTTTTGCATGTTTCTGCCACTCACTGTGTGCATGTGTCTGCCTGTGTATTGCATATGTCTGTGTTCATCAGTGTGTCTACATTTCACTCACATACACCCAACGGTCATAACATGATGGGCGACGCCATCCCACATTGCTAGTGTGTGTGTGTTTGTGTGTGTGTGTGTGTGTGTGTGTGTGTGTGTGTGTGTGTGTGTGTATGTATGTATAATATGCAGAAAGGTATGCATTTTGTGTCTAAATAACTATTTAGCAACAATAGACAGGAATAAACAGTCCCTTTAAAAATACATATCTTACAGTTTACTTGATTAGCCTTTATTGTGAGATTCCTACCTCTTCCACACAACCAGCATAATGAGGAGCATGTTTGTAGGAACTACAAATAGTGTGAGAATTAGCAGCACTGTGTGCTCTGGGACAGAGTGCCCCAAGTATAATAACATTGAGAACCTATAAATCCACCCCTGCTGTCTCGTGTTCCATGGTGCAGTGAGAATGTAGTGACATAATGTATTGCTAGAATAACGACAGGATAGGCATGTAAAGAGAGAACAATCTGCAAAGGTATTCACGGGAGTAACCCTTTGAGTGCCAGAAGTGTTTGCATGAAATTTCAGTAACGATTAACTGTTTGAGTGCCACTCACGAGAAATGGGAAATAAAGGAATAAAAGATAAGGGAAGGAGATATGACAATAATGTAGATTATATGGACTCCTAAAGTGTTGGCAGTATGAATAGGTCCAGAGCAATGTTGTATATGTCAGTGCTGTGTCCAGTGCATCGCACAGCATGTAGATGTCTTGAGGGGTCTGGAAGGTGATATAAAATAAAAGAATACTGTGTTTGGGAGAAAGAGAGAGATGATCAGGAAGTACTATATAAATCTCAGCCTTATCACTGTGTTAAAGTATGCTTTGGGATGTGCTGGAGATACTTTACTGGCTCGTAGGGGAATCCATGAAATGTACTTGTACAGCAAAGCAACAGATAGTTATAAGGAACATATTATATTGAGTATGGCATGGTATTTAGAATGTGTGTGTGGTTGTAAAACTGAATGAAGGAGCGTCCTCAATCAAAAAACAGCTATCAGATGAGGTGATTGTATGCATTTAAGTATTGTTTTAATATTTTAATATCGTTTTTTTATATCCAATATCCAATCATAGATATCGTAACTGGGACATTGTCCATACCGTAAACATATAAATAATTTCACAAAAGTTATTATATGATGTCTTTGTAGATGTAGTGTAAACGCCTAATGTAAAAAAATAAAAAATATCCCTTAGGATAGCCAGTAAATACACTTGTCTAGCTCTTTACCTGATCTCCTCACCGGATAGCTCAGGAATATTGAGTAGGCACAAGTCCTGGAGTTCCAGAAAAACTGATGTCAGATCAGATACAGAGCAGATTAGATACAAAATATACATAATATATAATACATGGAAAAAAATGAAGAAAGCTTATGCAGAGATTTCAAAGCTATATTGTGTGGTCAGAGCCAGCCCTTACATGGGTCCTGGTGGCACTTTAACAGGGGCTGCAATTTGCCGTCCAAAGCAAGAGCGGACTGAGTGGTCGGCAATTAGAGGCAATTAAGGGTGTAACTACACGGGTGAATCTGTGCTAGTGCCCACATGTAAGTTAATATTGTGCTAAACCCTAACGGACAGGCGATTACAGA
This sequence comes from Rhinophrynus dorsalis, assembly GCA_037306005.1. Lineage (NCBI taxonomy): Eukaryota > Metazoa > Chordata > Amphibia > Anura > Rhinophrynidae > Rhinophrynus > Rhinophrynus dorsalis. Next base: position 300,955,275 of record CM074723.1, on the reverse strand, counting down.
GCATGGTTGCTGGCTTGGGTAGGCAGTCAATCAGATGTATTGAGGAGGGATGGTCGGGGTCTGTAACTTCCCTGCTAACTCTCTCACGTGATGCAGTGGGGTGGTGAGAGGAGCTCCATGTCAAAGAGAATGGCTAAGGCAGAAATGGTAGAAATGAAAGGCAGCTCACCACGCATGGCCGGCCCAAGACATTGTGCTGCCTGGGTCCAAGGATGAAATGCTGCCCCCCCACACCAAAGCCCCGCCCACCAAAACACACCCACATCCATTATGTTATATAATGATAATTAAAACTAAAATGAAACTTATCAGGGAGTGAGGATTTACATGCAACTATTAGATGCAGCAAAACCTTCTAAGATTAATTCAATCTTGTTGTAAATCTTTAAAAAACAAATTAACAGAACCATACAACTAAACAGAAGTTCACACTGAGAACCAGAGAGATGTACAAAGCATTGCTTCACAATGCATTGCATACCTCTCTAGTCCTCAAGGGCTTAACAGATAATAATTACTCGAGAGTGACATTAGATATCTCAACAGTTGTTTAATTCCAGGCCTGGCCATGTGTGTGTCCCAGTACAACTATCATCACCGTTAGTCTGCCGGCTGAGGATGATGGAGGTTATGATTCAACAACAACTTAAGAGCCACTGGTTGCTCAGACAGCTCTGGTTTGTTCCCCACGCTGTGCTAGTAGTGTTGTCCCAGTAGTATAAGCGTTTCAGGCTGCGATAACTACTATCTTGATTATATACTATATCTGCTAGTTAATTTCAGCAATAAATAATGAATTATGTTCCATCACATATGTTAGTATTGTGTTATCCTCCCTGATCTTGTGTTTTTTTTTTTTTGTTTTTTTTTTTTGCTAAAATATTGTGAAATTTTGGATTGGGATTGGGGGAGAGTGCTTTCAGATACCTCTTAGGACATATGTAAATGACCAATGCCAATGATAGCCCTGATCCCCTAGATTTCCAGACTGTTTTCACCATACTAATTGTAAATCCATCATTCATGTAAACATAATTGACACACAGTTAAAAACAAAAAAAAAAAAAAAAAAAAAACACTTTGTATTGCCCCTCCCACCAGCCATTCACCCCAGCAACACCTACAACAAAAGTGTCTAACAAAAGGTATGATGCTGGTTTGGGATTTGGTGGACCCTATCACCTTCAATTCTGCACTATATAAGTTTGTCTGTAAAGTAATGGATCTGGTTGGCTCACAAGCCTGTTTTTCCCACCTCTGCCTTTCTTGCATCGTGATCCACATTTGCATAAATAACTGAGAAAGTGCATGCTGGGCGGTCCATTTTCTTTCTTCCTGCTGTTTCAGTAAGGTTAGTTATATGATGTAATGCAACCCTTTGAGTGCCAGAGGATTGTGCACTGAATTTTCACACCCTTCTAGTTCTCAAAGCATCATTACATGACATAATAGACCTTATTGAAACAGCAGGAAGAAAAAAGATGGGCTCAGTGCCACAAGATTGGTGAAGAGCCAGTGTAGTGCCTGTATTTAAGAAGGGAACTAAAACAGAAACTGGAAACTATAGACCTGTGAGTTTGACCTCTGTAGTAGGAAAACTGCTAGAAGGGATAATAAGGGACTATATTCAGGATTACAACACAAAAAATAAGATCATTAGCAGGAATCAATATGGTTTTATGAAGAATAGATCATGCCAAACTAATCTTTTCAGCTTCTATGAGGAAGTAAGCAGCAACCTTGACAATGGCAAGGCAGTTGATGTAGTATATCTAGACTTTGCAAAGGCATTTGATATAGTGCCATACAGAAAGCTGGGGTATAAAATAAGGAAATTGGGGCTAGGAGATGACCTTTGCAATTGGGTATAAAACTGGCTGAAGGATAGGGAACAGTGTGTGGTTGTAAATGGACAATTCTCCAGTACAGTTAAAGTGGAGAGTGGAGTACCTCAGTGTTCAGTATTAGGTCCGCTGCTTTTTAACACATTTAAAATGACCTAGAAATGGATATAGAAAGCAAATTATCAATATTTGCAGGTGACACTAAATTATGCAGGGTAATTCAGAACAGGATAATTGCTCTCTACAGAGGGACTTCTATAAAATAGCAGATTAGGTAAACAAATGGAATATTAAGTTTAATGTGGGGAAGTGTAAAGTCATGCATTTGGGAGGAAATAATCCCATGGCTACTTATAAACTTAATGGAATCATTTTAGGTGACTCATTGCTAGAGAAAGACCTGGGTATCCTTGTCAACTACAAACTTGGAAACAGTGACCAGTGTCAAACAGCAGTAGCAAAGGCAAACAAAATCCTGTCTTGAATAAAAAGAGGTATTGAAGCAAGAGTGGATAACATTATTTTGCCATTATACAAATGTAAGGCTATTGGTTAGCCTGGAGTTGTGGGAGGGCTGGTTGGAGACATTTATACCAACCTCAATCCTTTCCTCGGGACTGCGCAGAGCTCCGACTGAGGTCTGTGTTAATCGTCAATTCTCTTAGACTAAGTCACGTTCACATCATCTCAACGCGACCATGTGTACAGCCACGCACAGTCAAACACGCAATCACCCCAAGTGCTCCTCTTGCAGGCTGGTTTTCCTTCCACAAGCATTGAACTTTACTGCAGTCAAGACCGGGTTTGATTTCACATACATCTATTTACTCCTCTGGTTTATACTACAATGTAATCTTGATCGTACAGCTACTCAGGCATCCTCTACGACAGCCAACACTTGTCTTACGGTAATGTATATATTTTGTATTTAGTTTCTGACGTTCGATTAATCACGAGCGAGACAGGTTGTCTAGGCCAGCATACTACTTACCAGATAAATCTGGTTCACTTGGTGTATCCTGTGTCTTGAATATTGCGCGAACCTGTGCTGTAATGAAAATGTACTATACCTTCCTTACTGGTTGCATTGTTACAGAAGCATAACAAGTATCACAGGCAGTATTTGGCTGTTAAGCGTTTCATTTCATCACTCAGGTTCATTCTTTACAGTTTAGATTCGTGGGGTTTTGGCTTCCGACTTTGAGGTGAAGGCACTTCAGACTGCAAGTAACTGTGTTTTTTTTTTCATATCGGAGTCTTCACACAAGGTTGACGGAACTTTTCATTTATTGACTCTACTAAGATTAGGTAGGGTAGGTTTTTTATTTTTTTCTAAAGTCTGTTGGTCCCTGTCTTTTAGGGTAGGAATGGAGGAGAAGTCCAGTCCCCCGGGAAATCTCGTGTATTTCCTCTCAGCCCAACCCATAGTTAGCGTACCTCCTCCTGGTCTTTTTTAGGTAGGGCATCACGGATAGCCAGGTTTTTTCTTTTGAGTTAGATAACCGCCTACCGCTTAGGCAATCGCCCCTTGGTCCAAATCATAGGTACTTCTGGTTGGTATTTATATTTTAGGGCCTCACCTTCCCCACATATATAGCTCAGTTAGGGCTTTTTGATCTTTCCTTTTCTCTAGCCAGTTAGGCATTCAGGTGACTGACAGCAAATAAGTAATGCCTATTCACTTATTTGCACCTTATCTCTGCAGGTTACAGGATCAAGCATCTCGGTCTCTTCGGACGGTTCAGCCATGCCAGAGACGCAGGACACGTCTGGGCCAGCGTCTAACTTTTCATCCCCTAACTTATATAGATCCTGGACTGTAGCTAAGATTATTAAGGAATTACAATTCAGGGGCATTCCTTACCCCGCTACGGCTAGGAAGCTGAATTGTTTAAGCTCCTATTCTCCCCTACCTTGACACCAAGACATAGCACTAGCCATAGTCCAGCTCCTTCAATATCTCAATCCACTTCAGATTTGGCTGATCTACAGGCTTCAGTGGCTACTCTGGCAGAATCAGTAGCCTCTATACATGCTCGGTTGGACGAATTGGGAAATCCACCATCGGGCCATCAGGTGGCTCAGATGGTTTTGTCCAGGTATCTCTTCCAGTCCAGCCTGCTCAGCGATAGGGAGCCCTGTTCCTACCATCTCGCCAGCCCATTTCATTCCTAACCATTTGAGGAAGGATATTATTGAGGGCAAGGATATCAATCTGGTATTCTTATTGATATCCTCCCATGACAGTGTTGAAAACTTACCAGTTAAATTTTTTAGTGCCTCCTATTATGTCCAATTATGGATACGTCTCTCAATTTCCCCTGGGATTGAGGTGAGGGTAGAGTTAGGATAAGCTTAGCAGGATAGGAATTATTTAAGCCAGTCCAGTCTTCGGGGAAGGTTGTATGGTTCAGTAGCAGTTTATCAGTACTTTGCTATAATCACTAGTCCTAGGTACAGGTTGACCATGTAGGTACTGATGTTTTTCAGGTTTAGCATATGGGGCAATCTGTTAATCTTGCATTTTTAGGCCTTTCTAAGACACACGAAGGCGGTCTCAAGCATCAAAGGTAAGGTATTTCAATTTGAAGCTTTTATGTTGCCGTTTAGTGTGTGTGAATATGTTTACTAACTTATGTTGTCACTCAATATGTAATCTGGATATAGCATGCATTTAGGACAGATCTGGTGTCCAAATCTCAGAGGTGTTAAGATATCAGAAGTTAGGGCGTTAGCTACTTCTGGGATAAGGGCAGGTATGGAGCTCCATCATTTAGGAAGCTCCTACGTTCAGGTCACTCACAGAGATCTCTGTAGTCATTTTGCCATGATACTTCTCGATTAGGTTTATAGGGTATTATTGGTTATGTTCTTGTACGCTCTGAACTAGGTATTCTACTAAGGAATTGCATAGGTGTATTTCCTATAGACATACTGTTTGTCTTTCAACTTAGTATCTCATGTTTAATTTCAGTCTCCTCATATCAGAGACAGGAATACAGCTTTGAGCGTGATTTTTATCCTGTTCAGTAGGTCCCTATTGTTATAGTTAAGTTCTACATCTTGACTTTTGGGGCTAGGGCATCTAGACTAAGCATTACGGTTCTCAATCTCAGAGGTATCTAGATAATCTGAAGTTGGAGATGTAGCTACTGCGGTTACAGGGGCAGGAAGGGAGCTCTGGCATTTATGAAGCTCTTATGTTGATAGTCGCACACGGAGATCTCTTCATGTTTTTTCATCATCATTCTTTACAGTTAGGTTCCTAGGGTTATATTGGTACGTTCTCGTATGTTTTAAACTAGGTAGTCCACAATTAAATCTAATCGGTTTTATCTCACACCGAGATACTGTTTGTCATTAAACTTGGTATCTTGTATACCTTATTAAGTCTCCTCACTTCAGAGACACGCATACAGGCTTGAGCAAGTTACTTTCAGAGGCAGAGTTAGGTTTAGGTTATGTTAAGACTGCTGGTTCGTCTTTTAGGATAGTTAGGGGAAGGCTACAGCTTAGTCCCGTCCCACGTTTCCCTCGGCCCAACTCATAGACAGAGCCTTCTTCCTAGTTTTCTTGATAGACAGGGTTTCACCTGTCACACCCACTCTATAGACATAGGGTCTTATACTGCTTAAGATTATTCGTCACCGTGAGACCAACTCCCCTCAGCCTATCGCATAGGCCTCACACCCATCGGTCCAAACCATAGGTAGCGTCTCGAATCAGCCGCTTAGCACTAGAGAGGGACTCACCAGTCACCATATACAAGTTAATTCTTTTCTCTCTTTTTCACTAGGCAGGGGGTCACGAACCAGCAGCATTATATATTACGTATTATTAATCAGTTTTGTTTACAGGATCATCATATGTAAGGAAGATCCCTCACAATGGAACCAGTGGCGTTACCGGAAGAATTTACATAATCAAATCCGGTAGCGGAACATGCGGGTAAGATACTGTCATGACACCGCTCTATGGCTTTACAGGGTGTCTGGGGAAGAAGGATGTTATTTGCCTTATGTTTGGGACTAAGGCAGTCAAATTGTGAGTTAATTTGGCAGAGACGTTGCATTAGTGTCATGGCAAGACAGACTACCACCTTCAGACGTATCATGTGTTACATACCTGGCCCGGATGTTATGACGTGTGCCATGTTTACGAAGCTACATATGGGAGGTAGTATTTCAAGTTTCTCACCGTTTCCACCATATACGTCAACTATTGACTGGGCTAGCTTTTCTGTGGTAGGGTGCCACATGGTGTTCTGCCTTTACATCTTTTTGGCCATTTATATACTAGTTTTGCATATTTTATCTTATTTTGTTAATCCGTCTTGGCAGGTATCAAACATCTTTATCAACACAACAACACTACTACAGTAAGTTATACTCTCGCACACTCCTACGATTGATCATGTGAGGTATTGTAAGTAGTCTTTCACTTGACACCTTAGTATATTTTTGGAGCAGTTGGGTAGACAGCTCACTACCCTTCGGTCATCAGCCCTCCTTTTAGTTACATTTGCTCCACCTTTCTTATGGCTTCTGTTAGATTTCAGGGGTTACCAGGCGGGGGGTTATCCAGTATCAGGTTATTTCAGTACTCTTTCTTTATTCGCGTTGGATATAGATCTACGGTCATGATCACTGTGGATTCATGGTCCTTTTTGCCCACTCTTAGGCCTACCTTACAGGTCGGAATGGGCAATAGGCATCCGACATACACCTTATCATCATAGTCTCTCCTAGGCCCGACCACAAATGTAAGGCTATTGGTTAGCCTGGAGTTGTGGGAGGGCCGGTTGGAGACATTTATACCAACCTCAATCCTTTCCTCGGGACTGCGCAGAGCTCCGACTGAGCTCTGTGTTACCCATCCAACCCATACCCCTTTTCTCAGCTCCATCAATTTAATTTTTTTTTTGTTTTTGTTTTTTTTTTCTTTCTTATACACGTGGGCCCACTCTTAGGCCTACCTTACAGGTCGGAATGGGCAATAGGCATCCGACATACACCTTATCATCATAGTCTCTCTTAGGCCTGACCACAAATCATTGGTAAGACCTCACCTTGAGTATGCAGTACAGTTTGGGGCACCAGTTCTGAAAAAGGATATAGTAGAACTAGAGAGGGTACAGCGAAGAGCAACAAAATTAATTAAGGGAATGGAGGACTTGACATATGAGGAAAGACTAGACAAACTTGGTTTATTTACTCTAGAGAAAAGACGACTAAGAGGAGACCTTATCACTTTGTACAAATACAAGGATCTCTGCAGTAAGATTTTTATTCCAAGGCCTGATCAGATGACTAGGTAACACACCTATCACGGTGCCCGTGTTATCACTGGCGACATTATGACAGTGCTTCTTCTTGATTCAGTTTTATTTGTTAAAGTGGTGTTGCTCCACCCAGTGATAACTCTTAAATACTGAGCCCTGTCACTTCAGCTTTGCCCTCTCATGGTGTTCCCCTTACTAAGCACTTGCTCCAGTATTCTTGTGTTTCCTGTGTATGACCCGGACTGCCTGACTACTGTGACTGCATCGTTCCTGCTCTGTGTACTGACTCGGCCTGGCTGATGTTCCTGCTCTGTGTACCAACTTGGATTGGCTGACGCTCCTGTTCTGGGTGCCAACCTGGTCCTGCTTACTGTTCCATCCGGTTAAGGGCCTTTCTCCGATCTCTTTGTCCATGGACAGATTCGTTGTTGCCTCCGTTTCTCCTCCGGCAGCCTTGTACTGTTACCCGACCAGTATTGTGCCTCGTTATTCATCCAGTGTTGTAGTACTGTCACGGTTTGTTATGACTCTCAGACACAGAGTTAAGATAAAAACACAACTTTATTGAAAAGTTTAAAGGGAAACCCTCGCGGGTTAGCATACACATGTAACATATATCTTCAATACATAGTCATAGTGAGTAGTGGTATACAAAATGTAAGACCGGCTCTACCGGCCTTGCCAATACCGCTTAAGGCAACCTAGACTGGCACTAGATGGAATAGGTTCTACCGGCCTTACCAATAAACCGGGCAAGGCAGCTTGGAAGGCTAGCAACCGAGGAGAAGGAGGCTCTACCGACCTTGCCAATATACCGGGCAAGGCAGCCTTGAGACTGGTACAACGAGGAATGAGGCTCTACCGGCCTTGCCAATACCGGGTAAGGCAACCTTAGACTGGCACAAGATGGAATAGGTTATACCTATATAGGTTTAGACTTCAGCAGAGGAAGGGTTTTTGTTTTTTTACAGTTAGGTCTGTTAAATTGTGGAATTCTTTGCCCAAGGAGGTGGTTATGGCAGATACAATTGATACATTCAAGAGAAGATTAGATACATTTCTTTCCAAAGGGAACATACAGAGTTATACTGTTTATTAGTAGGCAGATCAGGAAGGTCTGATAAAGACTAACTTATTTGGTAGCAGGAAAGCTATAAAATTACTGGGGTACGAGGAGAAGGTTGAACTTGATAGACTTGTGTCTTTATTCAACCTAATTTACTATGTTACTATGTTTACTATGTTACTAAAATTTACTATGTTACTATGTTAATGCTTTTTTATATATTGGGGATCCCAGTGTGGGTAATATAAGCACAACATCCAAAGTGCCCAAAATAGAATGTAGCCAGCTGGCCTTTCCTTATGTATCCTACTCACTTTTAATATTACAAGGAGTCAGGATGTAGAAATGAAGGCTGATTACAGATTCTTTGCAGCTTGTTTCAGTTAAATTTGTCAGCTACTGCACTCTACTCTACTCTTCCCCCCCCCCCATACCTTACGTGGTGGGCTGCCTTTCATTTATGCCATTTCTACCTTAGCCATTCTCTTTGACGTGGAGCTCCTATGTCCTTCCTCTTAATCGTGTGCTGCGCTCTCCATCACATTGCATCACGTGAGAGTGTCAGGAGGGAGATTACAGACCCGACCATCCCTCCTCAATAAATCCGACTGGCTGTCTACCCAATCCAGCAACCATGCTCCGTAATCCCCTGTCTGTTAGGGTTTAGCACAATATTAACTTACATGTTGGCCCTGGCACAGATTCAACCCTGTAGTTACACCCTTAATTGCCTCTAGTTGCCGACCGCTCAGTCTGCTCTTGCTTGGGGTGGCAAATTGCCTCCTGGGTCCCATGGACCCACCGGGACCCATGGAAGGGTTGGCTCTGTGAGGTTGCTGGAAAGATATTTGGAAAATGGTAGGAATGTGAGAGGGTGATGATTTTATGAGAAAAGTAAGTTTACTTGAAAAAAAGGATGTCTACTTTAAGTCTGTCATAATTTTCAAAGGCTATATGTCTCATGATTGGGTAGTTAAGTGTATTGCAGTTGTGAGATAAGTAAGTTAGAGTGGAGGTAGGGGACAGGTATCTGGTGGACCCGTTGCGGCAGCAACAGGAGAAACTTTTCAGGTAGGCAACTGAGCAAACAGGGACAACTCCAGTTGCATACGCACTAATAAGGAAGGGGCCCCCGGTGTGGTGTGGATTTCTATGGAGAGAAGAAAAGAGATGAAAAATTCATAGAAGAGGCAAAGGGAGTTAAGAGAAAATGACAGAGGGCTGAGAGGGAAGAGCAAAGGGAAGCAGAAGCAAGAAGTGAGAAAAAGGAGTTGGGAAGGGAGCACTGGGTCCACTGTAGACCAGCTAATATGCAGTGACAGATGGCAGCCTAATAAATGGTTCCTATAGCTGAATAAAATATTGCACAATGTTATCTGCGGCAGATGGTTAATATGCACAAAGTGAGATACTCACTCAATATCAAAAGGTAAAAACAGGATGTATGCACCAAAAACCCAGCACTGCCTAACAGATGATGTAATTTTAGAGAGATTAACTATTGTCCTGTTTTCATGGACTTTTTTGGATTCCTTGAGGAATGTTTCCTGTTTCCAGCTTGAGTGAGGTCTTTTTTTCCTCCCATAGAAGTGGTGTCAAACTGAGAAACTGATGCCTCACCTCCATTCTCTGGTTTTGAATGTTGAGCTTAAGGTGTTAGTAATGTCCCAGTATAAATAGCTTGCATTTTGTAGTAATTAAAAAGTTGAACTGAATGCAAAAAAGTATCTCTCGAACCACTATGATTTGAGAGATACATGCATTCAAAGTTTGATGTTTCCTGCTGTCAGCAGGAGATCAGTGTCTGCCGACACAGAGGCTCTGCAGTAGAGCCGCAATCTCGTTATTTAAAATGAATGACTGCATTGGAATGGTCTAAAAAGTGTGCCTGGTTTTCAAGCACACTTTTTAGACCATTCCAATGCAGTCATTAGTTTTAAATAACGAGATTGCGTCTCTGCTGCAGAGCCTCTGTGTCGGCCAACACTGATCTCCTGCTGACAGCTTTACAGCTGACAGCAGGAAACAACAAACTTTGCATGCATGTATCTCAAACCATAGCGGTTTGAGAGAGATGTTTTTTTGCATTCAGTTCAACTTTTTAATTACTACAAAATGCAAGCTATTTATGCTAGGACGTTACTAACACTTTAATGGCTGTGTATCCATTTTGATCTGGCTTTGTTTGTTTGATATGCATTGGTCCAAACATGCTTAATTTGTTTTACGTTTGCTCCGAGTTGTTTAGTAGGTCCATTATTATACTTGTTTGTCAATGTCTACTTGTTTACTGTGCCTCTTCTTCTTTTTCTTGAGAATTTGAATTTTTTTAATGATTAGTGATATAAGATCTAATATTAGAACTTGATTACATGTGTTGGTGTCTAGCTGCATTATACTGGTTTTATCATTTTAAATAACAATTTTCTTTCTCTGTCGTCCAATATATCTTACAGGTAACTCTGGGAAGACGATCACCCCTTTAAGTAGGCATGAACAATTCTTGGAAAGAATGCAGGGTGTAGCCTTCCTTCCCTCCTTAGCTGGTCACCAGCCAATCCCTCTTCAGTTATATTTGTTCCTTGAACAAGATGGGCAAGAGAACAGTTCTGCTTTTAGATTATTTTATGGTTTTCTTTTAGATATGGGATGTAGAAATCTCCTATTAGGCAGATTACCATTACTGACTTCTCAGTGGTGGATTGCTTGGTTAACAGGTGCTGTTTGTTGACCTTTCAGCCCTGGGGGAAAACCTTGCATGCTATGTCTTTTCCCTAGGAGAAGCCCACTGAGTCAAGACATAAGACCTGCAAAAAAGGTGAGCAACCCTTTGAGTGCTGAGGTCCACTTGTCCCACTGCTTCCCCTCCGCACAGGGATCTCCTTTAGGAGTTCCTACGCACATACTCCTGCACTCATTTGGGTTTATATGTTTGTCTGTTGGGCTGTTTGGAGCATTCAAAAATGTTGTTTATTTGAGTTCTGCTCCTTTAAGGTGCACTTTACCACATGGCCGCAAGGGACATATCTCTGCAACCGCTCTGCGTACCGAGTTCAGAGATGGCTTTCTTCTTGCCCTACAAACCGATGCATGTTCTGAGTGTCTTGGGGGATTCAGGCACTATTTTGGGGTTCTTTGAGGGGAAACCACATTTCCCATGAACTCCCATTTCGCTGGCTTGGATCCTTCCTCTCTCATCAGCAGATTAACTCTTTACTTGCCAGGTAAGTGTATTTTAGCTCTTTCTGGGGTGAATTCTTAATCTGGGACACCTTATTTGGTTTATTCCTTATACTTTTAGACACTTTATCTCATTTTATACGATTCATGTGCCGTGGCACGTGTGTCTTCATCAGGGCCTACCAGCCATGTTGAAGAGCCAGCTTGGGTGCAAGAGTTAAAAATCTACTATGTCACAGTTTCCTGTGCACCTTCAGGGGGTCCTCTTGGCATGGAAGCCCCCTGCATTATTTAGGTCTCTGGCACCTAAACCTCAGGGTTTTCCTCATGTGTCTGATTCCTCTCATGAGGAATTGCTGGTGGACTCAGATGAGGGTGAATGTTCTGAGGGGGTTTACTCACAATTTTTGGGGACCCTTTTGAGACTGACCCTGAGCCATCTGCTGAGGGTCTTATCAAGGCAGTCCTGGATACCTTGAACATTCCCTCTGTATCTGAGTATCCTCAGACTACTTCTGATGTCTTCTAAAGGCGCAAGAAGCATTATACTGTCTTTCTACTTAATCCCACTCCTGGCCAGGTTGTCCTAGATGAGTGGAAGACCCCTGACAAACATCTCTCTCTTCAGCTTGGGTGACTAGGGCCATTGCTACATGGACGGAACAGCTTACTGAGGCTTTTCATCAGGGTGCCCCCACAGCTGACCTGCTGTGGCTTTTGGCTAACTTTTTGAAGCTCAGCATTACGTTACTGATGCTATCTTTGATATTATCAGGCTAGAGGCTAAAACTTCTGCCCTGTCTATGGCTGCCACAAATTCCCTGTGGCTTAAAATCTGGTCTTCTAATTTGATTTCCAAGAAATCCTTGGTTTCTCTTCCCTTTTTGGGTACTTCCCGCTCTGGCCTAGAGTTGAAGACTCTCATCAGTGAGGCTGTTGGTGGCAAGAGCAGGTTGTTGCCCTTTGTTCCCAAGAAGAAGCCGAAGCCTCGCAGGCACAGTCTTTTTTGTGCCTACCAGGGAGAAGCACGTTGCGCAACCCCAGCAGTTCCTCAGGCCCCACACACCTCCACCAAGCACAAACAACGGTGGAGACCCAAGCAATCCTCCACTAAGCCCAAATCCACCAAACCTCCTTCAGCATGACTCGCTAAATCTTGCACTGCACGCGCCAGTGGGTGGCAGTCTACGCCATTTTCTCAGTGTCTGGACAGACACCGTGGTGGTTCTGTGGGTTTTACAGGTAGTTTCCGAAGGGTACAGGATTCCCTTCCCTTCTCTTCCTCCCTTCAGGTTCTTCCATTCTCACTCACCTCGGGGACTAGAAAAGCTTCGTCTTTTCAATGGGGCCATCCAGACTCTTGGAACTGGTTCCTGACCCAGAAATAGGTTTGAGCTTCTATTCCAACCTATTCATGGTCTCCAAGAAGGAAGGCGGCTGCCATCCAATTCTGGATCTCAATTCCTTTGTGGTCAAGACTCATTACCACCAGGAGTCCTTAATGTTGGTGATTACGGCGATGTGCCCAGGGGAATTTCTGGCTTCTTTGTATCTGCTAGATGCCTACCTGCATATCGCTGTTCATCCAGTGAGCCGGCAGTACTTCAGATATGCTTGCGATGAGGCATTTCCAGTTTTCTGCTCTCTCCTTTGATCTGACCACAGCTCCCCAGGTATTCGTTCCGATCCTGGGTGCATTAATTTCCGTTATGCTCAAGAGCTGCATCCGAGTAACTCCATACATGGAAGACTTGCTCTTGAAGGCCCCCTCTGCAACAGGTTCAGGACTGCATCCACACTATCACTCATCACGGGTGGGTTCTAAACATGGACAAGTTGGACCAGATTCCATCTCAGAGACTGGTCTTTCTGGGTCTTCTGTTCGACACCATGCAGGGCATGGTCTTTCTGATGTATGATGTTGTTCAACAGATCACGGCAGGATTTCCTGAGTCCTGGCTTGCGTGTCCATTCAAGCCAAAAAGCTGACCTCTCTGGTGGGAAAATTGATTTCCACCATAGAGGCAGTACCATTTGCAATGGCTCACACAAGGGAACTTCAGAGGTTTGTGATCCAGGTTTGCAAGGGGAACCCAGATATCTAGAAGTTGTCTGTTTTTCTTCCCTTACATGTAGAGCCTGCCTGTAGTGTCTTTCTTGGTGGCTGAATCTTTCCAACCTGCAGAAAGGAAGACCCTTTGTGATTCCATTCTGGACTACGGTGACGACAGATGTCAGCCTATCCGGTTGGGGAGCGGTCCTGGGTCACCTGAATGTCCAGAGTCGGTGGTCAGTGGAGGAGTTTCTCCTACCCATCAATGTTCATGAACTCAGGGCGATATTCCACGCTCTGAGGTATTGGTAGTCTCATCGCGAAGGTTGTTCGGTTTGCGTTCCGTCAGACAACGCCACAGCCATGGCTTACAGCAACAAGCAAGGCGGAACAAGAAGTCTCGCAGCTTGGTTGGTAGTCAAGGCTATTTTGACCTGGACAGAAGAACATGTTCCTGCCATCTCCGTACATATTCCAGTCATAGACAACATCTTGACCGACTTCTTAAGTGGACACACAGTGGACAACGGCTTCACCAGGACGTGTTCAACCTTATTGTACAGAGATGGGGACTCCCCTGGATCGACCTGATGGTGACCAGAGACAACAGGAAGGTTCCGACATTTTGCTCCTGCTGAAAGGGATCCTCTGGCTTTTGCAGTGGCTGCTCTGTTGATCCCTTGGCAGTTTACACTAGTCTACATTTTCCTTCCTCTTCCCCTGCTTTCCAGGGTGCTGAGGAGGCTATGGATGGAGAGAACTCTGGTTGTTCTAGTTGCTCAGTACTGGTCCCAGCAACCTTGGTTCCCAGAGCTACTGGACCTGTCTATGTGCAAACCGTTTCGGCTTCCACGCAGACCAGATCTCCTCCTACAGGGCTACCTGTAGAAGCAGCACGTGGAGGAAGAAGGGTTTCTCTCCTGCAGTGGTAGCCACTATGATTCAGGCTCAGAAGCCTGTTTCAGCCAAGCCCTACCCCAGGATTTGATCTATCTTCCACTCTTGGTGTGTGGACAGAGATCCGCCCTCACAAGAGTTTGATCTGCCGACTGTCCTGTACTTTTTACAGGATGGTGTGAACAAGGGCCTTAGCATGAGTTCTTTGAAAGTACAGACATTTACTCTGTCTTTTCAGAGATGCATCACCATCCTTCCGAATATCAAGGTTTTCTTTCAGGGAGTTGCTCATGCTTTCCCTGCCTTTAAGCATCCCGTTCCTCAGTGGGACCTTAATCTGGTGTTGGGAGTCTTGCAGTAGCCTCCTTTTGAATCCTTGGCTTACCATTCCTCTTCGTCTCCTGACTTGGAAGATGGCTTTCTTCTTGGCAGTCGTCTCTGTTCGCAGAGTTGCTGAACTGCAGGCATTGTCCTGCAAACCGCCTTTCCTGGTGTTTCACAAGGATAAGGCTGTCCTTCACACCTCCCAGGAATTTCTTCTTAAGGTGGTCTGAGTTCCACATTAACCAGGAGATTGTGTGCCTTTATTTTGTCCTGACCCTAAATCTGACAAGGAGAGGGATCTCTACTTGTTGGACGTGGTGCTCTGCCTTAAGTTCTGTGTGCACCGCACTGAGTCTGTTCGCCAGACTGATGCAATTTTTGTCAACCCTGACGTTTGTAGGGCTGGTAAGGCTGCATCCAAGGTGACTATTGCATCTTGGATCAAGTCTGCCGTTTGTAAGGCCTACGAACTTCAGAAGAAGCCTGCTTCTTTTCGTATCACAGCTCCTTCCACCAGGTCCGTTGGAGCCTCCTGGACCTTTAAGAATCAGGCCTCTGCTGATCAGCTGTGTAAGGCGGCCACTTGGTTGTCTGAGCGCACATTTGCTAAACACTACCGTGTTGATGTTCTGGCTTTGGCTGAAGCCAGCTTTGGCAGGAAAGTCCTGGAGGCAGTTCTGCCTGTCTAGGACTTTATTTCCTGTGCCTTAGTGATCTTTAACTGTTGAGCCCCGTTGACTCTTTAAGGCTAAAATCCTCTAGGGGTGGGCGAAAAGTGTGAAAAATTTCCTGCATGACTTTTCGCGAAAATGTACTGATTTTTCTCTTTTCCCGCGAAAAATTTCGCCTTTAGAAATCAGTGGCTGAAAGTCAGACGTGAGTCCTACAGCAACATATAGCTTGAAAAATGTTTGTTCTTTGCCCACAACACTAACTTCCTGCTAAAGTGACACTGGCACACATTCATGATGATGTCAAGTAATGAAAAAAATAAAGTACAACCTATCATGTGGCAGATGTGTATTCTTGTGGTGGTGGGGGACTGGCATGGTGTGGCACATCTGTCCTTCACCTCCTATTCTGTGCTGCTTTTAATATTTGGCCTGGCTTTGTCTGTCATGTGTGGTTTTTGCTACTACTGGAGCTAGATATTGATGTAATTCTACTGCCACTACTACTAGGTGTCAAAGGTGCAGCTCTTACAGCAGCAGCACCAGAGGTACTCGTCATATCTAACACTGTGGATGATAACCTGTTTTGCTGTTGCTGGGTGCTCAAAACAGGTGTGTGTGGCTGAGTGGGACTTGGACTTTGAAGAGGCAATGATGCTGATGATGACTGATAGGGTGACTGTGTGCATTTTGACATCTGTACTTCCCTAAGCCCAGTCAGATGTCTGTCACTGTCACCTAAGATATTTTGTTTTTTATTCTTTTTTTCTCTGTAGTCCAATACAGGTTACTGGTAACTCTGGGAGGCGATCTGCCCCTTTAAGTAGGCAGGAACATTTCTCTAAATGTATGCAGGGGGTAGAGCCTCCCTTCCCTCCTAGGCTGCAGCTTAGCCAGCTAGCTCCAGAATGATTTGTTTCTGGGTGTGACAACACCAGGTGGAGAACATTTTTCGTTAGTTTTACTTTTTTTTATTTTTCTGTCAGATATGGAATACCACCATTAGGCGGATTACCATGACTGACAAATGCCCTTCAATGTGGCTAGCTCAGTATCCAGGTGCTTTTTGGTGGACCTTAAGCCCTGAGGGGGAAAGTCTTGGGTACAAGTGCTTTCCCAGGGATTACCCACTGAGGTCATTCTTGAAGCATGGTAATCTGAAGACAGAAGATCTGCAGGAAAGGTGAGCTACCCTTTGAGTGCTGCAGGTCCACTTGTCCCACATTGCCCCCTTTGCTGGGCTTGTATTTGGGAGTTGTCATTGTGCACTCCTGCACTCATTGGGTATATATGTGTATGTCTGTTGGGTATTTGGAGCAGGTTTATGTGGTAACTTAACCCTTTGTCTACTGGTTATGCATGTTTTTGAGGGGGTTTTCTGACACTTTCCTTATTGGGTTAGTGTTTTCTTAGTATGCACACGTTCCCTTTTCATGTTTTTAAAGGGGAACTAACACCCCACAAATACCGCATAGACTCCATTGCTCCATTTACTTTCTATGGGACAACACTGTTTGGGATGTAGCTCTGTAACCACTTCACACAGCAACTTCAGAGTGGGCTCATTTTAATTGTCTACCCTTTCTCTGTCATCCGGTTTATAGTTCAAGTGTGTTGGGGGGCTTCGGGCACTGCTTTGGGGTACTTTTCGGGAAAAACTTCATTTCCCATGAGAGCTTGTTTTGCGCCTTTTTTCTGATTGGCTCCCATTGCGGCAGCCATTTTGTGAGCTTTTCGCAACGAGTATCCTACACAGGGCTTGGACTCTCCTTCTCTCCTCTGCAGATTAACCCTTCGCCTTCCAGATAGTCTATATTTAGCGTTTCTGGGGTGAGATATTTATCTTACACATTACATTTGGGTGATTTACTATACAGTTGGTTATTTTGACGCTGTGAGAATGTCTATACCACTGAAGCTAGGGGCTAGACCTAAGACTAAGGAGGCTGGGGTATCCGTATCCCCCATTGCGCATTGCTCTTCCTGTCACGCAGGGCTACCTAGAGTGTTCTTTGGTCATTTATGCCCAGCGTGTTCTGAAGTTCCTGACAGCAACCCAGGTACTTCCAGCCATGCTATTGAGCCAGCTTGGGTTCAAGAGTTTAAGGCTGTGACTAGGGACCTTAGGTCCACTCTACACCTCTTTCCATCCCAGATACAGGGGGCACTTCAATTATGGCAGACCCCCTCTACTATCAGATTCTCCCTGCCTAAACCGCAGGGGGCACCTGATGTGTCAGATTCTTCTGAGGAAGAATTGTTGCAAGATTCGGATGTTGAGGTTGGTACTATTTTGGAGTCTTCTAGGTCCCTTGGGGACCCTGTTGAAGCTGATCCTGAACCCTCTGCTGAGGGCCTGATCAGGGCTGTATTAAACATACTCAACATTCCCTTGGTTCAGGAGGTCCCTTCTGATCCCTCTGATGTTTTTCAGGAGCCTGCTAAGCCCCTTACTTATTTTCCTCCTAACCCCACTCTCGACCGTTTGGTTTCTGACGCATGGAAAAATCCAGACAAGTCTGCTTCTGTGTCCAGGAAATTTGCTAAGCTTTATACCTTTTCTGAAGCAGAACTGGCTAAATGGGTTCATCCCCCTAAGGTGAATGCACCCATATCTAGACTGTCTTAATCTACTGCTTTACCTTTCTCTGATGCTTCTGCACTGCAAGACTGGACTGACAAGAAACTTGAAGTTTCCCTCAAGTCCATTTTCGCTTCTACTGGCACAGCTATGCATCCAGCATTTGCTGTTTCGTAGGTTAACCGGGCTATTGCAGTCTGGACTGAACAACTCACTACGGCTGTCCCTCAGGATGCGCCTACTTAGGAGAAATTGCGTCGTCTTGCCAATATCTCTGAAGCGCAACACTGTCTCTGCTGCTGCTTTTGTTGCCGTCCGCATGATGGCAAGGGCTTCTACTATCTCTGTGGTGGCCAGGCCTGCGCTTTGGCTCAAGATTTGGTCTGCTGACACTGCTTCCAAGAAAGTCTTGCTTTCTTTGCCTTTTCAGGGTACTTCCTTGTTTGGGCCTGATCTTAAGGAACTAATTAGCGAGGCCACAGGGGGTAAGAGTACTCTTCTACCCTTGGTCTTTAAGAAGAAGTTGCCATTTAAACGTAACCGGTCCTTTTGTTCCTTTCAAACTGAGACACGTTTGACGAACCAGGGGGTTCCTTCAGCTATGCGTCCCTCCTCCAAGCCCAAGCAGCAATGGAAGCCCAAGGCCCCCAGGACTGCTTCGGCATGACTCACCGAACCCGGGTCCGCATCTGCATCTCTTTCACATGATTTGGGAGGATTCAGTGTCAGACCCATGGGTTTTACAGGTAGTGACAGAGGGATACAAGATCCCTTTCTTTTCTCTTCCACCTTTTCGCTTACATCTTTCTTGTTCTCCTTAGGACATCGAGAAAGGCCGTCTATTCGAAGGTGTGCTGTTCAGGCTCTTCTGGACAAAGATGTCCTGGAGCTGGTGCCTCCTTCAGACAGGGGTTCGGGGTTTTACTCTAACTTCTTTGTGGTGACGAAAAAGGACAGCGGATGCCGCCCTCTTTTGGATTTGAAAGATCTAAACTACTTTGTGATCAAGACTCACTATCGTCAGGAGTCTGCACATAGTGATCGCTGCCATGTCTCCGGGGGAGTTCTTTGCTTCTCTGGATCTTCAGGATGCGTATTTGCACATCCCAATTCATCAGGAGAGCAGGCAGTACCAGTGGTTTGCCTGCGACAGGGGTCATTTTCAGTTCTCAGTTCTTTCATTTGGTCTGATGACGGCCCCTCAGGTTTTCCAACGAGTTCTGGGGGCCTTGATATCCATTCTCCATCGGGACAGCATCACAGTGACTCCCTACATGGATGACTTGCTTTTGAAAGCCTCCTCTGAGGACCTTCTTCATCAGCAGGTTCAGATCTGCATTCAAGTCCTCACCCATCACGGTTGGATTGTCAACTTGGACAACTTTTCCCGTCCCAGCAACTGATTTTCCTGGGTCTTCTATCTGATACTCAGAAGAGCATGGTGTTTCTATCGGACAAGGTAGCACATCAAATTGCCCACAGGGTCTCGACGATTCTTTCCCGGGATCGGATCCCAGTTCTGAAGTTGTCTTCTCTGGTGGGAAAGTTCATTTCCACGATAGAGGCGGTTCCATTCGCCATGGCACACACCAGGGAACTTCAGAGGTTTGTGATACAGACGTGCAGGGATCGAAAGATAATCAGAAGCCATCGGTCTCACTTCCTCCTCATGTTGAGCTGAGCTTGGAGTGGTGGCTGAACCTTTCCAATCTACTGAAAGGGAGATCCTTCCTGATTCCCTACTGGACCACGGTCACGATGGATGTCAGTCTCTCAGGCTGGGGAGCAGTGCTGGGTCGCTTCAGCACTCAAGGAATATGGTCCACGGAGGAGTCCCTTCTCCCGATCCTGGAACTTCGGGCGATATTTCATGTTCTGCATCATTGGGTATCTCAACTAGAGGACTGTCCAGTCCGAGTGGAGTCTGACAACGCCACGGCAGTGGCTTACATCAACAGACAAGGCGGAACAAGAAGTCTCGCTGCTTGGTTAGAGGTCAAGGCCATTCTGTCCTGGGCAGAGGTTCATGTTCCTGTCATTACCGCAGTGCACACTCCAGACGTAGACAACATCATGGCAGACTTCCTCAGTCGTCACACAGTCGACAGCGGAGAGTGGGAGCTACATCCCGAGGTGTTTCAACTCCTAGTTCAGAGTTGGGAGATGCCCATAGTGGATCTGATGGCAACGAGACACAACAGGAAGGTTCCTGTGTTTTGCTCTTGGTGGAGAGACTCTCTAGCTCTGGCTTCCAATGCATTGTCCATTCCTTGGACATTCCCTCTGGCCTACATTTTCCTCCTCTCCTAATGTTGATAAGGGTGTTACAGAAATTGAAAATGGAACGTTGTCCAGTAATCTGGTTTGCTCCAGATTGGCCTCTTCAATCCTGGTATCCAGAGTTTCCAGCCCTATCCGTAGCGGAGCCATTTCTGCCCCCCTCTCGTTCAGATCTTCTTCTGCAGGGTTACCTGTGGAAGGAAGATGTTCATCGGCTCAATTTGATGGCCTGGAGGTTGAATCCTCAATTTTAAGGAAGAAAGGGTTTTCTTCTGCTGTGGTGTCTACTATGCTTAACCCCTTAGTGACAAAGGACTTACCAGGTAAGTCATGAAAAAATGTCAGTGAGTGACAGACGACTTACCTGGTAAGTCCAGGAAGTCATTCACTATAATGGAAAAAAAAACCATTGTCATTAAGTGCCGGCCACGTGCGCACGCGGCCGGTCACTAAGGGGTTAATGCCCGTAAGCCTGTTTCTTCCAAGATCTATCACCGTGTCTGGTCGACATTTGTGTCTTGGTGTGCTGACAGAAATCTGTCTCATGACTTTGATCTTCCCACTCTCCTGGCCTTTTTGCAGGACGGTGTGGACAAGGGACTCAGTCTGAGTTCTCTTAAGGCTCAGACTTCGGCGCTTTGTCTTTTTCCAGAAATGCATTGCTATCCTTCCTGATGTCACGGTTTTCTTCCAGGGCGTTGCTAATGTGCGTCCTACCTTTTGGAGCCCAGCTCCTCAGTGGGACCTTAATTTGGTAATGGGAGTTCTCCAACGCCCTCCCTTTGAGTCTTTGGCTACTATTCCTCTGCGTCTCATCCCGTGGAAAATGGCCTGCCTTTTGGCGATTGTGTCTGTTCGCCGGGTTGCGGAGTTGCAAGCTCTGTCCTGTAAACCACCTTATCTGGTGTTTTATAAGGAAAAGGCGGTGCTTCGCACCTCTAAGGAGTACTTACCTATGGTGGTCTCCGAGTTTCACATCAATCAGGAGATTGTGGTGCCCTCTTTCTGCCCTAATCCCTCCTCTGACAAGGAGAGAGATCTCCACTTGTTTTATGTCCAACGCACTGAATCTGTCAGGAAGTCTGACACTCTGTTCGTTATTCCTGAGGATCCTAGGGCTGGAAGATCTGCATCCAAAGTGACTATTGCGTCATGGATCAAGTCCACTATTCAAAGAGCCTACGAGTTGAGGAATAAGTATGTTCCCTTTCAGGTCACAGCTCATTCCACCAGGTCCATTGGGGCCTCTTGGGCCTATAAGAATCAGGCTTTTGCCGATTAGTTGTGCAGGGCGGCCACTTGGTGCACACCTTTTCGAAGCACTACTGTGTTTATGTGCTGGCTTCGGCTGATGCCAGCTCTGGGAGGAAGGTCCTAGAGACAGTCTTGCCTGTCTAGGATCTTCTCCTTAGGTTCTTGGTGCTTCTTTAATGTTGAGCGCTGTTGGCTCTAGTTCAGTGTGCTGTGTAACAGTTCCTGGGGTGTTTTTACCATTGTTTGGTGTCCGTTGACACTTCAGTTTTGTTGGGATCTCTGACCGGTTGGTTCATGGAGGTTCTGGTGACTTTGGGGGCCTTGCGCCTGGTCTTTGCCTTCTTCCCGCCTCTGGGAAACTCAATGGCTGGACATCCCAGAGTTACCAGTAACCTGTATTGGACGACAGAGAAAAGAGGATTTTAATCTTACCTGTTAAATCCTTTTCTCTTAGTCCATACAGGTTACTGGTCTCCCACCCTGTCAAGGGACCATGCTTGGCTCTCCTGTGGAAGTATGTGGGAATCCTTCGGGGCATGCTCACAGGAGTCTTCTTCCCTTCTATTTTCTAGTCCGTTATTAGTGTCTCAAATCTTTCTGGAGCTAGCTGGCTAAGCTTCAGCCTAGGAGGGAAAGGAGGTTTAACCCCCTGCATACTTCTAGAGAAATGTTCCTGCCTACTTAAAGGGGTGGATCGCCTCCCAGAGTTACCAGTAACCTGTATTGACTAAGAGAAAAGGATTTAACAGGTAAGACTAAAATCCTCTTTTATATATTTTATTTTTTTAAGTTGTTCACCCTGTTGTCTTATCACAGTCTGTTCAAAATATGTATAAGTGAAAAAATCAGCAACTTCTTTCCCCAGACTTCCCCACCCAGCACAGAGACAATATCAGCAAGATCAGCAAGCAAATAGGTGCCTAGCTGCCTGTGTCTTTCCAGTCACATGGCATTTTTCCCGTATTTGGGGGTCAACCTCCTTCCTCCCTTCTTATCGCCTAGACTGCCCCCAGACTCCCCTAGTACAGAGAACAAATGTCCTACCTAAATGATTCCCTAAACTAAGCTTCAATTCCCTTTTATTTGCCTATCTCCTCTAGCTCAAAAATATGCTGCTCTCTCCTCTCACAAACACAGAATGACTGCTGCGAGAGACTGACAGCCTTTTATATGGCTATAGAAAACATTCCACTGGTGTAGAAATATTTTTCTTCCCATTGATTTCAGTGGGCAGAAAATGCGGGAAAAAGCAGAAAAACAGCACTTTTCATGGGGAAATTATTCACCAAGCGGAAAGTGCCATTATTCGCCAGTTTCAGTTGGAGGCAAAAATTTTTGCCCATCCCTAGTATAGACTCTTCTACATGAAGTGTGATATTATGTAAGTATACATCTTGTGTCTTAGTTGCTCTGGTAATCAACATGATTAACATGGAAACTATTTCCGCTTACTCTGCAGTGGTGGAGGTGGAAGTTTTAACCTGTTGGTGGCCATAAGTAACAATACATGACACCTAGATACTAATATGTTTTCTTTCATTATTATGGGTTAATTGTCTGGGATCATTAATCCATGAAGTCCCATGCAACCTTTGTGCATTAAGCATTTTCTCACTGGAGGATAATTGTTAAAATGATGATTGGCTAAGACAAATTTAAAAAAGATACGTTGTTTGATGGATTGGTGTTGATCGCCTTTAAACTACATGTGCTGCCCACTCTGTGAGTCTTCTTCGGTTTGTCTTTTTCTGCAACATATAGGTATGACCTCTTATTTTTTAACTATGGATCAATAAAGTCAAATTATTTTATATAATTGTTTGATTACCTGCTTTGTGCTGGGTTTATATACATCCTGTTTTTTTCCCTTTAGCAGAAGAAGTCAGGGAAAAAAGAACACTGAACAATAATACACCACTTCAGTATCCCTTTAATAAGAAAGGATGAGTGTAGATTATTGCATTAAACAATATCCCAATGGAAACAGAGAATTAACATTCTATAAAAGGCTGCCAAATCAGGTGGGTAATGTGACACTGCCCTGAAAACAGTAAAGATATAGAGTGGAGATCAGGTCTGAAGTCACCCCACATCAATTCCATCAACTAGATGGTCAGACAAGATATGACGGCAACGTGTAACCACACCCTTTGATAACATAATATCTAGGCATGTAATAAGACAAACCTGTGAGATGCACAGACAAGCAAAAATTATAATATCAAGCAGTTGAACACATCTGGGAATATGAAGGAGAATGTGAATAGTCACTTGAGAGAATCTCTTAGCTTAGTCCATAGCAGACACCTCAGGGAGTAGATTTAGGTCTGAGTATCCAGCAGGGGCCGTGTGGAGCTTTCAGAGTAGGAAAGTTGAGATGTTGTATAATCTCAAGGTCAGATACCAGGTATTGAACAAAGTCCGCTATTTTACCTCTGGCCACCTTTGGCAGCATACAAACTAACCTTCTTTATTTTGGGGCGTTACATTATCAAATTGTTGGGCTTGGCCCTGGGCTGACACAAAGTATGGTGTGGGTCGGAGTTCCTTTTAAAATATTTCCTGTCCTCCCTAAGGAGTGAGTGTTTTTCAGATGTGCTATCACAAGAGACCTGAAAATGGGGTGAGAGGCAAGTAAGTTATTAGCATTCAGCATGTTTAACTAAGAGAATAAATCCTTTATTTATACAGTCTCTAGTAGTTGAGTCCCCATTATCTCTTAATCTTGACAGTAAATATTCTTGAATTTATTGTACTTGTACAGTGTTTTGTCTTGTTAGCACTTTGTACATTGCTGCTTAAGCTATTGGCACATAATTTATATATTCTGTCATTTGAATCATGTCAAAATATTCATGTTAGAATGTGCTTCTTGAAGAGGCCATGTAGTAGCCTAGACAATTCTTTCAGTTTTAATTATTCATCTGTTACCAATTGCGCTAATAACTCATTGTCATATTTTATTCATATCGTCAATAATTAGTAGTTTCCACAAACTATACTGAATTTGGAAGTGTTTTAACAAGACCTGTCCTGACTTAATTTGCTGTACTATATGTTTTCATAGGTTCTGCTATAATGCAGATTAATGAGACTATCCTATAAAATCACTAGGATGTTTGTCATGATGCAGTCATGCACAGTAGAGACTGCCCGCATTTAGGCAGTCTCTACTGTGCATGACTGCATCGTGTGACTGAGGCGACACAAGACTGCGTCATGTGGAGCAGTGAGGTAGCGGCCTCTTAACCCTTTGAATGGCAGAGAGGTACGCAGCACATTGCAAAGCAATGTGTTGCGTACCCCTCTGGCACACAAAGGGTTAACTTTACCTGGACCTTGGTCCGTGTACACAGGCTTTTACACTAGTATGCTATAATTAGTTTAATTTTAGTATTGTAATTTTTTAGTTTTAACGCTTTATTAAACAAAATTGCATTACAGAAATATGAAAGCTAAATATGGAAATAAAACATTGCAGAAGACGACAGAGCATGATCTGAGCTATGATTGCAACTGGTGCTTGTATCTAGGACAAAGCACAGTGCTTGGACCACATATGTATAAGTGTAAATGTCCATCTCCAAATCTCATGGAAAACAAAATACAGAATTGGACAAGATAAAACACAAATACAGAGAGGGAGGACACAGACCTACAGACAAGGACATGGTCAGGAGGAGGGGTGGGTATTCAGAAGGATAAGAGGAAAGGGAAACAACCACAAAACCACAACATGCCAGTCTTAGAACCAAGAACCACAGCTCCAAGGGAGATATGAAGCTGCAGTACCAGTACACAGGAACTAAATTAAGGATTAGTGCACCAGTTTAGATGTGCTGAGAGTTCTGTCCACATTTGTCAAAGGGGAGACAAGGGGCCCAAATACGATCAAACACTGAGCGACCCTCCTGTCATATTAGCATGGGTCCATTCCAGAGTCATCAGGTGTCTTACCTGACATTGCCATTCACTAATCAGAGGGGGAGAAGGATCCTTCCAATGTGCTGGAAGGGAGTGGCATAGGTCAGTGTAAAATTAAGAAGTGGCCCAGTGATGGAGGAGACATGCCAGGAGGGATCAACCCTAGAGAACAGGAAAAGAATAGGATCTCAGGGCAGGTGGGAACCAAAGACAGAGAATAGCAAGTCTAAAACAGCAGACCAAAAAGAGGTGATAGCTGTACAAGACCACCAAATTTGAAGCATATTACCAACCTCAGCCCCTCATCTCCAGCATAGCACGGAGGAGGAAAGATGGATCTGATGAACGAGCTGCAGGGTATAATACCATATTGTAATGAGCTTAAAGTTGAGTTCCTTATGGGAGATGTCCCGAGTGCCACAAAGAGAAACCCAGTCTTGAAGTGACCATCGTATGCCCAGTTCCGATTCCCACTGCAGATAGTATCAAGGCTTGGATGGGGGGATAGAAGTATAATCTTATATAGCTTAGAAGAGAGCACCATCCATAAGCATCCTTTCGAAGGAATTAAGAGGTCTGGGCTCATAGCCACTGACTATAAAGGTAAGTAAGAAGTGACTGACCTGTTGGTGTTGCCATAGAAGCGAAGGGTCAGGGTTAACAAATGGACACAACAGTTGTAAGGGCACAATTGTCCAAAAGAGAGGAGAGCCTGAAGTGTATAAATACCACAATTTCTCCAGTTAGTCCTACAATGTGGACCACAACATAGTAAGCAAAATTAAAAAATGCAAACCTTCAAGTAAATTATCATAACAACAAGCAAACAAACTTGTAGAGAAATGTAGGAAAGGGGCATGGGGGTGCACTATGACCCATGAGTGTCACCAGGAATTAGAGCAGATCCAGAAGGGATCACTCATAAGGGTGACAAAAGGAGAGCGGACCCTGGATAATACAGCCAGAAGGGCTCCGATATAAGCAGGCAAGGGGAGGAAGCAGCTTGTAAAGGGATATAATGGCATTCTATGGCCTCCCACTCCCATGAGCCACAGCATGCACCACTCCAGAAGTCATAGTATCATATTGATAATCAAACATGACAATTAAAGACTGCAGAATTACCATACCATAAAGAAAACAAAAAACTTTACCAACAAGAATGGTAATAGAAACCTGCTTATATCTCCAGAGACTCAGCACCAAGCAGCTGCAGCATCCCGCAAGATCCAGACCTGAATAGAAACTGAATAGAAATACACACATCCGCTCCACTCCATTCCACTGTATATATAATTATTTATATCTTCTTATTCATCCCCATCTCGGTAGTAAGTCATACCCTATAACTAGCCTGCCCCACTACCTGGAAAACCTGGAACCTTGCAACAACTCTCTCCATCTTTCCCAATCCCCGGCCATCTTCCCCCACCCACAAAAAAATCCAACCCCTGCATGAGTTGAAAGCATCTCTGCCATGCCTGACAGAGTGACCAGAAAACTGTGAATGGTAAACTGGCAGTAGAACTGGCAGGGCAGTAGACCGTGGTCCCCATTACCTGGAACCAGGCCATCCAAATAGACTAGCCAGGCCTTCATATAAGGAACCCGTCACGTCCCACTTATGCATCACAAAACATAAGCAGTAACTATAATGAAAAGAACATAACAAACACCAGCCCAGAGAAATAAAAAAGTACATTGGCCCTTAAGGTCTTCCTGAGGCTATGGAATGGGAAGTCACAAACAGGAGTCTTTGCACCTGCAAACAGCCGATGGTAGAGTAGACAATGCAAGAAGTTCAACAGCTGTAGTCAATCAGTTTGGAGGCCTCTGCTAGGATCTGGCATTCGCAGGCTCGTCCGAGTGACTATCAGTGAGGTGTTGCGAGCACTTCATCTTGTGGCTAAACACAAGCGACTATCTCTCCCTCCGATCTTTCACGGGGGGCCAGGGTGGCAACGGAGTGGCGTTAGGGTCAGTCAGGATAGCGACCATCAGAGGATTTGTAATGTCCAGGGAATTACAAAACCTTGGTATATCTTCAGGGTCATGAAAAACAGCCTGAGCTTCCTGGTTAGATGACATTAGGACAACATAGCTAGGCTGAGCATACAACAAATGACATCTCTCAGTGGATCAGAAGGGGCACCTCTGGGCCGCAGCGCCCTGTGTGCCCTCTAAATTTCCAATGGAACATCTCCCGGAATCTTTAGGACATCTGTAAATAATGGAGTGCAGTGTGGTGCACAAATCCTTTCCAGGAACAGGCTTAGGTACTATCACAGTGCCCGTGATTGCTAGCTTTTCTTGTCAGTTAGCAATGGGTGCTTTCCATTGGTTGCCTGTGATTAGTCCGCCCAGTATTGCCTATATAGGCTGGGCTCCTGTACCCTTTTACTGCCCTTTTGTGGTGTTTCTATGCCAGTGATCGCCTGCCTATGGATTCCTGTGTCATCTTGGGCCTGCCTGACTTCACTACTGTTCCTGCACCTGTGTACCTCCCCGGATAGCCTGTCTACTCTTCAGAGTCGTTCCTGTGTACTGATCCGGTCTGGCTGACGTTCCTGCTTCCGTATCCGACCCAGTTTGGCTGACGTTACTGCTCCGGTATCCTGACCCAGCCTGGCTGTCGTTCCTGTTCCTGGATCCCGACTTGGCTGCATTCCGCTTGACTCTGGTCGCCTCGGCGACATTCTGACTTCTGATACCTTCCTTTGGCGGCACCGCTGATTTCAGGCTTCTGGCCTCCGAGTTTGCACTGACTGGCAGTGTACTGGTTTGCTCCACTCCATCACTGGTTGCTACTGCTTCCTCCATTATAGCACCGGTAGGGCCTCCGTGTTTGTCCAGTACACGGTACTGGTTTGCTCCACTCTACACCGGTTGCTAGTGCTGCCTCCGTTATAGCACCGGCAGGGCCTCCATGTTTGTCCAGTACGTGGTGCTGGTTTGCTCCACTCTACACCGGTTGCTAGTGCTGCCTCCGTTATAGAACCGGTAGGGCATCAGTGTTATCCAGTAAGTGGTACTGGTTTGCTCCACTCCTACACCGGTTGCTTGCTTCCTCCACTATAGCACCGGCAGGGCCTCCACCACTCCGTGTCCCTTCTGCCATAGGCTGCCTTACCTGGTATATTGGTAAGGCCGGTAGAGCCTCCTTGTTCTTTGTGTCAGGTTCTGGGCTGCCTTTCCCGGTATGTTGGCAAGGCCGGTAGAGCCTCCTCAGTCCTATTGTGCTATCCTCTAGGCTGCCTTGTCCGGTATATTGGCAAGGCCGGTAGAGCATCCTAGGTCCGTTGTGCCGTCCTCTAGGCTGTCTTACCCTGTATTTTGGTAAGGCCGCTACAGCCTATACATTGTATCACTGTATGTTATGCTACTTGAACCTGTCGTGTGTCTGTAACATATGTGTATGTTCAGGACCTGTGAGGGTTCTTATTAACTTTTCAATAAAGCTGTGTTTTTATCATAACTCTGTGTCTGTGAGTCAAAACAAACCGTGACAGGTACGCCTTGAATATGTAGATTGCACCTACAACTGCGATTATCAAGATCATCCATTTTATTCAGCATGACCTCCAGGGACTCATCATGCTGAGCTAAGATCTGCTCCAAATTATGTTATTTGGATTGTAGAGTCACAGGTAGCCTCTAGGGAGGTCAGTCATTGTCCCAGCTGCGTAATATCGTCGCTCAGTCCCGCTATCTCTTCATGCATAGCCACCTTAAGTTCCGAAATCAGGTCTCTCACATTCTGTTTGGTAGTAAGGTGCGCAATGTCCTCTTTATAGAGGAAAGAGCTATCCTGAGCCATAGATGGCAACGGAGAGGCTGGTGTAGTCCCACTCAAATTCAGCACCGACAACTTAGTCGACGGTTGCTCCAACCCCCACCCCTGTATTTTGATTTTCTAATCCACAATGACTGTAATGTAACACTATACTATTGTCTTCCTGAAATACTTCTAATATTCTTGTTAAAGAATAAATTGGATGCCATCAACACCTTTTGGTATTGAATGCTACAATGTAACAAGTATAAATGTAAAACATCTTCCTCTTCTGAAGCCAAAACAACACTTACTCTTGACCTTGGAATGAAATTTTCCTTGCTAGGTCTTGTAAAATGAAAAGAGAATAATCTACACATTTGTGCATGTGGTTAGACCACTTGCTTTCCTACAGGAGCCTTCTATTTATCATCCACATCATCCTCCCTGTAACCTTAATATAAATACTTGTAGAGAGAAATATCTGCCTACATGCTAAAAAGACTAGACATTTTATAATGGAGATTCTAGTACACTGATTATTGGAGTGGGAGACGCATTGCTTACTAGTTTTTTCATAACTTACCACACTTGGGGATACTACATCACATGTCAACTCGGTGCTTAGGCCACACAGAAGCATCAGAAAATGTAATCGGCATAAGCAAAGAAGTGAACAAGCATTCACTTACCAGATTAAAAGTTCTTTAAAATGAACTTGGCATAGTTAGACAGACTGGGAAGCAAATATTGCGCCTACAGCTGTTTTGTGCCTCACTACACTTTTTCAAGGCAGTTGCTAAAGAATCCAGCCTTTCACCTTCCAGTTAATTATAGACTGATAAACCCCTTCTCTTATAACTTCAGAGTTGAATTAAAGGGCATTAGCACACCAATTAACTTTGTATAGATACTTTTATTTCGAATATGCATTAGTAGGGTGTTCAACTGGTAAAATCTGTAGCCCTGGTATGAGCTTAAAGAATAAGAGAGGCTATTGCTCTCTACTGCTGATTCAGGCCACACTGAAACACCATGAACCCAGAGTGCAGAATATTAAATTATCAGAGACTTGTCAATAGTTTTGCAATATTTAAAAGTAAAAAAAAACTGTTTCACAATATTACAGCAAAACATAGACATGTTGTTTTTATCATTTAAAATTACAAAAGCTGTGACTTGTAATCTAATTTTCCAAATTGACTCCCTCTTTTAAAAAAACATTTTGTGTATCTCTTCCTTTATTATATTCGTTGAAGTGCAAAACTAACCTAGTATTCTGTCTAACAGTCTGTCTAACTATGCTGAGTACATATTAAAGAACTTTTAATTGGTTGAGTCCCAGATTCTTTACTTCCTTAAAATAAATACTTGTATTATTTGTTTCGAACAATCACATAACTGCATTTTAAGCTTCATTGTTTGTATTATTTAATAATCATGAAATGAAACATTTATTTAACATTTTGTATTTTATTTCAGTTACTGTTTTCATGAGCGTAAGAAATGTTTATGGATCTCAAACTCGACCATGCCCAGTAAATGTCACTGTACTACCCAGCTTCATGAAGAATACATCTTCCAACTTATTACCAGAATGGGAATTGTAAGTTTTCCTTGGATTGAAATATTTTATTTCTTGCAACACTTTTCAGTATTTAACATAACCAGTTTCCTTCTTTGAAAGGTATCATGAGGGCTTGAAAAATCTTTCTACATTGTTATTGATGAGAAATCACATAGAAACAAGAAATTATGTTACCTTGTTAACTAAGATCCTGAATCGATTATATTCAGAAGAAAACAAGACTGCTTTTGAACTTCAATCAAAACTAAGGAATGCATTGCTTTCTTCTGTATGCAGTCTATCATTTCAAGACCAGGTAAGAATATTTGTGTAAATGTGAAATGTTGTAGATAAGCATTCCCCCATTGCTTAAAAGGGAACTACACCCTAAGAAAATAACAATCTGATATATTAGTTACTGTTCTTATTTGCATTTTATCTTGGATTTAGTCTACAGCTGATCATGTCTGTATAGAATCTGAAACCCATAAAGGGACACAAATACCAAAATATGAAATAGGTTAATATAATTTTAAATACCATACACTTAAAGGTATAAATTCTTACAATCCTAAAATCCTTAAGTTGATTTTAAACTCATGAGCCTGCTTCCTCAGATGCTAGCATGGATACATAAATGTATATAACCCAAGTTTACCTTTGTGTTGGTGATCCTTTGTCATTCAGGTCTGTTGAAGCCCATTGTTAGCTGTGAGGGAGTGTGTGTCAGCATCCTGATAGTAATGTTTGTTATAAAGTAGTTTGCAGAGTCGTCTTTTGAGTAAATGTAAAAGATTGCGCTATGTTTATCTATTTACTTTTGTGTAGTTCAAAAAGATATTAAGTGGAGAAAGATCCACCACCTGCCCCTTCTGGCCATGTTATGCTGAATCTGCAGTCTGGTTCGGGTTGAATGCAACGAGGGACAAACTTCTGTAAGCAAAGGGAAATCCTACCCTCCTTCATCAAGGGGTGCAGGATTTTTCTTATACTTACTGAAGTTTATCCCTCGCTGCATCCGCCCGGTCCCGGGACCAGATTTCAGATCCAGTCTGAGGCAGCCAGAAGGGGCGGGCAGGGGAACTTTCTCCACCTAATATCTTTTGAACTACACAAAAGTAAGTAGACAAACACAGAGAAATCTGTTACATGTACTCTAAAGATGACTCGGCAAACTACTTTATAACATTACTATCCCTTTAACTGTTGTTTTGGTGTCCATGGTACATTACGCTGACATGGTCACGCTCTGGTTGAGCTTCCCTCATTGTCCTTCCTCTTTTAGCATGCCATGTCTGTTGGGCCATCACCACCCAGCACAAGCTTCTGCATCGGATGGTGGAGGGGTGTGGCCAGAATCACTCCACGACTCTGTCTCCTTGCGTCTTATGTGAGGGGGTGGGTGCGGCCAAGCTCTTATGCTCTTAGAGGCATGTCAAGAAGTGTCAGCGCCTCATCTGAAACCCAGACATACCTCTGCTCAGGGCTTAGTTGTATTTGCCCTTCCATACCTATAGTACCTTTTTAGACCCTTTGGCTAGCATTCCTTGGTACATGGTTTCTGACTTGTAATTTCTACCACACTGATCTCTGCAACCCATAGACCTTGGCTTGATACTTGATGACGCTGACTGCTATATCCCTGTACCCCGGCTTGACCTTTGACCACGATTGCCCTCTATAACCCTGGACCCCCTGGCTCTACATTCCACTATGCTTCTTCCTTTATACTACACTTTGCCTCCTGTTACCTCTCCTTTTACCTTGCCCTTTACGCTGTGCCTCTTTCACCCCCTCTCTGGTGCTCTCTCTTGGCCACTGATGTGTATCTCCCTGCATTTGGGCTCCAGTACCCAACAACTGTCACAGAATGCAACAGTGTGACCTAGAGGTAGACAACAATAGAGAATCAAACATACAATTGTGTCCAAGAGCTTAAGAAAATTTGTGAAAAACTACCTTTATAAAGAATGCACTCAAAATTCTACCATCTAATAGATAACTTCATTTTTGATAAGACTTAAAGTATCAATGGGAATCAAAAAGACTCAATATATTCAAAATAATTGATCAAAGATGATATATTTTACTTGGAAACATTCTTGATGTAAATTGTTGATATCAGAATAATAAGTAAACCCTTGGAAACACCATGACCCAGTATATGGCAAGGAAATTATAACGGGAAGCCAAGGGTGCTCATAAGCTACATAAATAATATTGCAGAAGATTAGAAAAGAAACCCTGCAGTACTGAGTACTCAAAGACAATACCCACTTTTATTTCCAAACCAAAAAAAAGAAAATAGAGTACTGTGCAAAAGTTTTAGGTAGGTATGAAAAAATGCTGTAGAGTAAGAATGCTTTCAAAAGTACACACGTTAATAGTTTATTTTTATCAACTAACAAAATGCATAGTGAGTGAAGGGAACCACTGTAAACTTCTTCCCTCCTTTTAGGGTGACTGGGACACCTCTTCTGCAGAAAGGCTTTAACAACTCCCCAGGGAGAGTTTTCTCCTACACCTCCAGATCTTCACCCCAGAATACAGGTCTCAAGCGCCTGGAACAGCATTAAATGAATTGACACCACACATGTATCAAAGCACAAAACCCTACTACTTTACTGAACAACACAGAACTTTTTATACTAAAAAACTGGGAGGGTCTGCAGAGTGGAAAATCACAAGCTTCACCTAGTGTATTCTCTAAAGGTCGTACAAATATGGTCAAGAGGAAATTAGGTAGTGAGGGGGTATGGAGCACATATAGTTAATGGTTAACATGCATCTCTTGGTTCTAATGGAAATATAATTAAGGACATTCTACAACTATATGCAACAGTAAAAATTATACTCATCTCTTTTCTACATCAAGGCCTCTGGGAAGGGCACTAAGTAACCTTCTGGTGTAGAACAAGCTGCTAGTTAAAAGTATAATTTAACCCCTATTGCTCTTGTTAGTGTATTAAAGAATTGCTCACTTATAAATGTCAATTTTAACTCTTTCAGTGAGTGAACAGAAGAAAAATCTAAATCAAATCTATATTTGGTGTGGCCACCCTTAACCTTTAAAACATCAATTCTTTTGAACACTTTTGCACAGTTTTTTAAGGAACTCGGCAGGTAGGTTGTTCCAAATAACTTGGAAAACTAACCACAGTTGTTCTGTGGATTTAAGCAGCCTCAGTTGCTTCTCTCTCTTCATGTAATGCAAGACAGACTCGATGATGATGAGATCAGGGCTCTGTGGGGGCCATACCATCACTTCCAGGACTCCTTGTTCTTTTTTACGCTGAAGATAGTTCTTAATAACTTTGGCTGTCATGCTGCAGAATAAATTTGGGGCTAATCAGATGCCTCCCTCATGGTATTGCATGATGGATCAGTATCTGCCTGTACTCAGCTTTGAGGAGACCATTCATTCTGACAAAATCTCCAGTTCCATTTGCTGAAATGCAGTTCCAAGCTTGCAAGCAAACTCCACCATGCTTTACTGTTTCCTTCATACACTTGTTCTTGTACTGCTCTCCAGCCCTTCGACAAACAGAAACTGCCTTCTGCTACAGCTAAATATTTAAAATTTTGACTTATCAGTTCAGAGCATCTGCTGCCATTTCACTGCACCCCAGTTCCTGTGTTTTTGTGCATAGTTGAGTTGCTTGGCCTTGGTTCAACATCAAAGGTATAGCTCCACAATTCTCCAAATCTCCACATTACCCACCATATCCATATTGCCCTCACATTGCCCCCATCAGCTCCAGCTTGCCCCCATCAGCTCCAACTGTCTTGCCCCCATCAGTTTCAAGCTCCAACTTGCCCCCATCAGCTCCAACTGTCTTGCCCCCATCAGCTTCAAGCTCCAACTTGCCCCCATCAGCTCCAACCTCCACATTGCCCCCCCGTATCCGTTTCCTGCCTCCCTGGTGGTCCAGGGGCAGGAGATGTCTGTGCCGCCACCTGCACAGATCTGCAGCTGCTGTTGCACCCCGCGTGGTCTTCTCTTTAGGAATGCAGAGCGCTGGGAGATGTCATCTCCCAGCGCTCTGCATTAGAGCCGATGAGGGGGAGCAACAGTAGCTACAGGTCTGTGCTGAAGAAGGCACAGACCTTAGCATGCGAGGGGCGGGCTGGGCAGCGGGTTACTGTGCTCAGCGCTGTAAATATATTAAAAAAAAAAAAAATAAATTAATTTCAATGACAGGCTCCCCTCTGTTGGGTGCACTTGTAGGTAGGTGCCTACTCTGCCTTGTGGCAAATCCGGCCCTGGCTGAACATCTTCTGATTGTGAAGGGAAGTAAGCATAATGTGTCTTTCATCTGCTGCACTAAGTTTCCTATGGTCATCAACTTTGCTCGTTTCTTTGTGCTTCTTCACAGCAAATCTGGAAACCCCTTTCTGCCTTGAAATTTCTTCCTGGAAGAGACCTTTCGGATGCAGTATAACTACCTTGTGCCTTGTTGCTGTGCTCAGCCTTTTCATCGTGTATGGCTTTTAACATTAAACTGTCTTCAGCCACCTCACCTTGTTAACAGAGTTTGGTTGTTCCTCACCTAGTTTTGTTCCTCCTACACAGCTGTTTTTGTTTCAGTTAATGATTGTGTTTCAACCTACATATTAAATTGATGATCATTAGCACCTGTTTGGTATAAGCATACCCCTGACTATATGCCTATGAAATCCTTGACTTTGTGCAATTTTACCTAGAAGAACTGATGCTGTCTTGCAGGCAAAGGCTGTTCACACCAAATATTGATTTGATTTAGATTTTTCTTCTGTTCGCTCACTATGCATTTTGTTAATTTATAAATATATACTATTAACATGTCTATTGTTGAAAGCATTTTTACTTTACAGCATTTTTTCACACTTGCCTAAAACTTTTGCACAGTAATGTATATACGGAGAGTTGAAATAACTTAACCTTTATAAAAGAAATTATTGTATATTAATTAGTATGCTGATGTATTTAGAGATGTGAGCTCAACACTTGTTATCCACTTTTGCTTCAATACCCCTTTTTATGCAAGTCAGGACATTTTTGCTGTTGCTACTGCTATTTGACACTGGTCACTGTTTCCAGGTTTGTTGTTTACAAGGATTCCCAGGTCTTTCTCCAGTAACGAGTCCCCTAAAATGATTCCATTAAAGGGATAGGAATGTTTCATAATCAAAGCAGCTCTCATTAATCATCATAGTATTTGGACTTTGGAGAGTGTTATTTCAATACTGTTAAAGTTATAGTTTGAGAGTAATTCAATGACAAAGTATCCAACTCCCGCCCCTTTTACTGATGTAACACTGCTCAGCCAGAGCAGAAGGGAGGTGCCCAGGTAGATTGCAGAGAGGGACAAGGGGGGCAGGGCTTTCATTGTTCTCATAGGAAGAAGACTGTCCCCTGCTGTTATCTGTCTGGTCTATGGACTGCATTCCACATCTGAGAAGAGATGGCTTACACTAGGTAAAAGGGGCGGGAGGGGGAAATTTTGCTTGTGAATATCTCTCAAACCATAAAGGTTTGAGAGATAAGACTTAGATCGTTCTTCATGTTTTTTTAATGCCTACAAAATAAAATAAAGATAAAACAAAGTATTACTATCCCTTTAAGTTCATAAGTAGCATTGAGATTTTTTCTTCCCAAAAAATATGGCCTGTGTATACTGGCTTTTACACTAGTATGTGTATAAGTGTCAATGTGTGTGTTCTGTATATGTGTATAAGTGTCAGTGTGTGTGCTTTTTTCAGAGCGGAGCCTTTCTCCACCTTCTTCAAAGCAGCCGCCGATGTGCATGAGGCTCTGCTCTGACTGCGCCCCCATTAGATGTGCACCCTAGGCTGGCACCTATCTCGCCTATAGGTGGCGCTGGCCCTGCATATGGTAACAGATGAGAGTCGGTACTGTGTTGGCCATAGAAATATAAGATGCAAATAGTCAGGTTGACACCTTTATTGGCTAACTAAGCAGATTTAGGATACAAGCTCTTAGGTCTCTTCCTCAATTTTTGTGCCTTGAAGGCCTTCCAGCTCATTCTGGGAGATGGGAGCAGAGTTTCTGTGGTAAATTTAACCCTTTGTCTGCCAGTTGGCACCCTTTTTGGGGGTTTTCACATTTTTCCCTTCTGGGTACAATGTGTAATTGTCTTCTTACATGTTTTCTGGTGTTTTTACAACTTTTTCTGCCTCACTGTAAAATATTGAAAATTTGAGTTCAGTACCTTTACTGCACACTTTACCGCATAGACGCCATGCTCCATTTACCTCTATAGGACTTTACAGTTTGGGACAAATCTCTGCAACCACTCAACGTAGCAACTTCAGAGATGGCTTATTTTGTTTGTCTGCCCTTTCTCTATCATCCGGTCAATGTTCTGTGTGTTTTGGGGGGCTCAGGGGGCTTCAGGCACTATTGGGGTACCTTTTTAGGGCAAACTACATTTCCCATGAGCTCTTGCTTCGCACACTCGTTTCTGATTGGCTCCCATTGCGGCAGCCATTTTTTCTGCTTTTGCTTCATGAGTATCCTATGAAGGGCTTGGACTCTCCCTCTCTCCTCAGCAGATTAACCCTTTACCTGCCAGATAAGTGCAAATTAGCGATTTCTGGGGTTAAATTTTAATCTTAAACACTGTATTGGGGTTGTTCCTTAGTCTTGGGATATTTTTGACACACAGAGGATGTCAACTCCGTGGAGCTTGGGGCTAGGCCCAAGACTAAGGATACTGGGGTGTCTGTGTCCCCCATTGTGCTCTGCTCCTCATGTCAATGAGGGTTGCCTAGAGAGTACTCTGTTCATTTATGCGCTGTTGCACCTCCAGCCATGCACAATAGCCAGTTTAAGGCCACTACCAGAGACCTAAGGCCTACCTCACAACTCCTTCCATCGCAATTGCAGGGGGTTTTCCACTCTTGGCAACACCATACTCCTGTAAGGTCTTCCCTACTTAAGCCGCAGGGTGTACCTGATGTTTCTGATTCCTCTGAAGTGGAAATCCTGGTGTATTCTGATGAGGGGGAATGTTCTGCGGTGGTCTCTTCCCAGTTTTTTTGGAGACCCCTTTGAGGCTGACCCTGATCCGTCTGCTGAGGGCCTGATCAGGGCGGTGTTAAACACCCTAAACATTCCCTTGTTTCCAGAGGCTCCTGTGGACCCATCTGATGTGTTCCAGGAGCCTAAGAAGCAATCTACCTGTTTTCCACCTAACCCCACTCTTGACCATCAGGTGTCTGAGGGGAAAACTCCTGACAAGAAACCTTGTTTCTAAGAAATTTGTTAAGTTGTACCCTTTTTCTGAAGCGGTGTGAGCTCAATGGGCTAATCCACCCAAGGTGAACGCGACAGTCTCTAGACTTCCTAAGTCCACT
Source organism: Rhinophrynus dorsalis (assembly GCA_037306005.1). NCBI lineage: Eukaryota > Metazoa > Chordata > Amphibia > Anura > Rhinophrynidae > Rhinophrynus > Rhinophrynus dorsalis. The sequence goes on along the minus strand of CM074723.1, from coordinate 300,917,222 downwards.
GCTTTGCCTGTGGCAGATGCTTCTGTCCTCAAAGACTAGACTGACAGATAGCTTGGGACATCTCTAAAGACCATGTTTGCTAAGGCTGGTACTTCGTTGTGCCCAGCGTTTGCTGCTGCTTTGGGTGGACAGGGCCATTGCAGTTTGGACTGAACAGCTGACTGTGGCTGTCCATCAGGGAGCTCCTACCGCTCATATGTTGTGACTTCTTGCCAACATTTCTGAGGCTCAGCGTTATGTTTCTGCTGCTATTTTTTACGCCATCCGCTTGGTGGCTAGGGCTTCTACCAAGTCTGTGGTAGCCAGACGTGCTCTTTGGCTTAAGATCTGGTCTGCAGACACTACCTCTAAGAAAGCCTTCCTTTCATTGCCTTGTCACGGTAGCTCTGCTCTGTTTGGGCTGGAGCTTAAGGACCTCATCAGTGAGGCCACAGTAGGTAAGAGCACTTTGCTGCCCTTAGTTCCTAGGAAGAAGCCTCCAGTGAAGCAGAATCTGCTTTTTTGGCCCTTTCAGGGTGAGGCGTGTTCCGCGCTCCTCCTCCAAGCCCAAACGACAAGGGAGGGCCAAGCAGTCCTCCACTAAGCCCAAGACCTCCAAACCTGCTTCGGCATGACTCGCCAAACCCCGGCCCCCACTCTCCAGTCGGAAGGGTACAGGATTCCTTTAGTTTCTCTTCCTCCATTCGGTTTTTTTCTGTCCCACTCTTCTCCGGAAGTGGCGAAGCATCGTCTGTTCCACGGTGCTATCCAGACCCTTTTGGACAAGGAGGTTCTGGAACCAGTCCCAGTACCAGAAAGGGGTTTGGGGTTTTACTTCAGCCTGTTTGTGGTTGCCAAGAAAGACGACGGCTGTCATCCAATTTTGGACCTCAAGGACCTCCGTTCCTTCATGGTCAAGACTCATTACCACCAGGAGTCCCTGCAGACTGTGATCACAGCCATGTCTCCTGGAGAATTCCTCACTTCTCTGGACCTTCAAGATGCATACCTGCATATTGCCATCCATCCAGAGAGCCACCATTACCTCTAGTTTGCTTGTGACCAAGGGAATTTTCAGTTTTCTGCTCTTCCCTTTGGTCTGACTACAGCTCCCCAGGTCTTCAATCGTGTCCTGGGTACATTAGTGGCTGCCCTCAACCGGGATGGCATCAGAGTCACTCCATACATGGACGACTTGCTTCTGAAGGTTCCTTCTCCAGAACTCCTTCATCAGCAGGTCAAAGACTGCATTCATGCACTGACCCATCGTGGTTGGATGCTCAAAATGAACACATCGGACCTTGTACCATCTCAGAGACTAGTCTTCCTGGGTCTCCTCTTCTACACCAAACAGGGTATGGTGTTTCTCATGGACAAGGTGGCTCGCCAAATCATCTACAAAGTATCTGCTGTTCTGGCTCACAATCCAGTTCCGGCCAAGAAGCTGACCTCAATAGTGGTGAAGTTAATTTCCACCATAAAAGTGGGTCCGTTTGCCATGGCTCACACCAAGGAGCTTCAGAGGTTTGTGATCCATGTGTGCAGAGGTCAGCAGGATCTGTTGAAGATGTCAGTGTCTCTCCCTCTTCATATGGACCTGAGCCTGTCATGGTGGCTCAACCTCTCCAATCTGCTGAATGGCTGTCCCTTCATGATAACCTTCTGGACTACCGTGACTACAGATGCCAGCCTCTCCGGCTGGGGAGCAGTCCTGGGTCACAGCAATGCAATGCCCAGGGTCGGTAGTCTCCAGAGGAATCTCTCCTTCCCATCAATGTGTTGGCGCTTTGGGCAATATTTCATCCTCTTCGCCACTAGACGCGTCATCTGGAGGGATTCCTAGTCAGTCCAGTCCAACAACGCCTAGGCGGTACAAGAAGTCTCGCTGCCTGGTTGGAGCTCAAAGCTATTTTAACTTGGGTAGAGGAACATGTTCCTGCCATATCCGCAGTTCATATTCCCAGCGTAGACAACATGCTGGCAGACTTCCTAAGTCGACACACAGTGGACAACGGAGAGTGGGAACTGAATCAAGAAGTGTTCAACCTCATTGTTCAGAAGTGGAGACTTCCTTGCATCACTCTGATGGTGACTAGGCACATTCGGAAGGTTCCGTTCTGCTCTCACTGGAGGGCACCCTCTAGCTCTGGCAGTGGATGCCATATCGAGCCCATAGCACTTTCCTCTGGTGTACATTTTTCCTCCCATTCCCATGCTACACGGGGTGTTGTGGAAACTGTGTCTGGGGGGTTCTCCAGTCGTTCTGATTGCTCTTTACTGGCCTTGTCGAGCTTGGTTTCCGGTGCACCTGGATCTCTCCGTGGCGGAGCCCTTTTGGCTTCCCCACCATCCAGATCTTCTGCAGAGGTACCTGTGGAAGGAGGATGTGGACCGTCTGGGTATGACTGCATGGAAATTGAATTCTCAATACTGAAGAAGGGTTTTTCTTTGGGTGTGGTGGTCACTATGCTTAGTGCCCACAAGCTTTTCTCCTCTAAGGCTTACCATAGAGTATGGTCCACCTTTCTGTCTTGGTGCGCTGATAAGGATCTTTCCCAGGAATTTGATCTTTCAACGATCCTGTCCTTTCTGCAGGATGGAATGGATAAGGGTCTCCATTTGAGTTCCCTTAAGGTTCAGACTTCTGCACTCTGTCTTCTTTCAGAGACGTATCTCTATCCTTCCTGATGCCAAGGTTTTCTTTCAGGGCATTGCTCATACTCGTCCTACCTTTAAGAGCCTTACTCCTCAGTGGGATCTTAACTTGGTTTTGGGTGTCCTTCAGCACTCTCCATTTGAATCCTTGGCTACTATTCCTCTACGCATGCTGACTTGGAAAATGTTTTTTCTCCTGGCGATTGTGTCTGTTTGCTGTGTCTCGGAGTTGCATGCCCTATCTTGTAAACCTCCCTTTTTGGTGTTTCACAAAGACACGGCGGTTCTTCACACTTCTCAGAAGACCCTCCCTTCTGTCCTGACCCTACATCTGACAAGGAAAGGAATCTTCACTTGTTGGATGTGGTGCGATGTCTCAAGTTCTATGTGCACCGCACTGAGTCTATTTGCCTGTCTGATGCCCTGTTTGTCATTCCTGAGGGTCACAGTGCGGGGAAACCTGTATCCAAGGTGGCCATTGCATCATTGATTAATTCTACTATTTGTAAGGCTTACAAAATGCAGGAGACTCCTGTTCATTTAGGGTTTCTGCTCATTCCATTAGATCCATTGGGGCATCTTAAGCTTACAAGAATAAAGCCTCAGCTGATCAGTTGTGCAAGGCTGCCACTTGATCGTCTGTGCACACCTTTTCTAAGCACTACCGCATTGATGTGCTGGCATCGACTGATGCCAGTTTGGGACGGCAGATCCTAGAGGCAGTTTTGCCTGTCTAGGTTCTCCTTTCGTCTCTTCAGTGGTTCTTCACTTTTGAGCCCAGTTGGCTCGAGTTTGTGTGCTGTGCTACGTTCCTGGGGTGGTTATGCACCGGTTTTGTGTTCGTTGACACTTCAATGTTATTGTTGGGCTGTCTATGATCATATAGGATCTGGTGACTTTGGGAGCTCTGCGCCTTGTCCTTGCCTTACTTCCCACCTCTGGGAAACTCAATGGTTGGACATCCCAAAGTTACCAGTAACCTGTATGGACCAAGAGAAAAGGATTTAACAGACAAGGCTAAAATCCTTTTTTCTCCTATTTTTGGACTAGGAGGGGATGATACTACCTCAGGTTCTGCTTGGGCTGACATGAGGTTCAGGCATTCAAGAGTGGTGGAAGGACAAGCGATGGAAACCTGAAATTATGAAGTGCATTAAGTGTCAGGATGTGAGGAAAATAGTAATTAAGTGTTCTTGCCTGTTAAATCCTTTTCTCTTAGTCCAAATGGAACACCGGTATCATGGGGTGAGTCACTCCTTTTGGAGGACAGGTCACAGCTCAAAAAACAGAGTCTAGTAGGTGAAGACTGCCAGCCACCCCTCCAGCTTAACCTCTCCCCTTACCTTACAGTTCCCAGTATTAAAGCACAATAGGTAGAGAATCTTTGATTAAAACCCAAAAGCAAGGCATGGTAACTACAGATAGTAAATTTTTCCCACTTCATATAGTGTAGAGTGTGATGAAGTGGTAAGGGTAATTAAGAACATTTTCCTTTTAAATGCAGAGCCAAACCTACAAAACATAGTATGGAATGGCTTTAGCTTTGTGTCCCTAAAAGCTCCGACTCTGTCCACCATACTGTTTCCCAGTTTGTGACTGACAAATCCCATAAAGGAAAAAATTAGCTCACGACAAAAGGAACATATAGATGTGGTGGAACACAATGCTCTTGTTGTAGTTTAATAAATATTTCAAATATGTTTGCTTCTACATTTACTGGAAAACAATATGAGATGAGAAGATACATCAATTGTGCCATTAGAGGTGTTGTGTATCTCATTACCTGCTCTTCATGTAATATCCAATATGTGGGAAAAACCAAAAGAAACTTCAGGGAATGGATGAACGAGCACCTCAATGACATCCGAGATCTGGAACATTAGTCTGGGGTGTCCTCCCATTTCAAAAATAATGCTTGTGGTATTGACTCTTTCAAAATAGAATGTTTAGAATGTGTCATCGTGGGCATTGTGGAAGGAATTTAGATGGCAGGCTCTCTAACAGATAAGTGTTCTGGATCTTTGAACTGGGAGATGTATTGTTCCTGGTAAAACATTTTCTAAATAAATAAATACATTCAGGAGGTTTACACAGGGATATGATGTAGCTCGTTATGTTTAACTGTTGGTGTCCCCATGCAAAGAACATTTATAAGAGTGTCATGGGTTTATTTGGCTTGATATGTAAATTTTTATTGCAATTTTCCTTTTTAATTCTGGAATTACGACCTTTCAGTCTTTGTTTTCTAAATTAATGGTTTGATCTCTGAGTACTGTTTCAAGAAAATGCTGGCACCGAGATCACTGTTCCCTCTCCCCTACTTTTGCATAAATTGTTAATTATTTTGTGTCTCTCATATACTTGTAGGGATACAAGATTTACTATTACTTTGGTACTTAAGTTTTACTGTATACAGCTCGATAAATACTGTCTTGTTTTGCAGCACTTATCCTGTGAGACCATCTCTGGGATCTCCGTGTGGTGGTAGATGTGCTGCACTTTACTCCATTCTTCCAGGGGGACTCCATGGGAGGACTGCTGAGTCATCACTGTGCATGTCGACTTGACACCAGGTGGCTTACTTGTTATTGTTTTCCTAGTTATTATTTATTCTTCGGACTTAAGTGGTTTTTAAGGCACAGAGGGACATCGTTGCTATCTTATTCAGCAAATTGCTCGTGAACCTTGATTGCAGATATTGATTTGTGATTCCGCAGTGTTTAGAAATACTTTATAGTGATGTATGTACATAGGATTGATAACTTTAATGAGCCAGATTCTCTCCGTGTTTTGTAATGATTATGCGTAGCTGTTTATTTATATTTTGGCTATGATGCATCTATTTTGCTCACTGTGTTTGTGGATTCTGATATTTGTGACGGATGTATCTCTTGTTTGCTGTATTCATCACAATTTTTTCTATTTCTTTTTTATTTGGTGTTTGTTAGGCTGTTTGTTGTGACATTAGACTGTATGGGGTTAAGTTTGGGTGAGTGGATATGTGTCTTGGTGCTCTAGGATCTTTTACTCTTGTCTGCATTGTGACATCACAGTGCCATGAGATTGATTAGGGAAACTTTAAAAGACTGAATGGTTACAGTGGTCGGCATCTCTGATCATAAAGAAGCATGGTGAACATGAAACACATTGATCTGTGGGATGTCATTAGGCTACTTCTACTGGCTGCTGCTCCATAACTGTAAGTCTCTCCACATTGAGTAGTTGAAACCAGCGGATTTTGGATGTCTTATAAAAGATTTTTTTTTTATGTATGCTATAATAAGATTGGTTTTGTCAAGGAAAGTGCATGTTCTTCTGTGCAATACATGTACCCTGTAAAAGAAGATGAGTCAGAGGTAAGACGTAAGCAAGGTGGAAGTTCTGCGGAATCCTTGGCAAAGGCCAGAGGATCTCCCTTCTGGGATCAGATTGCCAAAACCTTCCTGTTTTCCCTGGTGGCTATGAGATGTATCGTTTACACACCCCACCATTGCATAATTATATATAATGCTTCCGGATTGAGTTCCCACACTCCGGGATCCACCAGCACGTTAACTGCGAGTGGAAGGTGCACGAAGAATATGGCCAAAACATGGGCTTCTGCCCAACCTACAATATACTTCACCATGAACCAGGTGACGGCACTGAGTTTGCTTCCTTGACGGTTCATGTAAGCCATGGCCGTGGCGTTGTCCGACTGGACCCTCACTGGCCTTCCCATCAGGAGAGGTAACCAGTATACAAGGGCCTGCCTGATCATCCTGAGTTCCACAACATTGATGGATTGGAGAAACTCCTCTGCAGTCCAACAGGACCCCCAGGTGACCCTGACCACAGTCCATTCTGGTATCACAAAGGGTTTTTCCTGTTCGAGGTTGCGAAGGCGCAGCCACCACTGAAAGACCTGGCTGGTTTAGGGAGAGAGGAATATCTGGCGGGTCAGGTGTGCTGGATTGCCCGATCAACTCTGAAGGACATGCTGCTGAAGTTCCTTTGTGTGTATCTGAGAGATAGTCCCTAGCCTGCCCAGCACACTCATGTACTCCCTGATCATGGCTGAGAGGGCCTGCAACACCACCTGCATGACCTGAAGAATTTTATCTTTCGCCAGGAAAACTTTCTCATAACAGGTGTCGAACCTCATCCCCTGGAACAAAAATTTCTGATACTGGAGAGGACTTTAACACGTTCAGGAATCCACCAGTGGTGGACCAGCAATTGAGAACAGTCTTGAACTTGGACACTGAGCGAGCATTGAGCAACAGGTTGTCCAGATAGGGTGTCATGGAAATTCCCCGGTTGTGAATGAAGGCCCACTAAAGCCCCCATGACTCTGGTGAACACTTGAGGTGCAGAAGCCATGCAAAATGGCAGAGTCATGAACTGGTAATGATCTGAGCCTTGGACAAAATGCAGATAGGGTTGCAGTAAAAACCTGTACTGCGCTCTGGGGGAAGGTACTGGAATCAGAACCGTCTTTGCCAGCAGTGAATCCACTGCCTCCTGAAACAGCTATGCCTCGTCTGGCTCTTTTGGCACACTTGACAAAATTAAGTGATACCATGGAAATGATCCCAAATCTTATCTGTACCCATCTGACATTACCAGCAAAACCTGCTGGTCTGCAGCACGGCACTCACACGCACCTCGAAAAAGCGAAGACGACTGCCAACAAGTACCAGCAGATCACAATTCTGAGAGTCACAAAGAAGGTTGCTTGACAGACTAAACCTTGGAACTGTTCTCTTTGGCTGCCACTGCTGCCTGGGCTTGGTTAAGCCTGTGAACCTTGTTTGATAGGGGGAGCAAAAAAAGTAGGTTTCATCGCCATAAGTGGACATGTCAGGAGAAGGGTTAATCTGGAGAAGGAGAGCTAGGAGATTCTGCGTCTGCTTAGGAGAAGCAACAGAGAAGTAAAATGGCAACGGAAAAACTGGCAGCCAATTGGAAGAAAGCCTTCCTCTTTTGGTGTTGCCTAGCAATGCCTACCCTACGGGCCCTCAAGACACTCAGGATGTGAACCGGATGAAAAGGCATGAGGAGGCAAGAAGGAACCCAATGAAGTTTGCCCATTTAAGTCCATGGAGCAAAGATAGCAGCAGCGCAGGAGCCCGTTCTTAAAGGGGTCGTGATACAAATTCAGCAACATGAAACCACACCCAAAGATGCCAAAACCCTAGGGGCCACGTAAGAAGAACTTAAAAAGTGGCCCAAGACAGAGAGAGAAGCTAGAAACAACCCACAGTACCCCAAGCTAGACAAACAGCAGAGAGAGGATTACTCCATTAAAAACTGCAGCCATCCTTGCTTCATAGCCCATTGAAAGAACAGAATAGATAATGCATAACATGAGTGCAGGGGCCAAAGGCTCAGAGAAACCTCTGTATGGAGAAGCACCAGATAGGGATAAGTGGACCGGGGTGATCAGATCGTTACTCACCAGTCTAAAGTCTTCAGGTTACCATTGTGAAACTTAGCAGAGCCCCAGGAGACTTCACCTGGAGGGAAAACTTGTCCTGCAGGATTCCCTTCACAGGGCTGCAAGGGTCCACACAGCTCCTATACACCTGGTCAGATCACTCCAGGAGAAGCCCATTAATGGTGACCTGACTAATGAGGGAATTTTGACAGCCTAGAGGAGTGAGAGTAACTAGCTCTAGCTTATGTAAGGAGATGAGACATGCAGGCAGGGCTACAAGTTGATCCTAAAGCCTGCTATGTTGGTAAGGAGTGGAAGAAAACTCTCATAGATGAGTACGGAGGTAATCCTTCAGCCTCTGAAAAAGACATAGGGTGAGGAGTGGATGTTCGTGAGAGATGAAGTGAAAGCTAACTTATGTTGTGAAGGAGGTGAGGAGTAACCTAATTCTTTGGCCTCATAAAATAGTGGGGGGTATACTAGTACTTTGGCTTCTGTAGTATAAATGTGAATGAGTACTAGGCTTTGGTCCTCCGCTAGAGAGGTAAGGAGGGGGAGCTAGACCTTTTTGGACTCTCTAGTAGTAGTAAGGAGTGAGAACAAACCTTTGTCCTCTGTGATAAAGGTAAGAAATGAGCTAAGCCTTCGGACTCTGTGACAGAGGTATGGGTGAGAGCTGAACTTTCAGCCTCTGTGATACAGTGGGAGAAGGTGAAATGGCTCCAGCTTCTTAGCTGATGCTGGAAAGGAAATGTGACTTTTTATTAAGATCACTCATTAGTTTGTGAACAGTCCATTCCCAAAGGGAATGCTTCGGATTTGGTTGGAGCCTTGCATTCTTGGCTCTATTCATGTTCTAGATATATAGAAAATAGACAGATGTAAACGAAAGAGGGAGAAATGGCGAGTAGAAGGATACTCCCACCCCTGAAAGGTGTTTTATTCAAGAGTTATTACAGCTCAAAGTTGAATTTTTTAGGTGCAATATCACAGTGACCTGAAATTGTACAGTGGCACTGTTGCTACACCATCCTATGGAGATTTATGTCCCAGGACCAGAGCTGTCCATAGAATGGTGTAGCAACAGCACCACTGTGATATTGTACCTAAAAAAAATTCTACTTTAAGCTGTAATAACTTTTGAATAACCCACCTTTCAGCAGTGAGAGTACTCTTGTTTTACTCAGGGGGAGAAACCCTACAAAATATTTTTTTTTACTTTTTAAGTACTACTATCCCTTTAAGTTGAGGGGGTCCCTCAGCCTCTTCTAAGAGGTAATGAGTGAAAGAGGTCGTATAGCCTTTATGGAAAGGTAATTAAAAATGGAGTCTCTTAGCCTCTGTGAGGAGGTAAGGAAATGGGATTCCTTTGGCGTCTATGAAGAGTTAAGGAATGGAAATAATCCTTTGGCCTGTGTAAAGAAGTAAGGAAAGGAGTTCATTCTGCCTCAGTGAAGAGGTAAGAATTGGGGATCCTTTCGATTTCTGGGAGGTGAGGAATACGGTCATTTGGCCTCTAAATAGAGGTGTGAGGAATTTGGATCTTTAGCCTCTATAAGAGGCAAGGAAGATTAAAAGGGGAGTCCTTCAGTCTCTCTGAAGAGTAAAGGAATAAATAGTGGAAAAGGGGGGGATCCTTCAGAGTCCATGAAGAGGTAATGAATGAAGTGGTCCTTCAACCTCTAAATAAGAGGTAAGGAATGGGGGGGGGGAGTTTCTAACCCTTACAAAGAGGTAAGAATTTGGGGGTCTTACGGCATCGAAGATGTAAAGGCAAATGGGATATTTTGGCCTCTATGCAGAAGTAAAGAGGAAAGGCCTTGATGTAAGCAGTGCATGGTGGGAAGTGCATTAGTGGAGAAATGAATAATATAGGCTGGACGTTAAGAACTGGGAATAATTATTGGTAGAATGGTTGAGAAATAAAACTCTGGTACCAATTTGGTGTAATGGCTGAAAGAGATGGATTCTGGATGGGAATTTAAGGAACCTGAAATGGTGAAATGGCAGTGTAGAAAGGACGGTAACTAAAAGCTGGTGCTTGAGACTTATTGGAACTAGGATTGCTAATCAGCAGATAAAGGTGATTGAGTCTGTTGAAGTAAGGTTGCATCACCTGGAGGAGAAGAGGATGGAAGGTCTGAGACAGTGAGCCTAAAATTATGGTATGGTCTGGTCTTCGGAATGACAGTGACTTGGGCCACACGGTGTGTAGGATTACTGGTGCTTCTAAGGGCACAATTTTTCTCTACAAATACAAATTTAAAATAATTTGTAATGAAATTATAGAAACAAGATTTATTGGATTTATACATTGTCTAATGTCTTGGTCATTATGGGCAACATTCTGAAAAAAAAAAGTTTGGGAAGTTGTAGCAAGGACGTGGCCGATAACTATGTAAGTAACAATGGAATGGATCAACTCGTGGGACTTGTTATGAATGTACTTTTTTTTATCAATAAGGCAATAAAGCAGGTCAACGTTTTGTTCCTGGAATGTGGCCTTTCTCAAGACAGTCTTGAGAAAGGCCCCATTCTGGGACTGAAACATTGACCTGGCTGATTGCCTTATTGATAATAAAAAAGTACATTCATAACAAGTTCCACGGGTGCTGCCCTATTTCTTCACTGTATATCTAGTTCCATATTCAAGGCATTGTGCACCTGGGCAATATATTATTTATATATAACTAGCAATATGTGACGGCGTTGCCCGTCATTGTAGTAGGGTACGTGTTATGTAGCATTTTTTGTTTGAAATGTTGTAGGCGGCATGTTGAAGGTATTTTGTAAGATTTTTTATTTGTTTTGTATTGTACATTTCATTTAGCTGTATTGACTGGTGTTTTTTTGTGTACTGTGTGAAGCAGAAAGAATCCTATTGCACGCATACAAACACACAGATACAGTGACATATACAGACATTGATCGTATACACACACACACACACACACACACACAAGAGGGGTAGGCAAGGCATTGCTCATTGTGTTGCTTAATCCCCTGGCACTGAAAGGGTTAAACAGCTGTCCCAGTATGTAGCGAGAGTCATGGAGTCCACAGTCCCTGAAGTGGACACTGTACATACACACTCAGAAGCTGCCAGACAGCCGCCGGCCTGGCTCTCTGGCCAGGAAGACACCGCCTGCCCCAGGCCTCGGCCAAGAGCATTACTAGGGACGCAGCCCGGACACTGAGAGCGGGAACTGAGGAGGGATGGTGTGTGTGGTTGGAGGAGGGATGGTGTGTGTTGTTGGAGCAGCTATAGTGCTGCATATATATTTTTTGTGCCAGGTTACTTACACAATGCAGGTGTGTGACAGCGGGCAGAGAGCGGCAGTGAAGAAGCTTGTGTGTAAGAGTGTGTGTACTACAGAGTGGCCCCAGCATGGTCTGTCTCCAGCCCCTCAGCCACGGGTAATAGCCACATCCAGCTGCTGCTTGAAGGGCCGCATGACCGGGCTGTTGCGGGGTGGAGTGTTGTGCTTCATGAAGGATTTGTTACTGGGCCTGCCTGCCTCCGAGCTACATGAAGCAGCTGGGCTTCCTGCAGCAGAAGCACATTGCACGAGGAGCCGAAAGCATTGATGTGTTGCGGATAGGTACACTGGAGCCGATCCCGCCCTCTCTTTGTTGGATCAGCTCATTGTGTGCCTCAGGTTGGTGGAGGGTCCCCTGGGGACTGTGTGTGTGTGTGGCTTTTGTGTGTGTGTGTGGCTTTTGTGTGTGTGTGTGGCTTTTGTGTGTGTGTGTGTGGCTTGCTTGTGTGTGCGTGGCGTGTGTGTGTGTGTGTGTGTGTGTGTGTGTGTGTGTGTGTGTGTGTGTGTGGCTTGTGTGTGAGTCTGTGGTGTAGGAGAGAGTGGCAGCCATTTTGTTTTTTCAGTCACTTGGATAATGGTGGGTGGGCTGGATAGTGGGGGCAGGCCAACTCCCTGAATGATTTAAATCACTCCTCCATTGAATCACCCAATGGGAACAGTAACTCCTTACTTAAGCTGAGGTAACATAGCAATATAACACACAGTGGCCCTTCAGTTGAGGCAACGTAGCAATATGCAGAGGGATCAAATAGAAAGTGGTGTTTGAGGCTTGCCCTCTGTAACATACAGCAAAGCATCTCTCTCTCTTTAAGGAGAAAGGGCGGGAAGCAGGAAGTGGAGGAGTGACAGTTGAAAACAAACAGTGAGGTGACTGAAGAGATGAAGAGTTAACACTTTGAGTGCCAGGGGGGTAAGCAACGCATTGCACAGCAATGTGTTGCGTACTCCTCTGGCACTGAAAGGTTTAAATAAGAGTTGCTATTAAGTTTATCCCTAGTTTGTATTTTATGGAAACATTACACCCTCGTACTGAAACAGAGTGTATGGAGGGTTACAATTATCTGTGGGAGGTGACACAGTGTGTTTGGAGGGTTACAGTTATCTGTGGGAGGTGACACAGAGTGTATGGGGGGTTACAGTTATCTGTGGGAGGTGAGACAGTGTTTTTGCAGGGTCATGATCCTGAGTGAGAGTGTGTGTGGACCAGAAGTTATTAAGGAGCAAGTGGCAGCTATATTTTTTTTTTGTCAGTTGGATAGTGGTGGGAGGGCTGGAGGGGGTGGGCCAACTCCCTGTATGATAAACATGCCCCCTTTGAATCACCCAATGGGAGCAGTAATGTCCCCATTGAATCACCCAATGGGAGTTGTGTCTCCTAATTAGACATAAATTATGTAATGAGGCATTCTGTTCAATGTGTGTTTGTTTTCTGAGGAGACATAAATTATGTTGTGTGTGAGGTACCATAAATTATGCAATGAGGCTTATTCTTTTATATATATATATATATATATATATATATATATATATATATATATATATAGATAGATATAGATATATCTATATATATATATATATATATATATATATATATATATATATATAGATAGATATATCTATATATATATATATATATATATATATATATATATAGATAGATAGATATAGATATATCTATCTATATATATATATAAAAGAATAAGCCTCATTGCATAATTTATGGTACCCCACACAAAGGACATAATTTATGTCTCCTCAGAAAAGAAACTCGCATTGAACAGAATGTCTCATTACATAATTTATGTCTCATTAGGAGACACAACTCCTATTGGGTGATTCAATGGGGATTTTACTCCTCCCATTGGGTGATTCATTGGGGGCATGTTTATCATACAGGGAGTTGGCCCGGCCCGCCCACCACTATCCAACTGACAAAAAAAATATAGCTGCCACTTGCTCCTGAAGTAGGGGATATCAATAACTTCTCCTGGTCCACACACACTCTCACTCAGGATCATGACCCCACAAACACACTGTTTCACCTCCCACAGATAATTGTAACCCTCCATACACTCTGTTTCAGTACGAGGGTGTAATGTTCCCATAAAATACAAACTCAGGGATAAACTTAATAGCAACTCTTTTATTTAACTCTTTTCATCTCTTCAGTCACCTCACTAACTGTCTCAACTGTTACACCTCCACTTCCTGATTCCTGCCCTTTCTCCTTAAAGGGAGAGAGATGCTTTACTGTATGTTACAGAGGGCAAGCCTCAAACACCACTTTCTATTTGTTCCCTCAGCATATTGCTATGCTACCTCAACTGAAGAGCCACCGTGTGTTATATTGCTATGTTACCTCAACTTAACCCTTTGAGTGCTAGAGGGGTACACCAGGGGCGTTTCTAGGTTCCAAAACAATCTGGGGCTAGAGCCCACAGCAAAATTCAACAGAGTGCCTGCCACCAGTGGTAGTGATGACAACGCTATAGTATGGAGTGAGTTATCCTTACACAACATATATGTTTATTTTACTAATATATATATATAATGCAATGCAAAGAGTTAAGAAGTAAGCCATTTTATGTTCAACTCTTGCCATTGTTTTTTGTTCTAACTAACTGAAGTTATTGTGGTGTAAACCAACTGTACCACAGGGAACAACTCAAAATTCCTGTCACATTAAATAGGGGCTTTAATTCCTTGAATGCTAGAGCGGTCTTCAATACATTGCAAAGCAATGCATTGGAGACCTCTCTAGCATTCAAGAGGTTAAAAACTCTATTCAAGTGCAGTGGATTTTAAGAACTTTTATTTGTCCCCTATTGTGCAGTTGGTTTACTCCAGAATAAAACCAGGTTGCTTTAATACATAGGAGCCATTGATGTAACTGAATAAATTATCAAGAGCAACACCAAAGTATTTTATTTACACAGATAATGTATAAACAAATATAACTATGTTTAAACAAACATTAACGTAAGTTTTATTGCTGTGAAGCAATGTGATACACTTATATACCCACCACACAGTCTGATGTCCAAAAAGAGGGACACCAGGGTGTGAAAGAGGGACAGAGGGATTTGGGGCTCGAAGAGGGACACTTAGGAGGTATGCTTATACCCAGCATTGTTGCATTGCCCACTGGTAGCCATAGAACCCCTCATACACTGCCTGATAACCTTGCTCTTCTAGCCCCTATTAGCCACACATCCACTGTCTGATACTCCAGTGGTTTGCCACCGGTAGCACCAGGCCCACACATGAACTGATATCTCAGTCTTCTTCTACTGGAAACTGGTATCCATAGAACCATACATACACTGTGTGATACCCCATCATTGTTCCACTGGTTACCTGTAGCCAATCATATACTGTCTGATTGCCGGCATTTTTCCATTGGCCGCTGGTAGCCACAGAACAACGCACATAAACTTTGATACCACAGCCTTGTTCCACTGGCCACTGGTAGCCACATCCATGTTTCTCTGCCCAGATTCCCCAAATACACTGTGTTACCCAACCAGCCTTGTACAACTGCCTACTAGTCGCCACAGATTCCCCTCATACACTGCGTGTGCCCCCCTTGCCCACTGGTATCCACAGATTCCTCACATACACTATGTGATTCCCAGCTGCATTTTACCCCTGCCCACTGATAGCCACAGATTCCATACATACATTATGTGCCCCCCGCCCCCCAACAACCGTATTCCCCTAACCTCTGGTAGCCACAGATTCTCTACATACACTATATAACTCCCCTAGCCTTGCTCCCCTGCCCACTGGTAGCCACGGATTCCTTACATACACTATGCGATCTCCCCCAGCCTTATTACCCTGTCCACTGGTAGCCACTGATTCCCCACATCCACTGTGGACCCCACCAGCCTTATTATCCTGCCCACTGAAAGCCACAGATTCTACACATACACTATATGACCACCACCATCCTTATTCCAATACCCACTGGTAGCCACTGATTCCCTACATAAACTGTGTGACCCCACCAGCCTTGTTCCCCTGCCCTCTGGTAGCCAGCCCACAAATTCTCCACATATACAATGTGGCACCCACCAGCCTTGTTTACCTGCCACTGGTAGTCATATATTCCCCCATCTATACTGTCCCTCATACCTTCTCTTCTGCTCTCCCCCATTCTGCTTTCCATTTCAGTGTAGAGCCATGGGCTCCACACTGCCTCCTCTGGTACTTCAGGTGCATGTTGATGACCTCATTGCAAAGCACCAGGAAGTGCTAGAAGAGCCAGTGTGGAGCTGATGGCTGTGGCCTGAAGCTGAGAACAGAGTAAGGCAGCAGCCTGCTGTTCCAAGCTATATATGCCCACAAGTTGCTGGGCAGCAGCCAGCCAGCCTCAGGATTAACAGCAGGAGGAGTGAGTCTGTTGATTGTCTGACATTCGGGGCTGCCCACTGACACGCTCGGGGCTTCAGCCCCCTTAGCCCACCCCTAGTGATGCCCCTGGAGTACGCAACGCATTGCAAAGCAATGTGTTGCGTACCCCTCTGGCACTCAAAGGGTTAAGTAAGGAGGACTTACTGCTCCCATTGGGTGATTCAGTGTGTGTGTGTGGGGGGGTGATTTAAATCATGCAGGGAGTTGGCCTGCCCCCACTATCCAGCCCGCCCACCACTATCTAAGTAACTGAAAAAACAAAATGGCTGCCACTCGCTCCTACACCACAGGCACAAACACATCAGACAAAAAACACACACTCACACACACTCAGTCATACACACTCAATCACACACAATCAATCATACACACAATAATTCACACACTCACATTCTCACACTCAATCCCACACTCAATCACACACTCACTCGCACTCAATCACACTCACTCGCACTCAATCACACACACTCGTACTCAATCACACACTCTCACACATTCTCTCACTCACATTCTCACTCACACACTCACTCACACACTCACTCACACACTCACACACACACCCTCACACTCTCACTCAATCACGCACACTGACACACTCACGCAATCACTCACTCTCGTACTCGCACCCCGGGAGCCAGCACGATCCACCTTCCACCATAGTATTTGCAATTCCCACATGCATTTCAACTACATGAGTGAATGCCACTCACTCGCACACACTCACTCACACCCCGGAAGCCAGCACGATCCACCTTCCACCATAGTATGTGCAATTACCACATGCATTTCAACTATATGAATGAATGCCACGGTGGAGGCATAAGTACAAACACAAACTCATTACAATGACACACAAGTCACCCCCTTATGACTCACTTTTGTGTGTGCATGTGTGTCTCTGTGTGTGCCTGTGTGTTCCTCACTGTGTGTGTTGCATGTCTGTATCACACTATGTGTCTGCATGTTGTGCATTGCATGTATGTATGTATGTCTGTGTCGATCTTTATGCATCTCAATCAATGCATGTGCATTTGCGTGCGTCTCTGTGTGTGTTTGTCTTGCATCCGTGTGTGCGCATTAATTCCCTATATATCCTGACGGGCAACGCCGTCCCACATTGCTAGTATATATATATGTACTAGTTGAAGAGCCCGTTACACGGGCCACAGTGTCACTGCCACCCGGTCGCAGGGCAGTCACGCGCAGTAGAGACTGCCCGCGCTGCAGCTGATACAGAGCTGCGCGCTCCAAAGGAGCATCCAGCTCTATATCAGCCGCGGCGCGGGCAGCCTCTACTGCGCATAACTGCAGCATGCACAGCAGTGTCTACTGCGCATGACGCGGCGTTACACACATTTTAGCGAATTATTATATAGGATATATATATCCTATATAATAATTCGCCAAGTTGTGTGTGCTGCGCGTGCGGCAGTCATGCGCAGTAGAGACTGCCCGCGCCGCGGCTGATACAGAGCTGGGCGCTCCGAAGGAGCGTCCAGCTCTGTATCAGCCGAGGCGCGGGCAGTCTCCACTGCGTGTGACTGCCCCGCGACCGGCTGCCAGAGGCTCTGTATCAGCCGAGGCGCGGGCAGTCTCCACTGCGTGTGACTGCCCCGCGACCGGCTGCCAGAGGCTGTGTATCAGCCGAGGCGCGGGCAGTCTCCACTGCGTGTGACTGCCCCGCGACCGGCTGCCAGAGGCACTGTGGCCCGTGTAACGGACTGTTCAACTAGTATAAAATATTAACCAAGTGGAGAGCTCTAACAATGTACTTTATATCAAGCAATTTCATTAATAACAAAGATCTTAATATAATATTTCAGTCAAAATAAGCGCTATAAAAATTAAACATAAAATTTAAAAATCAAAAAAGCTCCGGAGCTTAAAGTGTTAGTAATGTCTAAAAAAAACTTTTTTTGCATTTAGAAGAGCTTAAAAAGCTGATCTGAATGCAAAAAAAGTATCTCTTAAACCGCTATGGTTTAAGAGATACGGGCGTTTAAAGTTTGATTTCTCCTACTGACAGCTGTAAAGCTGTCAGCAGGAGATCCGTGTCGGTTGACACGCTGGCGCTTGAGAAGTGCTGGGATCTCGTTATTTACACAGAATCCCTTCATTGGAATGGTCTAAAACGTGAACACTAGGCACACATTTTAGACCATTCCAATGAAGGGATTCCGTGTAAGTAACAAGATCCCGGCACTTCTCAAGCGCCAGCGTTTCGTCCGACACGGATCTCCTACTGACAGCTTTACAGCTGTCAGTAGGAGAAATCAAACTTTAAACGCCCGTATCTCTTAAACCATAGCGGTTTAAGAGATACGGTTTTTTGCACTTCAGCTTTATAAGCTCTTCTAAATGCAAAAAAGTTTTTTTTAGACATTACTAACACTTTAAAACATGCGCATTGAATAGCAAAAAAACTGTTCAAAGTCCAGAGGCCAGTTCCGTCTATTGTCATCACGCCAAACGTATACAATCTTAAGTTTATTAGTATGCAAACACAATAATGTCAATTCTTTAAAGTATAGCAGGGAAAAGAACTGATATTCTTAACCCTTTGAGTGCCAGAGTGGTACGCAATGCATTGCTTTGCAATGTGTTGCATACAACTCTGGCACTCAAAGGGTTAATATCGTATTAGCCTTTTTGACATTCTGGTGCTTTTATATCGCGGGCAGGTCTGTATCACTTTATTTCAATCACTCTGCAATATAGTATCAATATCTTTCATTAGTAAACAGTGTGTAATCACCCCGGCAATGAATTTCTTCTCCGTTACCGTTGTTTTCTGGGTGAGCGATCTAGCACTTAGTCACTGTAATCGCTTATTAACACACTTATATGTTAAAGAATTTGATACTTGCGATTTTTTCCTTTGCTTGTTGATTCCAGCCGAGTACCCTCAAGCCTGGGTCTCCTACGAAAACCTTGATCTTTATTCCAGCCGAGTACCCTCAAGCCTGAGTCTCCTATAAGCGCCTTGATAGCGATTAACGTTCAGATCTTCCATCCTCAGACAGAATTTTCACACCTGTTGCTCTTATAATCAGTATCGTATCTTGATACTCTCAAACAGATCTTTCCTCTTATTGTTGCATGCCACATACGTATTGTATTATAAATCTGACACCTTTCCAAAAAAATAATATAGCACAATCTGATAAACTGTAATATCCAACGCGTTTGTCCCTCTCAAAAGGACTTCTTCAGGCTGTAGCAGAAGGCAGTTTGTTTGCCAAAGGGCAGGAGAGTGGTACAAAAATTGAGTGTATGTAGGCAATAGTGAAGCATGGTGGATGTTTCTGCAAATGGAGTTGGGGACTTGGATATAATTAATGGTCTCAGTACTGAGAAGGACAAGCAGATACAGATCATGCAATACCATCAGGGAGGCATCTGATTGGCCCCAAATTTATTCTGTGGCATGGCAACGACCCCAAATATTTAACCAAAGTCATTAAGAGCTATCTTCAGCATAAATAAGAACAAGTAGTCCTGGAAGTGATGGTACAGCCTCCAAAGAACCCTGATCTCAAAACCATTAAAGGGATAGTAATACTTAAAATGTAAAAAAAAATATGTTGTAGGGTTTATCCCCCTGAGTAAAACAAGAGTACTCCCACTGCTGAGAGGTGTTTTATTCAAAAGTTATTAATTTTCAAAGTTGATTTTTTTTAGGTGCAATATCACTGTGGCCTGAAATTGTACGGTGGCGCTGTTGCTACACGATCCTATGGACAACTCTGGTCAGTTGACCATAAATCTCCATAGGATGGTGTATCAACAGCGCCACTGTACAATTTCAGGCCACTGTGATATTGCACCTAAAAAATTCAACTTTGAAAATGAATAACTTTTGAATAAAACACCTCTCAGCAGTGGGAGTACTCTTGTTTTACTCAGGGGGATAAACCCTACAACATATTTTTTTTACATTTTAAGTATTACTATCCCTTTAAGTCTGTCTGGGATTACATAAAGTGAGAAATGCAATGGAGGCTGCCTAAATCCACAGAAAAACTGTGGTTAGATCTCCAAGATGTTTGGAACAACCTACCTGACGAGTTCCTTAAAAAACTGGCTTCAAGTATACCTAGAAGAATTGATACTGTTTTGTAGGCAAAACGTGGTCACACCAAATATTGATTTGATTTAGATTGTTCTTCTGTTCACTCAGTTTTCATGTATTAATTGTTAAAAATAAACTAAGAATGCTTTAAAAATAGACATTTTAATAGTTTGCAGCATTTTTTCACACCTGCCTATCACTTTAGCACAGTACTGTGTTTGTAAATATATTTTTTTTTTCTTTTTTTTTGTGTGTGTGTAAAAGTTTCTTATTGACATGAATACTTGGTGGTACAAAGGACTAAAAATCCTCTTAATCCTGCACTTATAAAGATCAGTAGTGTTCCTTTAAAGGAAGATTGATGAATTTGATGCCTGAAAAGAATTCCACAATGTTTGTTTGGGACTGCAGCTATCTGCTGGCATGGGCCATCCTACATTGGTTGGAGGGGAGGCGGCATGGGGGGGATGACCTTCTTTGCAGACGGAACGATCGACTGAGGGAGGCAGAGGTGGACAGAGGTCTCTTATGAATGGGAGAAACAAATTGTTAAATATATCGTAGTGAGGGCATTGCATACAATTGGTACACAGCTGGAGCAGATGAAATACACATATATAGTAGGCAGTAATATGGCCAGTGAAAGACTTACATTGTGAGTAACCCCTGGAGTAGGAAAGGAGGAGTAGTGGAGGGGGGGCCAGAACATGTTGGTGTCAGTGCAAGATGCAGTGGTTGGCTGATGGGGGTGGAGGCGGATGAAGGCCTATAGAGGGTTTGAAAGTGAAAGAGAGAGAGGAAAATTTACTTTTTAGGAGGTCGCCTGCTGAACAACTGGGCTAGAATTGATAGGAGTGTAAGGAAGAGGCAACAATAACACATGCTGCTCATAGAGCTCACTCTTGGCAGAATGAGCACAGTGGGAGGGGCTGCTGCCCAATATTTGTAGGCTTGCAGCCCCTCCCACAAATTCAGGCAATGCCTTGTACTTATTCTGGAAAATACATCATTAGTTGGTGGGACTCTGAGTCTAAACCATTTCATTTTGTCTGGTATCAGTGGTTTTATATTTTGATTCATTTGATTTTATTTCCCATGTTATATTTTTTATTATCTACAATAGATAGAATTTGTTATTGGTGTACATCTGTTTATTTATAAATGTTGGCCAATAAATTATTTTTTTTAATATTTTCTTTTGGTCTATATTTCAAATTGATTACACTTGCATCTCTTTGGTGGGCTTTTCTTATCTTTTGCATGTTGCCAATATCTAACGGGACCATAGAATATATTAACAGTGGAATAGAGCCCTATAATTGACTTTCACTGTCGTCCAATACAGGTCACTGGTACTCTGGGAGGCGATCCGCCCCTTTAATAGGCAGGAACAATTATTCAAATGTGTGCAGGGGGCGGAGCCTCCCCTCCTACTTAAGCTGCCTTCAGGCCAGAGCCACCAGATTGATTTGTTCCTGTGTGCTGTGCACACCAGGTGGAGAACATCTATACATTCAACTTAGTATTTTATTATTTTTATTCAAATATGGAATACCACCATTAGGAGGGTGACCATGGCTGTGAATTGCCCTCTTTAAAGTGGCTAGTGCAGCTTCCTGGGATTTTCTGTGGACCTTATGCCCTGAAGAGGGAACAGCTTGAGTCAAGCAGCTTCCCTGCTGGGGAATTTACCTCTGGTCTATTCCTACTTCATCATGGTCACCTGAAGACAGAAGTCCTGCAGAAAGGTGAGCCACCCCTTGAGTGCTGAAGGTCCACTTGTCCCCACAGTGTCCCTTTGATGGGCTTGTATTTGGGAGTTTGCATTGCACTCCAGCACTCATAGGGTGTTTTTATTTGCATTTCTCATGTTTATGCAATTTCTGTGGTATTCTCTGGGTTTTGGAGCTTTGGGTATAGTTTTACTTATGTTTCTTATGTATTTGGTAACTGTTTGGCACTTTTTAAACTTCAGTGGGACTTTATTAAAATTTAGTGTTCCGCGCCTTTAAGCGCGCCTTTTCCCGCTTAGACGCCATTGCTCCTTTACTCTCTATGGGATTTCACAGTGTGGGACATATCTCTGGAACCGCTTGTCACAGCAACTTCAGAGATGGCTCATTTTATTTCTATGCTCCTGCTCTATCATCCGGTGTCTGTTTTCAGGGTGTGGGGAGTTCAGGGGGGCTTCGGGCACTGTTTGGAGTACTTCTGAGAGAAAACTACATTTCCCATGAGCGCCCGGTTCGCGCTAGTTTCTGATTGGCTGACCTGATGGCTGCCATTTTGTGGTGTTATTTCTCAGCGAGTATACTACGCAGGGACCGAGCCTTCTCTCCTCTCAGCAGATTAACCCTTCGCTGGCCAGATAAGTCCGATTTTAGGCATTTCTGGGGTGAAACTTTAATCTTTCACACTTTTACTGGGTGATATTTGTTAAGTGGTGTATATTGACGCTGTGAGCATGTCTACTCCACTGGAGCCAGGGGCTAGACCTAAGAATAAGGAGGCTGGGGTGTCTGTTCCCCCCATTGCGCTTTGCTCCTCTTGTCACTCTGGGCTGCCTAGAGATTGTTCTGGTAATTTATGCCCTAAATGCTCTGATTGTCATGATAGCAACCCTGGGCTTCCCAGCCATGCTATTGAGCCAACTTGGGTGAAAGAGTTTAAAGCTGCCACTAGGGATCTCAGATCCACTCTCCAACTCTTTCCCTCTCAGGTACAGGGGGCTGTCCAGGTTTGGCAGACCCCCTCTACAATCAGGACTTCCCTGCCTAAGCCACAGGGGGCTCCTGATGTGTCCGATTCTTCTGAAGAAGAACTATTACAGGATTCTGATGCTGAGGAAGGCACTGTTATTGAGTCTAACAGGTCCATTGGGGACCCTTATGAATGTGACCCTGAGGTTTCTGCTGAGGGTTTGATTAGAGCTGTGTTAACTACGCTCAACCTTCCTCTGACTCAGGAATCTACTCATGATCCAACTGACGTTTTCCAACTAACCCTACCCTTGCCCGTCTAGTCTCTGAGGCGTGGAGGAATCCTGACAAATCCTCCTCAGTGTCCAAAAAGTTTGCTAAACTTTACCCTTTTCCTGAGACTGAACTGGCAAAATGGGTTCATCCTCCCAAAGTGGATGCTCCTGTTTCCAGGCTATCCAAATCTACTGCTTTAGCTGTCTCTGATGCCTCTGCCCTGCAGGATTGGACGGACAAAAAGCTAGAACTTTCTCTTAAATCTATTTTTGCCTCCATTGGCACTGCCATGCGTCCAACCTTTGCAGTGGCGTGGGTTAATAGAGCTATTGCGGCCTGGACTGAACGACTGACTGAGGCAGTCCGCCAGGATGTCCCGGTATCTGAGCAGTTGCAGCTCCTTGCTAATATTACTGAAGCACAAAATTATGTTGCTGGTGCTGCCTTTGATGCTGTGCGCATGATGGCGAGGGCCTCCACTTCCTCTGTGCTGGCTAGACGTGCCCTTTGGCTGAAAATTTGGTCTGCTGATACAGCCTCTAAGAAGGCCTTGCTTTCCTTGCCCTTTCAGGGGAACTTGCTATTTGGTTCTGAACTCAAAGAAATGATCAGCGAGGCTACTGGCGGTAAAAGTACTCTTCTACCCTCAGTCTTCAAGAAAAAGTTTCCAGCCAAACGCAATCGGTCCTTTCGTTCCTTTCAGACTGAGACACGCTCCACGTCCCAGACGGGGTCGTCCTCTACGCGTCCCTCCTCCAAGCCCAAGCAGTCCTGGAAGCCCAAAGTTGCCCCCAAGGCCAAGACCTCCAAGACTGCTTCGGCATGACTCACCGAACCTGGGTCCGCATCCGGCAGTAGGTGGACGTCTCCGCATCTTTCGCCAGACTTGGGAGGAGTCAGTGACGGACCCGTGGGTTATTCAGGTAGTGTCAGAGGGATACAGGATCCCTTTCTCTTCCCTTCCTCCTTTTCGGTTCCATTTTACTCGTCCTTCTAAGGGACCTACAAAAAGGCGTCTGTTCGACGACGCTATTCAGGATCTTCTGGACAAAGAGGTCCTGGAATTGGTTCCTCCAGAGGACACAGGTTCAGGATTTTATTCCAACCTGTTCGTGGTGGCCAAAAAGGACGGAGGTGCTCGTCCCATTTTGTATCTCAAAGATCTCAATTCCTATGTTGTGAGTTCCCACTTCCGCCAGGAATCCCTGCGCTCTGTGATTGCCGCAATGTCTCCAGGGGAGTTTCTTGCCTCCCTGGACCTTCAGGATGCATATCTTCACATCCCTATTCATCCAGAGAGCAGGCGGTATCTCAGGATTGCCTGCCACAGGGGACACGTTCAGTTTTCAGCTCTTCCCTTCTGACTGACTTCGGCCCCTTTGGTCTTTCAGAGGGTGTTGGGTTCTTTGATAGCTGTACTTCATCAAGAAGGTGTCAGAGTGACCCCCTACATGGACGATCTCCTCCTGAAAGCCTCCTCAGCGGAGCTTCTCCACCAGCAACTGCAGCTGTGTATACACACTCTGAACCGTCACGGCTGGATCCTGAATCTGGACAAGTCAGACTTGGTCCCATCTCAGAGGCTCCTTTTCCTGGGTCTCCTGTTCGACACTCGGCAATGCATGGTGTTTCTGCCAGAGGAAGTGGCTCATCAGATAGCCATCCGAGTAGCCGGGATCCTGGAGCTGGACAGAGTTCCAGTACCGAAGTTGACGTCTCTGGTGGGGAAGTTCATTTCCACGATCGAAGCGGTACCATTTGCCATGGCCCACTCCAGAGAACTTCAGAGGTTTGTGATCCAGACGTGCAAGAATCATCCAGATCATCAGCATCTGTCAGTCTCTCTACCTCCTCATGTCGAATCGAGTCTGCACTGGTGGTTGGATCTCTCTCATCTCCTGAAAGGGAGATCCTTTCGAATTCCCTATTGGACCACGCTCACAACGGATGCCAGCCTCCTGGGATGGGGTGCTGTGTTGGGTCGTTTCAGTGCTCAGGGGAAATGGGGACTGGAGGAATCTCTTCTCTCCATCAATGTTCTGGAACTGCGTGCCATCCGGCTTGCCCTGAGGCACTGGGAATCTCAGCTGGAAGGTTGCACAGTCAGAGTGGAGTCCGACAACGCCACCGCAGTGGCCTACATCAACAGGCAAGGCGGCACAAGAAGTTGCACCGCCTGGTTGGAGGTCAAGGATATTTTATCTTGGGCAGAAGATCACGTGCCTGTCATTTCAGCAGTTCACATTCCAGGCGTAGACAACGTCATGGCAGACTTTCTCAGTCGTCACACAGTCGACAGCGGAGAATGGGCTCTTCATCCAGAGGTGTTTCACCTGATCACCCAGAGTTGGGGGTACCTGCAGTGGACCTGATGGCTACCAGACACAACAGGAAGGTGCCAGCGTTTTGCTCCCGGTGGAGGGACTCTCTTGCTCTAGCAGTGGATGCCTTGTCAATCCCTTGGGATTTTCCTCTGGCCTACATCTTCCCTCCTCTTCCTCTATTGATCAGAGTCATCCAGAAGTTGAAGCTGGAGCGCTGTCCTGTCATCCTGATCGCTCCAAACTGGCCTCGCCAGTCCTGGTATCCGGAGTTGATGGCCATGTCCGTGGCGGAACCGTTTCCACTTCCTGCTAGTCCGGATCTACTCCTTCAGGGTTATCTGTGGAAGGAGGATGTTCAGAATCTCCATTTGATGGCATGGCGGTTGAATCCTCGATTCTAGAGAAGAAAGGATTTTCTCCTTCAGTGGTGTCGACGATGCTTAGTTCTCGTAAGCCTGTGGCCTCCAAGATCTATCATCGTGTCTGGGCCACCTTTGTAGCTTGGTGTACTGATCGGAAGATGTCCCTAGATTTTCATCTTCCCACTGTCCTGGCCTTTTTACAGGACGGTGTTGAGAAAGGGCTCAGTCTGAGTTCCCTCAAAGTCCAGACTTCTGCTTTGTCTGTGTTTTTCCAGGAAAGGATTGCTATCCTTCCTGATGTCAAAGTTTTCTTCCAAGGCGTGACTCATGTTCGGCCTGCCTTCAAGAGTCCTACTCCCCAGTGGGACCTCAATTTGGTGCTGGGAGTTCTTCAGCATCCTCCGTTCGAATCCTTGGCTTCCATTCCCTTACGTCTCTTGACTTGGAAAATGGCCTTTCTTTTGGCTATTGTTTCAGTTCGCCGGGTAGCAGAGTTACAAGCTCTGTCTTGTAAACCTCCTTACCTGGTGTTCCACAAGGATAAGGCTGTGCTTCGCACTACCAAGGAATTCTTACCCAAGGTTGTGTCTGAGTTTCACATCAATCAGGAGATTGTGGTTCCCTCTTTCTGCCCTAATCCTTCATCTGACAAGGAACGAGATCTCCATTTGTTGGATGTGGTGCGTTGCCTCAAGTTTTATGTTCATCACACCGAGTCTATCAGGAAGTCTGACGCTCTATTCGTCATTCCTGAGGGGCCTAGGGCAGGGAGACCGGCTTCCAAAGTTACCATTGCCTCTTGGATTAAGGCTACTATTCGTGAAGCCTATAAGTTGCGGAATAAGCATGTTCCCTTCCGGGTCACTGCCCATTCCACCAGATCTATTGGGGCCTCTTGGGCCTACAAGAATCAGGCATCTGCTGATCAACTGTGCAGAGCGGCCACTTGGTCCTCTGTGCACACATTTTCAAAGCACTACCGAGTTGATGTACTGGCCTCGGCTGATGCCAGTTTTGGGAGGAAGGTCCTGGAGACAGTTTTGCCTGTTTAGGACTTCTACTCTGTGGTTCTTAGTGCTTCTTTACTGTTGAGCCCGGTTGGCTCTGGTTCTGTGTGCTGTGTTAGTTCAGGGGTTGTTTCACCCTGGTTGGTGTCCGTTGACACTTACATTTTGGGCTATGTGATTAACTGGTTCATAGCAGTTCTAGTGACTTGGGCCTTGCGCCTGGTCCTTGCCTTACTTCCCGCCTCTGGGTCAGCTCAATGTTTGTACATCCCAGAGTACCAGTGACCTGTATTGGACAACAGTGAAAATAGGATTTTAGTCTTACCTGTTAAATCCTTTTCACTTAGTCCATACAGGTCACAGGTCTCCCACCCTGTCAAGGGACCATGCTTGGCTCTCCTGTGGCATTCAGTGGGAGACCTTCGGGGCATGCTCACAGGAGTCTTCCTTCTTGCTTACCTCTGGTCAGTTTTAGTGTCTCAACTCAATCTAGTGGCTCTGGCCTGAAGGCAGCTTAAGTAGGAGGGGAGGCTCCGCCCCCTGCACACATTTGAATAATTGTTCCAGAGTACCAGTGACCTGTATGGACTAAGTGAAAAGGATTTAACAGACTAAAATCCTATTTTCTCCAGAGACACTGATTACCCTGCTTGAAAACTCCTTTTTTGGAACTCTCCCTAGATTGGAATATATTTTTTCCTGTTTTGCCCATTACTTGAAATATTAATTTATATTAATTTATGACTGTGATGATAACGAAACTCTAAATGTGATAACTATTGGTGGTAGTATCCATCTTATGGGCAAGTATACTCAAACTTTTTTGATCTTATAAAGCATTTTTTTTTATGTAAAAGTCTAATTATTTTTTATAGTATGCTGAATGGACTAGATTTTTGCTATTACTTTTTATGCTTTATTGATTTATCTGTTATCACATTGGATCTTTTACCTATACTGGAATATATGGTGGTGTCTAGTGAGCGCTGTTTCATTTGAAGTCTTTGTACATTTTAGAATCTGTTTCAAAGCAGTGCCTTTAAGTGGCTTGGTGCTTGTAGTGGCTTTACTGTAGCAGCTGTGGCTGCTTATTTTCATTCCCCACTGCTATGGGTGGGCTCAGTAGTAAAGGACCAGTTTTAGAATATATGCAAATATTCCTTATTTTTCTTGTTTTTTTTTAATATAATTTTTCATTTCAGGAAGAAATTGCTGATATTGTTTCAATGCTCATAGACCTGCTGATTAATACAAAACAGGTAAGGAAACATCAATTGTTAATGGCAAGATTGAACAGTTTACATGAGTAAAGATTGTGTAAAAAAGCAAAACATCTTCACTGTAAATGTAAATGTTCATTTAATGTATCACGGTGTCATGAATGTGCTGCTATTAAATTCACTAAAGTGAGAAAGTTTTGTAAATTATATCGGTGTGGATATGTTAAAATTGTGTAGTAAATGCAAGGCCTTTTACATTAAAGTTGGTTATTAAGTATTAAAATATTAATTGCCTCCAAGAAACATACACATATATTTTTAAACTTTTTTGTTATAACTGGGATAATTTTAAATTGGCTTCTGTTACTTTTTCCTGTCTGTTAAATAGGAAAGACATTGCAACATTGTCATAACTGGATACGTAGTTTCATAAACGATAAGTGTATTTTTACCATTTTTTGAATTACAGTATTTATACTTTCAGTTGACGTAGCTAGAATTCATGTGCAATTATTTATAAACTAGTGGAAGAGCTCATTACACGGGCCACAGTGTCGGCCGGTCGTGGTGCAGTCATGCACAGTGGACACTGCCCACGCTGCGGGTGATACAGAGCGGGGAGTGAGTGTGGTCTCTACCGAGAATGACAGCACCGCGTGCAGCTGTCTCTACTGTGCATGACTGCTTCTGACAAACTTTAGCGAATTGTTATATAGGATATTTGGCTTTATTTAAAGTATGTATTCTATGTAAATTAGGGATTATCCTAGCCTTGGTGACGAGATAATCTAAATTTTAATAATGACAGGAGGCGAATATTGCTTTAAACTTTCTTTACTTCACCTCCATAGCAGCAACATAACAAGTAACAGAGGAGAGCAAAAACTATAAATAGATCTGTAGAAACTGTCCCACTTCCTCTTTCTTGAAGCGAACCTACTGGAACCAAAAGGAACAGGAAACTTGACATGACGGACTATCAGATGTAGATCCCACATGAAGAAGCAGAAGGCGTAGAAAGCTTGAACATATGTGATTGAAGATTGAAGCCAATTAAGCTGAAAAACAGGAAAAAGAACAGAATTGTGGTATTACCAAGTATACAGTACCCCAATATAATACATATATCATTGAATGCACAAGAAAACAGGGAAGAAATCAAACATATCAAATATTATCAAAGACAAATAAACAAGATATAAATTTTAATACAAATAAAAAGAAAAGAAGAAAAGGAAGGGTCGGGAAACGTAATATCGGGGAGGGAAATATTCGCCTCCTGTCATTATTAAAATTTAGATTATCTCGTCACCAAGGCTAGGATAATCCCTAATATTAAAACATGACAGGAGGCTCATATTGCATTTTTAACGCTCCGAAACTAGAACAGAACTCAGATGAGAAGGTGGACGGAAATAGAAGGTCCGGAACGTAGACTCCCGGGACCAGTCTGCACAATGAAGAATATCTGCTAAAGAAGCGCCAGAAGAAAAAGCTGCAGAAGCAGCTGCACCGCGAACTGAATGAGCTCCAAAGGAAACATCAATTCCGGCAAAGGATAAAAGCCATCTGACCCAACGAGCCAGGGTGCAAGAAGTAACCGGATTGTGAGGACGAACGTATGATATTTAAAGCTGTCTCGAATTTGAAGGGCGAAAAGCAGCTGTCCTGTCCAGGTAACAACGAAGACAAGTCGCTACACACAACTTGGGATCATCTGGAAAAAAGGGGTAAGAGATAGAACGAGAATTGGACTTCGTCCTTCGAGATATAGAAAAAACAACACCATCAGGAGAGAAAACGATCCCATCATAATCAAAAGCTCTGACGTCAGAGATACGTCGGAACGAAAGCAGACAAAGAAGAAGAGTTAGTTTAGCCGAAAGTTGACATAGGGAGAGAAGATAATTTTCCGGCCAAGATCGAAGAAAAAGAAGGACAACAGAGACGTCCCAGAGAGAAGAGTATCTAGGACCGGGAGGACGTGACAGGCGAATACCCCGCAACAAGCGACATACTTGAGGATCTTTACCCACGGGAAGACCAAAAACCGGAACATGGGCAGCTGAAATAGCTTATCTGTAAACATTAATGGTTCTATAAGATTTTCCCAAATCAAATAAGTAGGAAAGGAAATTAATTATACAATGAACAGGGGCAGTAAAGGGATCGAAACCCCGTTGAATACACCAGCCTGACCAAACTCCCCAAGACGATGAGTAACAGCGTCGCGTGCCAGGAGCCCAGGAATCCCAGAAGAGGCGACGAGCTGTGAGCGATAGGCCTGAGACATCCCAAGATCCCCGGAAAGAGACCAAGCCACTAGCTGCAAGCGATTCAGAAGCATGAGGGGATGAAGTTCTCCTTTCGGATTCATAAGAAGTTCCGGGAAGGAGGGAATCAAAAGAGGATCCTGATAAGAGAGACCCAGAACCTCGGGAAACCAGGGTTGACTCGCCCAGAGAGGGGTTATCAACAAAATTGCAGATCTCTGAATCCGAAGGTGACGAAGCACCCTGGGGATCATGGTGAACGGAGAGAAGGCATATGCCCCTGACCGGGGCCAATGTTGGAGGAAAGCATCTGTCGCTTTGGAGCTGGGATCCGGGAGCCAGCTGAAGAAATCTGGGAGTTGATGATTGAGACGGAAGGCAAACAGGTCTAGAGTTAGAGGACCCCTGCGAGATAATAAGTGAACGAAAACTGCCCGATTCAATTGCCAGTCGCTGGTGTCTCGCCAGTGACGGGAAAACCAGTCCGCCTCTAGATTGACATCCCCTGGCAAGTGCTCTGCTTGTAATGAGATGTTTCTCTGAAGACAAAACTAGTAAATGTCTTTGGTCACGTCTGCTAAATCCTTTGAACGGGCTCCCCCCAATTGATTGATGTATTGGACCGCGGAAACATTGTCCATACGCAGAAGAATACAGCAATCTGTCAGATCTTTGGCAAAACTCAGAATGGCAAAAGAGCCTGCTATCAGCTCCAGGGCATTGATATGGAAAGAATCCTCCGAACGAGACCAGACTCCTCCTGTAGAGATGCCCTCGCAAGACGCCCCCCAACCCCATAAGCTGGCGTCGGAGTTGATTATCTAATCCGGAGTCGCACCAAAAATGGCACGACCGTTCCACGCTTGCATGTGGAGTAGCCACCAATTGAGCTCTCAGCGAACTTCGGAGGAAAGTGGGATCAACTGATCGTAAGAGGGATCCTTCCGGAGAAATTGAACCTTGAGGCGCTGCATTGCTCGATAATGAAGGGGGCCTGGAACAATGGCTTGAATAGAAGATGACAGAAGGCCCACAATCCGAGCCAGAAGACGCAGCGGAACTGACGATAAGTGGAGAACCTTCTTCAATTCCTTTCGAATAGCCGAGATTTTGGCAGGAGGTAAATGGAGACTGCAAGACACTGAATCGACTTCGAAACCGAGAAAAATAATCCTCCGAGTCGGAAGTAGAGTCGACTTGTCCCGGTTGATTAAGAAGCCAAGGTTTTCTAGCGTGTGAATAGCGAAGGAAGTTTGATCGGATAACAGATCTTTGTCTGCGTTGAAAAACAAAATGTCTAAGTAGATGATACAACGAATCCCCAATGATCGAAACAGGGCTAACACCGGTTTCAGAAGTTTCGTAAAGCACCATGGGGCTGAGCTGAGTCCGAACGGAAGGCAAGTGAATTGCCAGGGCTCGCCGGACCAGAGAAATCGGAGGAATTGACGACACGTCGGGTGAACGGAAACAGAGAGGTAAGCATCTTTTAAGTCTAGTCGAGTAAACCAATCGTCTCTCTGCAGGAGGTCTCTGAGAAGATGGATGCCCTCCATTTTGAAATGTCTGTATTTGACAAAAGAATTGAGGGTCTTCAAGTTGATTACTGGTCTGAACTCCCCTGACTTTTTTGCAACAAGGAAAATATTGCTGAAAAAACCTCCCATGTCTGAAACTCTTTCGATAGCCCCTTTGTCTCGAAGAGCAACGAGTTCCTGAGAGATGAGGTGCCGCCGATCGTCTGACATAAACAGAGGGGTTGGTCGAACAGCCTGAATTGGTGGAGACACGAAGTCGATCAGGAACCCTTGGACCGTCTGAAGGATCCATACATCTGAAGAAATAGTCGTCCAATTCTGAAGGAAAAAGGGGAGTCTGCCAGCAGAGGGTAGGGGGAAAGAAGGGTTTAAAACAATTTGACTCACCTGACTGGAATCTGGAACGCCCTCTGGCACGAAATCCACGGACTTCGGAAGAACCTCTTGAGGGTTGAAATTGAGGCTTTGGATCAGAGGGTGGAAAGAAGGCCTGGGAGTAAGGCCTGGGACCTGATGGCCAGAAGCGGCTGGTGACACGGCCCCGCTGTCTACCAGCCCTGCCAAAAACACCTCTCTGCGAGGCAGGTCTGAAGACCTTCTTCAGGGATATTTGGGCCTTATTTAAAGAGGAGAAAATGTTGACATGCTTTTGAAGCTGTTTAAGAAAGGGTTCACCAAAAAGCATGCCCCTGGCAGAGGGACCCATTTCCTTATCATTGAGCTCTGCTAATTTGGGATCTATCCGGTGGAGAGCAGCCTTCCGGCGTTGATTAGAGAGAGCCACATTAGCGTTGCCAACTAGGCAGATACAACGCTGTATCCATTCTCTCACAGAGTGAGCATCCAAAGATTTATTTGATGAAAGGGCTGAGTCTGCCAAATATAATATCTGCGTCATAGGACCAGTAACGTCTAATAATTTGTCTTGAGCTAGCTTAAGGCCACGCTCCAGACCTTTGCGGGGGTCCCTACCTGACTTAGCCATAAACGTAATCATGGTAGGGTCAAATTCAGGGGTTAGAGCGACCTTGTCCGGGATGAGAGGTCTCGGGCATTCGTTTCTTAAACGAATTCTAACTTCCTTCTCTAAAGGGCGTCTAAGCCAAAAATGTAAATATTGCGAAATGTGGGGAGGGGGAACCCATTCTGCAGAACGCGGATGACGAATGCCGCGTGGATCAAACATGGGATTCCCGGAAGCATCTAAAATTTTTGTATCATCCAGGGAATCCATCTGAGACTTAGAAAGAGAATCAGAGACTAGGGGCTCACCCTTGAAAGGCTCGTCTTTCTGAAGGGAAGTAGTTATACCAACTTCGTCATGTGAAAAATCTGACAGATCCGCTTGCCATGCATCAACCTCCATCAAGTAAGGAGGGCAATCAAAATCCTCATCTTCCGAGGATAGAGTAGAAGCCCCATAAACCTTAGGGACAGAGGTCAACCTACCCTTCTTGGCAGGGGTTTTCTCTTTATCAGGGTTGGCTTTAGAATGCAAGCCTTTCCAGTGCCGTTTAGAGGTATGAGAATCATCAAGACCAGATAAATCAGAATCTGGAGAGTCCTCAGCTACTTGGGGAGTAGAAATAGCAGGCTGAGCAGAAGATGACAAAAGTGGTAAAGCACCAGCTAAAGCTTTTTCCAGAGATGCTGCTACAGCAGTATTAATTAAATTCAAAAGCTCTTCAGAGCCACAGGATTTTTGAGAGTCCCCCATTGAAAGTGATAGAATAAAACTTAGTGTCACTTCTGTAATGCTTGGCAATATTAACAGAGGCAAATCGGAGAAAATTAAGGGCTCACCTTAAATTCAAAGATATGCTAATTAAATAATATGTAAGGTTAATAATCAGAGGGGCTCACCCTCAGGGCACTAAAATTAGGATATATGGAGGCAAAAGAGGGGCTCACCCTTTTTTAAAATATATAAATGATGCCAAAGAGGGGCTCACCCTCAGGCAGAAGAAGCAGAACAGAATGGATACAGAGGGTCTCACCCTCGTGGTAATCGCAGAGCAGAGGCGCGATGCGGTGGACAGAATGGCCGACAGCCGAACGAAAAGAAAAAAACGTTGAAAGCAAATGTCGACCGAAATCTCGCGAGACGCGAGATGATGCAAGATGTCGGGTTCCGAGAAGGGAAGAGGAATAGAGACAGACGAACAAGCGAAATAGCTTAAAAATTCTTCAGAAGGGACGGAGAAGAGGGGAAGAGAGCGGGGAAGCGTTACCCCAAATGGCCAAAAAAGGAAGAAGGGGAATAGCAAAAAGGAAAACGATAACAAGGTACAGAAAGGATTTTTTAGATAAGATGAGAAGGTATGAGGTAAAAATAAACAAATATTAACAAATGGAGCCAACCACAATATATGTTAGCAAATATAATCAAGGATGATATCGATTTTCAAATAAGTATTTTATCAGGAAATAATAATATGGAAGAAAAAACACTCTGACCTTTTGCAGATGGAGGTGAGCAGCAAGAAAGAGGAAGTGGGACAGTTTCTACAGATCTATTTATAGTTTTTGCTCTCCTCTGATTGGTTGTTACTTGTTATGTTGCTGCTATGGAGGTGAAGTAAAGAAAGTTTAAAGCAATATGAGCCTCCTGTCATGTTTTAAAATTAGCACTCATTCAGGTGCACTAAGAGCTTGGTACCATGAGAATGTGAAGGAATGTGCATAAACTTTCAAACTGCTGTACAAAGACTAAAACAACCAAAGGTGGTTTAGCTTGCTTATTTTTAAATATGTAAAATTGTATGCACACAGATTAATTTTTCAGGTTAAAGACAGTAG
This sequence comes from Rhinophrynus dorsalis, assembly GCA_037306005.1. Classification (NCBI taxonomy): domain Eukaryota; kingdom Metazoa; phylum Chordata; class Amphibia; order Anura; family Rhinophrynidae; genus Rhinophrynus; species Rhinophrynus dorsalis. The sequence goes on along the minus strand of CM074723.1, from coordinate 300,882,863 downwards.
ACAGTCCTGCACTGCTTCATACAAATTACGTAAACATGAAACCTGTGTAGAGCATATTAATACCAATGTATTCACTTGTTTAAACAAAAAAAAAAAAAAAAATTAAGACTCTATTTCTTGAGTGTTAGGAGTAACTTGCAGTGCTACTAGTCACAAAGGGCCCTCAGATCCACCGAGGCATGTTGTAATATAAAATGACAAAGGAACGCATGAAAATTTTAAACATATTATTTATTATTACATAAAATATGAATACCAATAATTACAAAATGTATAAGGACATAAATATATGAATATAATACCTAATATAAAATTCATATTACTGTACAATAAAATGTCATAAATTCCAGTAAAAAATATATATATATATATAAATAAAATGTGTGCGTGTACACTAGCTAAAGGGGCACGGTGTTGTCCATGATGATTAAGTCCTTTGAATTTGGGTAAGTTTGCAGCAGTGAAAGGATTCAGTGTTTGACAGGCAAAGAGGTGTACATGCATTGAAATGTGTTGCAATCCTCTTTGGCGCTAAAGGAGCCAAATACTTTGGCCATTTGCTTGGGTTTCTTTAAACCCCTTCAGTGCCAAAGAGGTATCGAAAAGATTTCACTGTATGGATACATCTTTGGCTGTCAAAGACCAAACCCTTTCACTGCCTCTAATGTAAACAAACCGTTGTCAATCAATGTGTTGAATAGCCCTCAAAGCACTTAATCCCCAGGGGCAATGCAGTGCCCCTTTTGCTAGCATGAATATTTAATTGACCAGACTAAGAGTATACGTAATAATAGTGACTATTGCAAAATGCTATATAATGAAGAGATCAATCACCAAAAGTAATAGGAAATATTTGTTAGAAAAACATAAGCAAGTGTAGAGCTGCAAACCTAACATATGGCACAGTTCATGTTTTTGATGCACAGTGCTATTGAAGTGTAACGTAACTTCTGTGTATATAACATGGGTATGGATTTGTGCTATTGGGTTACACAGAGACATTATCTGTTTTTTATGTATGTAGTAATTGATATTTTAGGTTTGCAGCTGCAGACTTGGTTGTGTTTTTCAATAAATATTTAGTTTGTTATCATTATATTTTGAATGTTCTCTCCCTAATTGTGTAGACACTTTTAGAGGTGTTAGTTATATTATATACTGTAGTCCAATAACCGATGGAGAACCTCAGGTTGCGGAACTTGGACATTTTGTGTTCATTGGAAGAGTTTGTATGAGGAGATGGCAGAGCAGCAGAGGAAGTGTCAACAGAGCTTGCCACTTTCCGTAAGGCTAATTTTGGACAAAGTAAAATTGTGCATCACTGTTGTAGACCACAAAAAACCCACCCTATCTGTAACAGCTCCAGGTAAGGCTGTGCTGGGTACGTTCGAGTAGGGGAGAGGCTTCCCTGGGGAAGGTGTGAGGGCCATGATGGTGCAGGACATTGGATCCAGAGCTGCCTGTTACTGGTGAGTGCATCAGTGCATATCTGTTACTTCATGAGGGGACGGTCAGGCATGATGTTACTTGTTGGCTAGGAGGAAAACACTGTGCAACTCTTCAGTCACTTCGGCAGCTGTTGTCACTTTACACTTCCCTACCTATTGTGTGCAACTGAATGCATTGACTAATTGTACACTAATTGTGACACTGAACCCTTTGACATGTGCGTTGGCCAACTTTATGGCAGTGAAAGTGTTAAGTGCATTCAGTTGCACAGAGTAGGTAGGTAACGGTAATGTGACAACAGCTGCCGAAGTGACCGAAGAGTTACATGGTTAACCTATTGAGGGAAGAGAATGGATTCAAAGACCATGCGTATCCAGAAGCACATACCACATAGCAACCTTTGAGCGTAGAGTGAAGAGTGCGCATCGTAAAGCGCTAAGTTTGCGACTGAGAACCACATAATTCTTGGTCGTATAAGCCAAGCAGACAGGAGCCGTTATGACTCTGCAGAGTTGCAAACAATACTTGTGCTTCATCCCTTCAGCATTGGAGTAGTTTACAAAAACTCCGGTACTCATCGGATTAATTTGTATGAAATTTCATAGGAGGTTTGAGTGTGGGGGGAGTGTATCATTGATAACGGTGCACGAACTAATTCCAAGCAAAGTGTAGAAGGCATGCCGCAAGGGTAGCAGTTCACATCACAGCCTCCTACACTTCATGTCCGCAGTAATGATGGAGCACTCACATGAGCAGGAGCAGGCTGATGGAGGGACAGTCATCGGTGACAGCAGGCTTGAGCAGCATAATCCGGAGCAGGATGAGGGAGGGACATGCATAGGTGCTGGATATGTTGGGAGACAGGAGGGGTAGAGGGAGCATGGCAAATGTAGTCACAGGAGTGTACAAAGGCCATGTGAGTGGTGGATTTCTGTTTTTCTGTGGTGTGTGGGAGCGATTGTCAGCCTTTTTAAATTTCTCCAGCTGTGTGCTGGGGGTGGCCTAACTCCATGCATTGATTTTCGCAGGAGTATGCAGGGTCCTTCGGCCTCCTCCTACGCCTGTTAAAATCACACCCCATTCGGGGGGCGTGGCCGGACCAGCGAAGAGATGGCTGCTTGAAGTGAGAGCTCCGACAACAATTGAGATTTTATGGCATTCTAAATCGAGGGACCTACTATTAACTAATATCTAAGGACTCCTCTTTCTAAGGGGATCGTGAAACAGCGGAAAAAATCTTCTTCTAAAACGAACACTACCTTAAAAAACTATTTTTCCGCACTCTCGGATACCACAGCTCTGGAAGTAACGCCCACATCCACCCAAGTAGAAGACGGCGCACGGCGGGAATCAGAAGCCATACTAGACCCAGCCGTAACAGACGCTGTTTACATGGCAGACCCTCAGCAACCTGCTACGCCATCAGTCATGTTGGACAACGAAGACGAACCTCCGATCACCAGAGCGGATTTGAAGGAGATAGTGATCTCCATTAAGGAGGATTTTCGTGGTTTTATGGAAGAACTCAAGGCCACGATGAGAACAGAGGTGGCGACTGTTAGAGCGGACCTGGTGGACCTAGGCAAACGTGTGATCAGGATGGAGGAAAATTTCACTACTTTGCACTCCCAAGTGAAAACTCTGGAATCGGTGGTACATCAACAAAAAGACCACATTAACCACTTAACATCGAGAATCAACGACCTCGACAACAGGGGGAGAAGATGTAATCTTCGAATAAAGAATCTACCTGAAACAGTGCTACCCCAGGACTTAAAACCTACGTTACAAGCCTTCTTTAAATCACTGTTGGGAGACAGTCAAGCTGGTCCGGTATATATGGAAAGGGTACATCGGGCCCTGAAACCCAAGGAGAACAACCACCCTAGGGACGTCATTATTTGTTTCCTACAATTCGAAGTTAAAGACCTTATTCTCAGGAAGTGCAGGGAGTCCTTGAATCTTCAATGTGGAGGGGCAGAAATTTCAGTTTATAACGACATCTCGCCATTCACACTTCAACAAAGACGGGACATTAAACCGTTGACAGATCATCTACGATCCTTACAAATCAAGTACAGATGGGAGTTCCCGTTTGCGTTACACGCCTCGTTGAACGACAAGAAGGCAACACTCTACAGCCCTGATGATATGGCCACATTATGCTCAACGTTAGGAATTTCCATGCCACAACTTACAATGCCGCATGGCACACCACCACCAAATAAGTCTCACCGAAGATTGGAGTGGTCACCTGGCTCCCCAGCACAGAAGTCGAAACATAGGAAGTTGGACGCATTCCAACCTTTGACCACACCAGGAGCTGAGAACACGGCCTGGACATGACCTGTTTGTTGAATGCTGATAACGGTGATGCTTCCTTGGGACATAACAGGCCCTAGGCCTGAATTTCCTGATTCCTGTTATGAGACTTATGATCTTAACTAGTTTGGTTCGGACAGTTCGTTTTGTTCAGTCAGATAATCCTCCAATTAACCAGAGACATTACCTGACTACAATAAGGTTCACAGGATGGTAAGATCCAATATGAACAAATGTTAAGGGTATATAAGGTTCTGTTCAACTAACATAGACGTGTTCTTTCCACGGTTTTATTTACAAAGTGTATTACATATGTGAAGTGGTTTATTGTGCACCACTTCTCTACCTTCTTAATTTTGCTGTATGATTTTCTTTTCTTTTTGTTTTTTTTTGTTCTGCCTTCTCTCTCTCTCTTTCTTTATTTATTTTCTCTCTCTTTCCTTACTCTGATTTTTCAGTGGATACACTCGATATGATTGTTCACTCGCTTGGTCCCGCACAGTCACTGGAATTTCTCCTAGCTCCTGTAACTTTTCACGCACTCAAAAGACCTTGGAGAGATTCCGGTTATTTAAGGGGTTACCGTTTTGTTATTCCAAGGTACTGTGTGGGCCTCAAGCGAAGGATCACTGGTTTCTTTTAATATATTTGCCCTCAATGTACTATTGCCTCTATATACAGGAAAGTGAGGAGAGGAAGCTGAGATCAGTTGGAAATTGGAGGGAGGGAGTGGGGAGAAAATGATGGGGGCGGCACGAAGAGACAGGGCTGAGGGGGGATACAGGGCAGAAGGTAGTTGGATTGTAGAGGGGGATAATGTATGAGACATGAGGATAGGAGGGAGTTGGGGGGGAATATATAGGGGGGAAGGAGCTGTAGACTGACTTGGGATGTCTGGAGGGTTGAAGTAGGGGGGGAGAGTGGGAGAGAGATATTACCTTTTTTTTTTTTTTTTCAGTTGCACTATGGTGGAGATAGATTGGGGGTCACAACTGGTCATAGAACTACCCAAAGAATTGCACTATTGATATGTTTACCCTAATCTTGTACTGTTTTGTACCTGTCTCTAAGAACATGCAAATGTATACCGAACTCTTTTTATGTCTGACATACTCATACATAGGTCTCAAGAATATATTGAGCTGGCTATAATATCTGCAAGTCTATGGCCGATGGATGGCCTTAATTCCCTCCCTACCTGTACTGGCAATCTTACTAGTGGTCAAACACAGATGTAAGCCTACTCCCTCATTACCCAACAACATTTATCTGCAACCATAGGTCCATTTGATTCTTAGAATCTTATCCCTCTTACTTTACTTTCCATTCTCATGTTTGTCAACATCTCAATTCTCCCTTTGCACAACAATGCTTCTATTGTCTCTTTTTCACCCTCATGACTTCCTGTCATCCAGATCCTGTCCTTCACTCACTCTCATGTATTTCTTAATGTACCTATGGATCTCTTTTTCAGGGGCATTTCCCAGATGCTCCTCTCTTTCCCTCCCACACCTCCTTCCCTGCTTTTCCCCGGGGACACTGACCACGGCTCCTCACACAACCGTCTATAGATCATCATGTATAACCTGAAGGTGCTGTCGCTAAATGCCAAGGGCCTCAATATTCCAGAAAAGAGATCACACCTCTTTAAAGACTGCAATAGGCTCCATCCAGATATTGTGTTTCTACAAGAAACCCACTTTAAACAATCCTCACAACCTCGGTTATGTTCAAAGCAATATCCGACCTCCTATTTCGCTTCTGCGTCTGAAAAGAAGAGGCGTGGGTACTTTATTCAGTGCCAAGCTTCCTTGGTCCCTTTTAGACAAGATTACTGATGCTGATGGTAGATTTCTATTGCTTAAGGGCTTGATACACAATAAAAAATACACACTAATTAATGTCTATGGTCCTAATGAGGCACAAATCACATTCCTCTTGAAGGTCTTAGACATCATAGAAACGTGGGCTGAAGGTAATATAATATGGGGGGGGGACTTCAACTTAGCTCTATCTCCGGATATCGATACCTCCTCTGGGCATTCTCCCTTTCGGATCTCCCATCTATCTAGATTGAAAAAACATCTCATGTCTAACCTCCTCATTGACCCCTGGAGATTGTTACACCCCACAGACCGTGACTATACATTCTTCTCCAACCCTCATTCATCATACAGTAGGATAGACTATATACTGACATCCCAATATCTTTTACACTTTATAACCTCGGCGGACATCCACACGATCTCATGGTCTGATCATTCTGCGATTTCTATAACAATTGCCTTCTCAGATTCGGTACCCTCTGCAAAGGTGTGGAGGCTAAATGAGAGTTTACTTAAAGGTAAAGATACAATACTGACTGTTAAGAGAGCTATTGAGGAATACTTTCGTATCAATGTAAATGGGGAGGTCTCTGGTCCTATAGTCTGGGAGGCACACAAGAGTGTATTGAGGGGTCTGTTGATTAAAATAGGAGCCCACAAAAAAAGGGAAAGGGCCCGATCTCTTAATCGGCTTTTGAACAGATTGCAAACATTAGAAACATTGCATAAAACCGTGATATCGCCTTCTGTAGGAGAAGATATATATAAAATACGTCTAGACATTAATTCTCGCCTCCGTGAATCGTTTCACAAGTCCTACACATGGTACAAATACCACAAATACCTAGAAGCGGATAAATGTGGCAAGTCATTAGCCATATTAATCAAGCAAAGACGTAAGATGACACATGTTTCTCGTATTCAAGGCATTCAGGGCAAGCATATATCCTCTTACCCGCAAATCGCAGAATCCTTCAGGAAATATTATGAAGCTTTATATAACCTTTCCGATTCTTGTGATAAAAGACAACCATCTACTTTGGATATAAATTACATTCAATCAGTATCACTTCCCAAACTGTCCCCAGAGACTAGAGAACTCCTTGACAGGCCTTTCCTCACGGAGGAGGTAGTTGAAGCTATTAAACACCTCCCTATGGGGAAAAGCCAAGGACCGGATGGTCTATCAACACTCTATTACAGAACTTTCTCTGACCCACTTGCATCTCACCTGACTGATACCTTTAATGCTCTTGGAGAAGGTCACCCATTCCCTAAACAAACGTTGGAAGCCCATGTGATTGTTCTTCCAAAGCCCAATAAAGATGCGTCCCTCTGTTGTAATTATCGACCAATATCACTCCTAAATCTTGATGTGAAACTTTTCGCAAAAATTTTAGCTAATAGGATTCGACCATATCTACATCTTCTTCTACACCAGAATCAGGGGGGGTTTGTTCCCAAGAGACAAGCTAGCCATAATACGACAGCAGTCATATCTCTGATGCACTATGCTTTACAAAATAAGCTCCCATCTGTCCTATTAAGCACAGATGCCGAAAAAGCCTTTGATAGGGTTAACTGGGAATACCTTAGAGCAGTCCTGTTTAATGCGGGGCTTGGTCCTTCCTTCATTGGTTGTGTCCTCAGTTTATATGCCTCCCCCACTGCCAGGATAGTGGTCAATGGAACCCACTCTAACCTGTTCTCCATCAAAAACGGCACTAGGCAGGGCTGTCCATTGTCGCTAATCCTTTTTAATCTGACTTTGGAACCACTGTTGCAACACGTAAGGGAGGATGTTACTATTCAAGGTCTACGTATAGGTAAGAATGTGCATAAAATTATGGCTTTTGCTGATGATGTTCTCTTCATTACGGTCAATCCACACATATCCCTGCCGCGAGTTCTATTTCAACTGGATTTCTATTCTATGGTATCGGAAGCCCAAATTAATTTAGCAAAATCAGAGATTCTGAACCTTAATCTTCCATCTAGAGAAGTGGACAGATTGAAATCCTCATTCCCATTTAAATGGGCCTCTTCCTTTATAACATACCTGAGTGTCCGACTGTCACCCCAGATTTTTGCACTTCCCCTCTTAAACTTATCACCGTTAATGGAAGATGTTAAATCTGAAATGGACCGTTGGCAACATATTGTTCACTCTTGGTCCGGCAGGATCAACATAGTTAAAATGATGATCCTCCCAAAATTCCTATATATTTTCAATACTTTACCATTACATTTCCTGATGATCCTACTTAATAAACTCAAATCAGAAATTGTTGCGTTTGTGTGGAATAAACAAAGATCCAGACTTCGCCACTCCATCCTCACTAGGTCAGTATCTACAGGAGGTTTGGGCCTTCCTGATTTCAACAGGTACTACCAAGCCTCAGCTTTGTCCAAAATATTTGATTTTTCGGAACACAATAGAAAATGGTGGATTCAAACTATTGATAAAGATATGGAAAGTATAGATCCAACTCAATTACTGTGGATTGGCAAATCCAAAATTCCCACACCATTCCTAGTTCACCCTGTTCTGGGGCATATTCTTAATACTTGGTATGAAATCAGCACTCAACATCAACTTTCCCCTTTCCCATCGCCACTGACATCGTTAATAGGAAACCCGGACTTCCCAGCAGGCCTACTACCCACACCTTTATGGTCGTGGAGAAGTAGGGGATTTGCGACTCTGGGAGCCCTAAGTCTTTTGCCACAACCTCTCTCTTTAGAGGGTTTACGTTTGGTGTTGGGAAATGAAACAATTCGCTGGTGGGAGTTCTTACAGGTCAGAACTTGGGTAAAAAGGTCAACAGCAGATACAACCGGCAGGAGGGACCTTACACCTTTAGAGAGAAATTCATTCACCCAGGCTACACAGAAGACCGCTATCCTTTTCTTACTCACTTCTCAGTTCAGTCACTGACCTCCCAAAACCTTACTTTTTGACACTATGGGAAACTGACCTATCTACCTCATTAGACTTACCATCATGGTACAAGATTTTTAGACTCAATTATAAATACGCTAGGTCTACGAGACTGAGGGAAATGAATTACAAATTATACACCAGATGGTACATTACTCCCTTCAAACTATCTCAAATTTTCCCACAATCATCTCCGTTATGTTGGAGATGTTCTTCTGAAGTGGGTTCTTTATATCACATCTGGTGGACATACCCACGCATTGCCCCTTATTGGGAGGGTGTGAGAGATTACTTACAACAGAGACTGGGAATTAACATTCCTATGGACCCCTTGATTTACTTATTCGCTTATATCCCACCACATTTTCACGCCAAGACTAGAATTCAAGGAAGTATTGTTTTCCCGTTACTTAATGAAGCGAAGGCAATAATTCCGAGTTTATGGAGATCTTCTGACACTCCATCAATTCAGTTATGGCTGCACAGAGTAGATTCTCTTATTTCTATGGAACAATGTCATGCGAGATCACGGATACTATGGGGCGGTTTAATCACATATGGGGCAAATGGATGTCCTTCACACAAACTTTATCTTAACAGAATCCAGACTTAGTTTTTTTTTCTTCAGTATTAAGGGTCTTGCTAAAATATGAGTCCAATAACTGAGACTTGTGAGGTGGAGTGCCCTTGGAGTTCGGCGACATCCCCTCGGGGTCAATGGTTGGCTATTATACTTGCCTTACTTAAGAAGGGCCCTCCAATTGGTCAGTGGGGGTGCTGTGCATGGTGTTCCCGTCCCTTACCCTCTCTCCCACTCTTACCCAACCTCACCTCTTTGTTCTCTCTATTACTCCTACTTGTCTTGTTGAGTAAACTTCACTAGTCTTCAAATTAGTTTAGTTTTTAAGCTCCTTTATTGTTCAATAAACATCCAATGCTGCTTTTATTAAGCTTCCCAAATTACATTCTTGAGTCCTATGCAGATTACTAGCACTAGTTTCAGATCTTCTATTTCAGTTAACTCGCTGAGATTACATTTGCTAGCTCACCCTCTTTCTGCCTTAGATACATAATATACTCTGTAACCAGTTGATGCTGTATTTAGCAATATTATTGAACCATTTCCATTGTAACATTCTATGTTGACCTGGTTCATGCTTTGACTTTGTATGGAATTCCTTTGCTTCAATAAAACATTAAAAAAAAAAAAAAAAAAAAAAAAAAAAAAAAAATCCCTCTTATATCAATGGGAATTTTAATGTGTTTCCTATAAAGTCCTCAATTCTAAATAGCAAATATGTAGATCTACTTTATCCCTCTTCTACTTGAAAATCAGTGGAAAAAATATGTTTTGAAAAATCGCCCACATTTGGTTTGTTTTACAAGTAATTGCAATCTATTTGTTGTACTAGCCATCTTTCTGTAAAATAAACAGTTTTGAAAGAAAAAAAAAAAAAAAAATCACACCCCATTCTATATCACTGGTAAGGTCGCCCCTGGTGTGTTTGTCCACCCAGGGGTGTGTGTGGCCAGAGACGGAGAATCTGGCACTCTTACAGCCTTCTTCTTTTGGTAATACTGATCTATATATACATACACACATGCACAAGGTGAGTGAACACCTAAGACAACAAAAAAATCTGTAAAGCAGGTGTATGGTCCATAACTTCTGATATACATGACTTATTGGGCTTGATATATTATGTTCATGCATTGTTAAAGTTGTAAAAGGTAAATACAGTAAAATGTTTTCATGGGCATCTGACTATAATCCAAAAGAGCATAAGAAAATATCAAATCGAAAACATTACAGCAGAAAACACTTGTGTAAAATCTTAATGTATTACCGATAAACCACATTCTTCACCTCGGGGTAGTGCACAGCAATCTAGATTGAAGGCTGAGGTGTATATATATATATATATATATATATATATATATATATATATATATATATATATATATATATATATATATATATATTTATAATTCATCACAAACAATTCAGTACAATATTATGTATAAATAAGCACGTGCAATGCCCTATTCTAACACAATAGGGTATAGACAATCCTAAATATACATATAAAAATATAAGCTGAATCCGGAGAGAAGTCCAAAGATAAATGTTGTTAATCTGGAATATTCATGTATACACTAGGAGTATATTAAATTTGTATACATTGATACATGTATCATGGGTTACGTCTCCCGACCGATGTAAATAACTGGAAGCAATATGAATGAGAGTTCTCCCCTCTCCTGTCTTAGATTGTTCTCTGATGACTTGATGATATAAATGTTGGTAATTGTCACCAAGTTCAAATAGCAGGCTCTCGGTTTTCCTTGTATTAGATGTACTCATGCATGCTTCTAATACAATGATACAGAATACTAAAAATGCGGGAAGAAGGTGTATATACTCTTTGCTGTGTAATCTTCTTAAGCTGGCAGATAAGACATCTATTCCAACGAGCGACTCGAGAAACGAGATGTTAGTTATTCTATACAGTGTGTGTATGTATTTGTGTGTGTGTGTGTGTGTGTATATATATATATATATATATATATATATATACTAGCAATGTGGGACGGCGTTGCCCGTCAGGATATATAGGGAATTAATGCACACACACGGATGCGAGACAAACACAGAGACACACACGCAAATGCACAGGCATGCACTGAGATGCTTAAAGAGCGACAGTCATAAACAGATACATGCAGACACATAGAGTGTGATACAGACATGCAACACACACAGTGAGAAACACACAGGCACACACAGAGACACACACACATAAGGGGTGAGTCATAAGGGGGTGACTTGTGTGTCATTGTAATGAGTTTGTGTTTGTACTTATGTCTCCACTGTGGCATTCATTCATATAGTTGAAATGCATGTGGTAATTGCACATACTATGGTGGAAATTGGATCGTGCTGGCTCCCGGGATGTGAGTGACTGGCATTCATTCATGTAATTGAAATGTGTGTGGTAATTGCACATACTATGGTGGAAGGTGGATCGTGCTGGCTCCTGGGGTGTGATTACGTGTGAGTGATTGAGTGAGTGTGTTAGTGAGTGTGTGTGATTGAGTGAGAATGTGTGAGAGAGTGTGTATGATAGTGAGAGGGTGTGAATGATTGAGGGTGTGAGTGTGATTGAGGGTGTGAGTGTGATTGAGGGTGTGAGTGTGAGAGTGTGATTGTGATTGAGTGTGACTGCGAGACTGTAAGTGTGAGAGTGTGATTGAGTGTGAAACTGTGAGAGCGTAAGACTGTGAGAGTGTGATTGAGTGATTGAGTGTGAAAGTGAGACTGTGAGAGTGTGATTGAGAGTGTGTGAGTGTGATTGAGTGAGACTGTGAGAGTGTGATTGAGTGAGACAGAGAGTGAGAGAGACTGTGTGAGACTGAGAGTGAGAGAATGTGAGTGTGAGAGAGAGTGTGAGAGACTGAGAGTGTGAGAGACTGAGACTGAGAGTGTGAGAGACTGAGACTGAGAGTGTGAGAGACTGAGAGTGTGAGAGACTGAGACTGAGAGTGTGAGAGACTGAGAGTGTGAGAGACTGAGAGTGTGAGAGACTGAGAGTGTGAGAGACTGAGAGTGTGAGAGACTGAGAGTGTGAGAGACTGAGAGTGTGAGAGACTGAGAGTGTGAGAGACTGAGAGTGTGAGAGACTGTGAGACTGAGAGTGTGAGAGACTGTGAGACTGAGAGTGTGAGAGACTGTGAGACTGAGAGTGTGAGAGACTGTGAGACTGTGAGACTGAGAGTGTGAGAGAGTGAGAGAGACTGAGAGAGTGAGAGAGACTGAGAGAGTGAGAGAGACTGAGAGAGTGAGAGAGTGAGAGAGTATGAGACTGTGAGAGAGTGTGAGAGAGTGTGAGAGAGTGTGTGAGACTGTGAGACTGTGAGAGAGAGTGTGTGTGTGTGAGACTGTGTGTGTGAGACTGTGTGTGTGAGACTGTGTGTGTGAGACTGTGTGTGTGAGACTGTGTATGTGAGACTGTGTATGTGAGACTGTGTATGTGAGACTGTGTATGTGAGACTGTGTATGTGAGACTGAGAGTGTGAGACTGAGAGTGTGAGATTGTGTGAGAGACTGTGTCAGTGTGAGGGACTGTGTGAGACTGTGAGTGAGAGACTGACTGTGAGTGTGAGACTGTGAGTGTGAGACTGAGTGTGAGTGTGAGACTGTGAGTGTGAGACTGACTGTGAGTGTGAGACTGACTGTGAGTGTGAGACTGAGAGAGAGACTGTGTGAGACTGCGAGAGTGTGAGACTGTGTGAGACTGCGAGACTGAGAGTGTAAGAGACTGTGAAAGTGTAAGAGACTGTGTGAGACTGCGAGAGAGACTGTGTGAGACTGCGAGAGTGTGAGACTGCGAGAGTGTGAGACTGCGAGAGTGTGAGACTGCGAGAGTGTGAGACTGCGAGAGTGTGAGACTGCGAGAGTGCGAGAGACTGCGAGAGTGCGAGAGTGCGAGACTGCGAGAGTGCGAGACTGTGTGAGACTGCGAGACTGAGTGTGAGAGACTGTGAGAGTGTGAGAGACTGTGAGAGACTGCGAGAGAGACTGTGTGAGACTGCGAGAGAGACTGTGTGAGACTGCGAGAGAGACTGTGTGAGACTGCGAGAGAGACTGTGTGAGACTGCGAGAGAGACTGTGTGAGACTGCGAGAGAGACTGTGTGAGACTGCGAGAGAGACTGTGTGAGACTGCGAGAGAGACTGTGTGAGACTGCGAGAGAGACTGTGTGAGACTGAGACAGTGTGAGACTGAGACAGAGTGTGAGACTGAGACAGAGTGTGAGACTGAGACAGAGTGTGCGACTGAGACAGAGTGTGCGACTGAGACAGAGTGTGCGACTGAGACAGAGTGTGCGACTGAGACAGAGTGTGCGACTGAGACAGAGTGTGCGACTGAGACAGAGTGTGCGACTGAGACTGTGTGCGACTGAGACTGTGAGACAGAATGTGTGCTTTGCAATGCGTTGCTTACCCCTCTGGCACTCAAAGGCTTAAGTTGAGCTAACATAGCAATATAACACACGGTGGCTCTTCAGTTGAGGCAACGTAGCAATATGCTGAGGGATCAAATAGAAAGTGGTGTTTGAGGCTTGCCCCTCTGTAACATACAGCAAAGCATCTCTCTCCCTTTAAAGGGATAGTAACACTTCGTTTTAACTTCATTTTATTTTGTAGACATTAAAAAAACGTGAAGAATGATATAAGTCTTATCTCTCAAACCTTTATGGTTTATGAGATATTCACAAGCAAAGTTCCCCTCCCCGCCCCTTTTTCTTAGTGTAAGCCATCTCTTCTCAGATGTGAGTCTGGTTGTATGACAGTACAGATAACAGAAGGGGACAATTTTCTTTGTATGAAAACAATGAAAGCCCTTCCCCCCTTGACAAGTTTTTCAGCTTTTTCCATTATCTTAATTGAAGATTGTCCCTCTCTGCAGTCTACCTGGGCATCTCCCTTCTGATCTGGTTGAACAGGGGGGGGATACTTTGTTTGTGAATATCTCTTAAACCATAAAGGTTTCAGAGATAAAACTTATATCATTCTTCTTGTTTTTTTTAATGCCTACAAAATAAAATAAAGTTAAAATGAAGTATTACTATCCCTTTAAGGAGAAAGGGTGGGAATCAGGAAGCAGGAAGTGGAGGAGTGACAGTTGAGGTAGTGAGGTGACTGAAGAGATGATGAGTTAAATAAGAGTTGCTATTAAGTTTGTATTTTATGGGAACATTACACCCTCGTACTGAAACAGAGTGTATGGAGGGTTACAGTTATCTGTGGGAGGTGAAACAGAGTGTATGTGGGGTCATGATCCTGAGTGAGAGTGTGAGTGGACCGGGAGAAGTTACTGATATCCCTACCTCAGGAGCGAGTGGCAGTTATATATTTTTTTTTTTTTGTCAGTTGGATACTGGTGGGTGGGCTGGAGAGGGCGGGCCAATTCCCTGTATGATAAACACGCCCCCATTGAATCATCCAATGAGAGCAGTAAAGTCCCCATTCAATCACCCAATAGGAGTTGTGTCTCCTAATGAGACATAAATTATGTAATCAGACATTCTGTTCAATGCGAGTTTCTTTTCTGAGGAGACATAAATTATGTTCTGTGTGTGGGGTACCATAAATTATGCAATGAGGCTTATTCTTTTATATATATATATATATATATATATATATATATATATAGAAAATATCCAAATAAGGAGAGCGTTAAATCATACCTCCCATAATAATAAAATACACTTGACTATAAAACATCAAAATATCAAATATTGTTTATTATGCTAGACACCTATCTAGACCCCCATACAATATGTAAAACAATATATATAAATAATATACTGGATCCGAGCTCAAGAGCCAGTATATAATAAAATAAATAAATGTATATATAAAATTAGCAAGAAATCAACAAAAAATCAGATAAGTATATGCGCATATAAAGAAAAATCAATCTCCCAATCAAGAGACCTATTGTAACAGCAATGACTGGTATATAATAGTATCTAATATAGCAAGATGTAAAGATCCAGCCAGATACAAAATAACCGTTGAGAGCCAGTAAATGTAGCAACAACACAGTCTACACTCTCCCACCAATCGACTCGAGAAACGAGATGTTAGTTATTCTATACAGTGTGTGTATGTATTTGTGTGTGTGTGTGTGTGTGTGTATATATACTAGCAATGTGGGACGGCGTTGCCCGTCAGGATATATAGGGAATTAATGCACACACACGGATGCGAGACAAACACAGAGACACACACGCAAATGCACACGCATGCACTGAGATGCTTAAAGAGCGACAGTCATAAACAGATACATGCAGACACATAGAGTGTGATACAGACATGCAACACACACAGTGAGAAACACACAGGCACACACAGAGACACACACACACAAGTGAGTCATAAGGGGGTGACTTGTGTGTCATTGTAATGAGTTTGTGTTTGTACTTATGTCTCCACTGTGGCATTCATTCATATAGTTGAAATGCATGTGGTAATTGCACATACTATGGTGGAAATTGGATCGTGCTGGCTCCCGGGATGTGAGTGACTGGCATTCATTCATGTAATTGAAATGTTTGTGGTAATTGCACATACTATGGTGGAAGGTGGATCGTGCTGGCTCCTGGGGTGTGATTACGTGTGAGTGATTGAGTGAGTGTGTTAGTGAGTGTGTGTGATTGAGTGAGAATGTGTGAGAGAGTGTGTATGATAGTGAGAGGGTGTGAGTGAGAGGGTGTGAATGATTGAGGGTGTGAGTGATTGAGGGTGAGAGTGTGATTGAGGGTGTGAGTGTGATTGAGGGTGTGAGTGTGATTGAGGGTGTGAGTGTGAGAGTGTGATTGAGTGTGACTGCGAGACTGTAAGTGTGAGAGTGTGACTGAGTGTGAAACTGTGAGAGCGTGAGACTGTGAGAGTGTGATTGAGTGATTGAGTGTGAAAGTGAGACTGTGAGAGTGTGATTGAGAGTGTGTGAGTGTGATTGAGTGAGACTGTGAGAGTGTGATTGAGTGAGACAGAGAGTGAGAGAGACTGTGTGAGACTGAGAGTGAGAGAATGTGAGTGTGAGAGAGTGTGAGAGACTGAGAGTGTGAGAGACTGAGAGTGTGAGAGACTGAGAGTGTGAGAGACTGAGAGTGTGAGAGACTGAGAGTGTGAGAGACTGAGAGTGTGAGAGACTGAGAGTGTGAGAGACTGAGAGTGTGAGAGACTGAGAGTGTGAGACTGAGAGTGAGAGTGTGTGAGACTGAGAGTGTGTGAGACTGAGAGTGTGAGACTGAGAGTGTGAGAGACTGAGAGTGTGAGAGACTGAGAGAGTGTGAGAGACTGAGAGAGTGTGAGAGAGTGTGAGAGACTGAGAGAGTGTGAGAGACTGAGAGAGTGTGAGAGACTGAGACTGTGAGAGAGACTGAGACTGTGAGAGAGACTGAGACTGTGAGAGAGACTGAGACTGTGAGAGACTGTGAGACTGTGAGAGACGAGACTGCGAGAGTGTGAGACTGTGTGAGACTGTGTGAGACTGCGAGAGTGTGAGACTGTGTGAGACTGCGAGAGTGTGAGACTGTGTGAGACTGCGAGAGTGTGAGACACTGTGAGACTGCGAGAGTGTGAGACTGTGTGAGACTGTGAGAGAGTGTGAGACTGTGAGAGAGTGCGAGAGTGTGAGACTGTGAGAGAGTGCGAGACTGTGAGAGTGCGAGAGTGCGAGACTGTGAGAGTGCGAGAGTGCGAGACTGTGAGAGTGTGAGAGACTGTGAGAGTGTGTGAAACTGAGACAGAGTGTGAGACTGAGACAGAGTGTGAGACTGAGACAGAGTGTGAGACTGAGACAGAGTGTGAGACTGAGACAGAGTGTGAGACTGAGACAGAGTGTGAGACTGAGACAGAGTGTGAGACTGTGTGCGACTGAGACTGTGTGCGACTGAGACTGTGTGCGACTGAGACTGTGTGCGACTGAGACTGCGTGCGACTGAGACTGCGTGCGACTGAGACTGCGTGCGACTGAGACTGCGTGCGACTGAGACTGCGTGCGACTGAGACTGCGTGCGACTGAGACTGCGTGCGACTGAGACTGTGTGCGACTGCGTGCGACTGAGACTGTGTGCGACTGAGACTGTGTGCGACTGAGACTGTGAGACAGACTGTGTGAGTGTGAGACAGAATGTGTGCTTTGCAATGCGTTGCTTACCCCTCTGGCACTCAAAGGGTTAAGTTGAGCTAACATAGCAATATAACACACGGTGGCTCTTCAGTTGAGGCAACGTAGCAATATGCTGAGGGATCAAATAGAAAGTGGTGTTTGAGGCTTGCCCCTCTGTAACATACAGCAAAGCATCTCTCTCCCTTTAAGGAGAAAGGGTGGGAATCAGGAAGCAGGAAGTGGAGGAGTGACAGTTGAGGTAGTGAGGTGACTGAAGAGATGATGAGTTAAATAAGAGTTGCTATTAAGTTTGTATTTTATGGGAACATTACACCCTCGTACTGAAACAGAGTGTATGGAGGGTTACAGTTATCTGTGGGAGGTGAAACAGAGTGTATGTGGGGTCATGATCCTGAGTGAGAGTGTGAGTGGACCGGGAGAAGTTACTGATATCCCTACCTCAGGAGCGAGTGGCAGTTATATATTTTTTTTTTTTGTCAGTTGGATACTGGTGGGTGGGCTGGAGAGGGCGGGCCAATTCCCTGTATGATAAACACGCCCCCATTGAATCATCCAATGAGAGCAGTAAAGTCCCCATTCAATCACCCAATAGGAGTTGTGTCTCCCAATGAGACATAAATTATGTAATTAGACATTCTGTTCAATGCGAGTTTCTTTTCTGAGGAGACATAAATTATGTTCTGTGTGTGGGGTAACATAAATTATGCAATGAGGCTTATTCTTATATATATATATATATATATATATATATATATATATATATATATATATATATATATATATATATATATATATATATATATAGAAAATATCCAAATAAGGAGAGTGTTAAATCATACCTCCCATAATAATAAAATACACTTGACTATAAAACATCAAAATATCAAATATTGTTTATTATGCTAGACACCTATCTAGACCCCCATACAATATGTAAAACAATATATATAAATAATATACTGGATCCGAGCTCAAGAGCCAGTATATAATAAAATAAATAAATGTATATATAAAATTAGCAAGAAATCAATAAAAAAATCAGATAAATATATGCGCATATAAAGAAAAATCAATCTCCCAATCAAGAGACCTATTGTAACAGCAATGACTGGTATATAATAGTATCTAATAGAGCAAGATGTAAAGATCCAGCCAGATACAAAATAACCGTTGAGAGCCAGTAAATGTAGCAACAACACAGTCTACACTCTCCCACCAATAACGGGGAAGAGAGCTGAAGTACCTCTGTTACAATTCCGCAAGCTTACTCACTCCCGACCACCGGAAGGGCTATTCAGCAGCCTGAAGAACACCAGTGTACAATAGAAGAGGGTCAGTTGTGATTCTTCCAATAGTGTGTCAACCCTCAAAGTGTCACTTCCAACTGGATCCTCGATAAAGCTGCATGTTCTAAGCCTCTTCTGCGGGCAGTTTGATGCGGTCAACCATAGGCTTCACAGCTGTTAGCTATGCAATCACTATACTGGCTCCAATCTGGCAGTATAAGTCGAAATCAACATACAAATGCTGTAGTAGTATGTATAAATAAGCACGTGCAATGCCCTATTCTAACACAATAGGGTATAGACAATCCTAAATATACATATAGAAACATAAGCTGAATCCGGAGAGAAGTCCAAAGATAAATGTTGTTAATCTGGAATATTCATGTATACACTAGGAGTATATTAAATTTGTATACATTGATACATGTATCATGGGTTACGTCTCCCGACCGATGTAAATAAGTGGAAGCAATATGAATGAGAGTTCTCCCCTCTCCTGTCTTAGATTGTCCTCTGATGACTTGATGATATAAATGTTGGTAATTGTCACCAAGTTCAAATAGCAGGCTCTCGGTTTTCCTTGTATTAGATGTACTCATGCATGCTTCTAATACAATGATACAGAATACTAAAAATGCGGGAAGAAGGTGTATATACTCTTTGCTGTGTAATCTTCTTAAGCTGGCAGATAAGACATCTATTCCAACGATCGACTCGAGAAACGAGATGTTAGTTATTCTATACAGTGTGTGTATGTATTTGTGTGTGTGTGTGTGTGTGTGTGTGTGTGTGTGTGTGTGTATATATATATATATATATATATATATACTAGCAATGTGGGACGGCGTTGCCCGTCAGGATATATAGGGAATTAATGCACACACACGGATGCGAGACAAACACAGAGACACACACGCAAATGCACACGCATGCACTGAGATGCTTAAAGAGCGACAGTCATAAACAGATACATGCAGACACATAGAGTGTGATACAGACATGCAACACACACAGTGAGAAACACACAGAGACACACACACACACACACACACAAGTGAGTCATAAGGGGGTGACTTGTGTGTCATTGTAATGAGTTTGTGTTTGTATTTATGTCTCCACTGTGGCATTCATTCATATAGTTGAAATGCATGTGGTAATTGCACATACTATGGTGGAAATTGGATCGTGCTGGCTCCCGGGATGTGAGTGACTGGCATTCATTCATGTAATTGAAATGTGTGTGGTAATTGCACATACTATGGTGGAAGGTGGATCGTGCTGGCTCCTGGGGTGTGATTACGTGTGAGTGATTGAGTGAGTGTGTTAGTGAGTGTGTGTGATTGAGTGAGAATGTGTGAGAGAGTGTGTATGATAGTGAGAGGGTGTGAATGATTGAGGGTGTGAGTGATTGAGGGTGTGAGTGATTGAGGGTGTGAGTGTGATTGAGGGTGTGAGTGTGATTGAGGGTGTGAGTGTGATTGAGGGTGTGAGTGTGATTGAGTGTGAGAGTGTGATTGTGATTGAGTGTGACTGCGAGACTGTAAGTGTGAGAGTGTGATTGAATGTGAAACTGTGAGAGCGTGAGACTGTGAGAGTGTGATTGAGTGATTGAGTGTGAAAGTGAGACTGTGAGAGTGTGATTGAGAGTGTGTGAGTGTGATTGAGTGAGACTGTGAGAGTGTGATTGAGTGAGACAGAGAGTGAGAGAGACTGTGTGAGACTGAGAGTGAGAGAATGTGAGTGTGAGAGTGTGTGAGAGTGTGAGAGAGAGTGTGAGAGACTGAGACTGAGAGTGTGAGAGACTGTGAGACTGAGAGTGTGTGAGACTGTGTGAGACTGAGAGAGTGAGAGAGACTGAGACTGAGAGAGCGAGAGAGACTGAGACTGTGAGAGAGTGTGAGACTGTGAGAGAGTGTGAGAGACTGTGAGAGTGTGAGAGAGAGTGTGTGTGTGTGTGAGAGACTGTGTGTGTGAGACTGAGTGAGAGTGAGAGACACTGAGAGTGTGAGAGACTGTGTCAGTGTGAGGGACTGTGTGAGACTGAGAGAGACTGAGTGTGTGAGACTGAGAGTGTGAGACTGTGCGAGACTGTGACTGTGTGAGAGACTGTGTCAGTGTGAGGGACTGTGTGAGACTGAGAGGGACTGTGAGTGAGACTGTGAGTGAGACTGTGAGTGTGAGACTGTGAGTGTGAGACTGTGAGTGTGAGACTGTGAGTGTGAGTGTGAGACTGTGAGTGAGACTGTGTGTGTGAGACTGTGAGTGTGTGAGACTGTGAGTGTGTGAGACTGTGAGTGTGTGAGACTGTGAGTGTGTGAGACTGTGTGTGAGACTGTGTGTGAGACTGTGTGTGAGACTGCGAGACAGAGTGTAAGAGACTGTGTGAGACTGCGAGAGTGTGAGACTGCGAGAGTGTGAGACTGCGAGAGTGTGAGACTGCGTGAGACTGCGTGAGACTGCGTGAGACTGCGTGAGACTGCGTGAGACTGTGTGAGACTGTGTGAGACTGCGAGACTGAGTGTGAGAGAGTGTGAGAGACTGTGAGTGTGTGAGAGACTGTGTGAGACTGTGAGAGAGACTGTGTGAGACTGAGACAGAGTGTGAGACTGAGACAGAGTGTGAGACTGAGACAGAGTGTGAGACTGTGTGCGACTGAGACTGTGTGCGACTGAGACTGTGTGCGACTGAGACTGTGTGCGACTGAGACTGTGTGCGACTGAGACTGTGTGCGACTGAGACTGTGTGCGACTGAGACTGTGCGACTGAGACTGTGTGCGACTGAGACTGTGTGCGACTGTGTGCGACTGTGTGCGACTGCGTGCGACTGCGTGCGACTGCGTGCGACTGAGACTGCGTGCGACTGAGACTGCGTGCGACTGCGTGCGACTGAGACTGCGTGCGACTGAGACTGTGTGCGACTGCGTGCGACTGAGACTGTGAGACAGACTGTGTGAGTGTGAGACAGAATGTGTGCTTTGCAATGCGTTGCTTACCCCTCTGGCACTCAAAGGGTTAAGTTGAGCTAACATAGCAATATAACACACGGTGGCTCTTCAGTTGAGGCAACGTAGCAATATGCTGAGGGATCAAATAGAAAGTGGTGTTTGAGGCTTGCCCCTCTGTAACATACAGCAAAGCATCTCTCTCCCTTTAAGGAGAAAGGGTGGGAATCAGGAAGCAGGAAGTGGAGGAGTGACAGTTGAGGTAGTGAGGTGACTGAAGAGATGATGAGTTAAATAAGAGTTGCTATTAAGTTTGTATTTTATGGGAACATTACACCCTCGTACTGAAACAGAGTGTATGGAGGGTTACAGTTATCTGTGGGAGGTGAAACAGAGTGTATGTGGGGTCATGATCCTGAGTGAGAGTGTGAGTGGACCGGGAGAAGTTACTGATATCCCTACCTCAGGAGCGAGTGGCAGTTATACAAATGCTGTAGTAAGATGTATCGTAATACGTCTGTAGAATAAACGCTGTCACCAGGTCTCAATTAATAAAGTCCATATGATACGGGGGCCCCCTATCTCTCCAACGCGTTTCGTGTTGTATAACACTTCCTCAGGGATGCAACAGATGATTCTGTTGCATCCCTGAGGAAGTGTTATACAACACGAAACGCGTTGGAGAGATAGGGGGCCCCCGTATCATATGGACTTTATTCATTGAGACCTGGTGACAGCGTTTATTCTACAGACGTATTACGATACATCTTACTACAGCATTTGTATGTTGATTTCGACTTATACTGCCAGATCGGAGCCAGTATAGTGATTGCATAGCTAACAGCTGTGAAGCCTATGGTTGACCGCATCAAACTGCCCGCAGAAGAGGCTTAGAACATGCAGCTTTATCGAGGATCCAGTTGGAAGTGACACTTTGAGGGTTGACCCACTATTGGAAGAATCACAACTGACCCTCTTCTATTGTACACTGGTGTTCTTCAGGCTGCTGAATAGCCCTTCCGGTGGTCGGGAGTGAGTAAGCTTGCGGAATTGTAACAGAGGTACTTCAGCTCTCTTCCCCGTTATTGGTGGGAGAGTGTAGACTGTGTTGTTGCTACATTTACTGGCTCTCAACGGTTATTTTGTATCTGGCTGGATCTTTACATCTTGCTATATTAGATACTATTATATACCAGTCATTGCTGTTACAATAGGTCTCTTGATTGGGAGATTGATTTTTCTTTATATGCGCATATATTTATCTGATTTTTTGTTGATTTCTTGCTAATTTTATATATACATTTATTTATTTTATTATATACTGGCTCTTGAGCTCGGATCCAGTATATTATTTATATATATATTGTTTTACATATTGTATGGGGGTCTAGATAGGTGTCTAGCATAATAAACAATATTTGATATTTTGATGTTTTATATTCAAGTGCATTTTATTATTATGGGAGGTATGATTTAACGCTCTCCTTATTTGGATATTTTCTATAGTATTTGTTCTTGCCCTTAGCACTAGTGGGCTATAGGATTGTAGCGATAAACATACCTTTATCATTATTACTTTTAGTGCTTACTCTTTACGCAGTAGGATCATAGTGGGCGCCATTTCCCAGTATTGGGACCGATCTATTGGTTGTTTATATATATATATATATATATATATATATATATATACATATATATATACATATATATAATATTGCTACTCCTGGACTCTGCAAACACCAAGAAAGTCTTTTCAATGTGTTTCATAACACTGGGATGATACTTCAGGGAAATACAGACTGAATAAACTTCCATCTTATGTCAGCCTTTGAGTTTGCCACCATTATTCCTTGTGGGACTTATTTGATTAACGTAAAATCTCAGGTATAATATGCACGTGTGTATAATATGCAGGTATAAATTATACCCAAGATTTTAGAGGAAAAGAAAAGCTCATATGTTTAATACTCACCCTTGTTTCCCCCTTTTTCACTTACTTTCCTTCACCCCTCCGGATTCCTCCATGATCTCCTCACCCCACTGCAATCCTCTATCAGCACCTTCACTTCTATTCACCCTCCCCAGAGTCCAGTCTGGCATTCTTCAAAGCGGGCAGCATTCTTGCATTTGTCGCCTCTTCCAGCAATGCCCTGTCAGAAGTAAACCACTGCAAGCCAGTGGTCATGCCCTGTGAGGATATCTAGGTCTTGCCTGCATTTCCGCCTCAGGTCGGCATCTACTTTTCCTGTATGTATGTATGTATGTATGTATGTATGTGTGTGTGTGTGTGTATATGTATATATTTATATATATATATATATATATATATATATATATATATATATATTAAAAAAAGACAGAAAAATGACCCGACTTGGCGCCAAGTTAACCCTGTGTCTGATGCGATATATAATAAAGCGCTAAAAACAGATCGCTACTGCCCAGTGACCCGCTAGTGAACGGGTCTAAAAATAGAGACAACAAGAAAAGAAAAAAATCCAGGAGAGCGCTACTGAATAGCAAATGATATAGAATGAAATAAAAAATATACAATGTATAAAGCAAATCTCTGCTAAAATTTATTAAGGTCTAAAATAAACATATATATAATAGCATTCTATAAAACACCAGGAGAAACTACAGTCCTATTATCCAAACTTTCATATAGTCCTCTTCACAAGGAGAATGTAGAATATACTCAGACACAGTAGGAATATACTGACTGTATCCAAGCGGTAAAGATAGTATGCACACGTAATGAAATACGATATACCTCCCGTCTATAATATATGCGGGCAGGAGTGTGAGTTAAACCAGCCACGAGACTCTAGAAACAGATGTAGTAGATGCAAGAAAATACCTCCCGTCTATTCTGGAATGTCCTCCGCGGGCAGGTATGCAGTCTTCGGCTGATTCAGATATATAGAATCCTCAGTACTCGGATGTAGATTTCTCAGTGAGTCTGAGTCACAACTACCTCCCGTCTTCCATTGCCACGGGCAGGTATATCAGCGTGCAATACAATGTATCCGTATAGATATCTGTGTCTGTGATATCGTTATCAAATACAATCTGGAAATTTAAAGAAAAAATTTATTGCTAGGGGTTACCCTAAAAAATTGGTATTAGAGGCATATAAGCAGGTGGATATTATGGATAGAAGACTGATGATAGATCCGGAAGTTGTAGACTCCAAACAGGAGAAATATAAAGAAAGTAGTAGGAAATATGATAAACCACATTTCATAACAAAATTTAATAGTTCTCATGGAGATATTAAACGGATCTTGGACAGACATTGGCCAATTTTGTTGGAAGATCCATTGTTGAAAGATAGTATTACTATTAAGTCTAATGTCATCTTTTCTAAAAATAAAAGTTTAAAGAATGTTTGGTCCAGAAATAAACCGGAAAAAAGAAATGAAAATAAGAACAATTATAAAAAGAATAATTTCATGGAAATGATAGGTATATTCCGGTGTGGTATGAGTCGCTGCATTACATGCGGCTTTATTTCACACCGAACTACTAGTTTCCAGGATAAAAAAGGACGATATAATCAGATAAAAGAACATATTACTTGCAATAGTACTTATGTGGTATACAGTATCATATGTCCGTGTAAAAAAAGATATATAGGACGTACAAAAAGAAAATTGAAGGATCGTTTTTTAGAACATAGAAGAGCAATTATAGCTGGAGATAACAAACATACATTAGCTAGGCATTACAGAGAAACACATCGGGGATCCATTAAGGATACTATACTTATGCCATTGGAAAGTATATCAGGGAATTATGGTGAAGGGGAACGCTTTAGTAAGCTATGTCAGCGTGAGACTTTTTGGATTTATCACCTTGACACATTAACACCGAGAGGACACAATGAAAGGATTGATGTCCACACATTTTTGCAATTTTTATGTTAGAGTAGCTGTGTATTTGGAGCATCTGTATATATTTATATATAAAATTTTTATGGGCCCCAGAGAAACATCATTGTGAGAATATTATTATTATTATAACCATTGTTTTATTTATTTTTTTTATTTTATTTTTATATATATATTTTTTTATATTATCATTTTTTTAGTTTTATATTTGTATATATATGTTTGGGGGGTATTCTTAGTGTCTTTCAATATTGCCAGTATCTTTAAGTTCACTCCAGAGCAAAAACCAGTAGTCTATTACATTGTATATTTGACTACATAGAGTTAACAGGAAGTGGAACGAATGTGGCGCCCAGTTTAAATAGACGCCAACATTTGTAGGTTGTATATTCCTGAGGAAGTGCTGGTAGAGGTACGAAACGCGTTGAATAGACATATACCAGGAGATACATAGAAGATTGGAGGGTTCCTTTGTTCTCTCTTTTTTATTTTATCAGCACATGGAGACTTTTTGTTGAAGTTTGAAGGAGATACACTGTTAATTATTGTGGAACGATATCACAGACATAGATATCTATACGGATACATTGTATTGCACGCTGATATACCTGCCCGCGGCAATGGAAGACGGGAGGTAGTTGTGACTCAGACTCACTGAGAAATCTACATCCGAGTACTGAGGATTCTATATATCTGAATCAGCTGAAGATTGCATACCTGCCCGCGGAGGACATTCCAGAATAGACAGGAGGTATTTTCTTGCATCTACTACATCTGTTTCTAGAGTCTCGTGGCTGGTTTAACTCACACTCCTGCCCGCATATATTATAGACGGGAGGTATATCGTATTTCATTACGTGTGCATACTATCTTTACCGCTTGGATACAGTCAGTATATTCCTACTGTGTCTGAGTATATTCTACATTCTCCTTGTGAAGAGGACTATATGAAAGTTTGGATAATAGGACTCTAGTTTCTCCTGGTGTTTTATAGAATGCTATTATATATATGTTTATTTTAGACCTTAATAAATTTTAGCAGAGATTTGCTTTATACATTGTATATTTTTTATTTCGTTCTATATCATTTGCTATTCAGTAGCGCTCTCCTGGATTTTTTTATTTTCTTATATATATATATATACATATACATAGGATGCACATGGTGTTTTATAGCCGGGTGCCAGATAATCCATGTAATAATTTTCTCAAAATTAGCACACTCAGGACTGTGCAGATGGTGAAATAAGTTACTTTAATAAAGATTAACACTTCGATCCCTAGACAGGGATCTTTATCAAGACAACAACATGAACCACTAACCCTCTTTAAATATCCTGTGACCTGTGGAAAAATTAACGCCAAAGACAAGTGCACATCTGTCTCTTACAAACTTTCTCCAATCACCCAGATAAAGCACTAGGTGTGGAAACTAATAACCATAAAAATACCAACAATTAAAAATATGTGTAAGTTATGTTTAAAAACATCACCGGAGGTTTCACTGACCTGTTTGTTGGTGTCACAAGAGGTTAAAGAATACCCCTAGAGGTCAAAATTGAGCGATAGAAAATCGACTTAGTTGTAGCAAATCAGTCTAATAATTGTAACAAGTAAACCTAATAATGGCCCATACCTTAATCGTAGGTCCCCCTGAAATGTCCACGCAGGGAAACTTAAAATCGAACTGTATCACACGTCGCTGCCCGCTCCAGAGTACCGAGGACTCCCTCATATCGTGCAGCACATTCACTCGCCCTGTATGCCTGAGAGGTATAGCGGTGGCGGGTACAAGAAAGAACTGGCCAAACTAGAGTAATAAACCTCAATTATGGCTGCTCCATCTCTGTATCCATTCCCCTCTACGTATCCAAACAGTATTGCTGCGGGAGTAGACTATGCTGACCGCAGATGCGGGCTAATCTGTCCAGGTTGTAGTAGAGCTGCAACAGTGATAATTGGTTTAAGTGATATGTATTCCCTTATTATGAGCAAGAAATGTACGATCTAACGACCTATATTATCCTACAATAGAATGCCAAATCGTATAAGAGGGGCTACTGATTCTGATGACCGTACTACACATATTGTAAATATAGTTGGATAATAGAGCTTTAGGCTCTTAATGTTTAATACCCACTTGACCCTACAAAATAAATATCCAAGAGAGACAAAAGAACATCTTGCCAATAAATCTGAAATCAACATGTGTACTATCATCAAACATTTTGGTACTATATTGATAAAATGAACTCTAACAATATTCTCATGCTGATTGTCATTGATGCTAGAACAGTTACTGTTGCACTTTTTCTCAATTAGACTGAAATCATCCTTCGGTATAGGAAACATATCGTGTCCCTCACAAAAATGTATAATTCTAAGGAACATATCGTGTCCCATACAAAGACATATAAACCTACTGGGGAGGACCAACCAGGAAAAAGGAGGTTGAAGGTCATAATGTCATAATATAACATCATACTAGGTGAGATATCCAAATTGCGAGTCCATGGATCCAATGAACTCCCAAAATGTCCACTGTAATCAGACTGAACTGGTTGGATGGACTGTAAGCCAATTTGTCCACTTGGCTGACTGTCCCCGACCTTTGTTCCTGTCCTAAGCGGTACTCACTATCCCTGTATGCATAGTCGGGACACAATCCATGCCTTCCCTCTCCTCCATATCTTAATATCCACTGGTATATATCCGACTACCCTGAATCACATATGTTGGATGACAGTCAAATAATCAGCAGTTCCACTTATGATCTGTGATCCCTCCGCCTCCACCCATAGGTGGAGTCGAACGGTCTTTAATCTTATGAAGGGTTGTTCACTCCACCATCTCCACTGCCAGGTGGATTAGAGCGGTTAAACATCCAATATGTCATAAGAAACACAAATAGGAAATACTTTTGTTCAATCCATTGAGTGCAACTGTATTTAATTGCCTGATCCATCCTAGTTCCCTTTGTAAAAGTCTTTCCTCGATCTCCTCCTCTAGGGTCCACGGGTTCCTGATCAATAGCCATATATTGTGATTGAATGTTTATGGTGCGCAAAATGACGGGCTACTGGTTTATCAGAGTCCCCCATCTGTATGGCGTCTCTGATTGAATTCGTATGGTTCGCGATACGTTCTTTTAGGGTGGTAACGGTTTTCCCTATATAGTATAATGAACAAGGACATCTTATAAAGTACACCACATGTGTGGATGTACAAGTCAATCGCTGT
Organism: Rhinophrynus dorsalis; assembly: GCA_037306005.1. Classification (NCBI taxonomy): domain Eukaryota; kingdom Metazoa; phylum Chordata; class Amphibia; order Anura; family Rhinophrynidae; genus Rhinophrynus; species Rhinophrynus dorsalis. The sequence goes on along the minus strand of CM074723.1, from coordinate 300,854,261 downwards.
TTGATCTCTGTTCTTTGCAGACCGTGGGTCCTTAAAATTCTGTCCTGTGAGTAGGTTCTTACATGTAACACAGTTGATAAATGTGTAACATCCATTCTTCGGGTAACCAATTCTTGTTCACTGCAGTGTAGCAATGCTTTGGGTCAGTTTTGGCCAGCCTGCTCCTTAAATTTGGTCCTCTTCTGTGTGCAATCATAAGTGGATTCCTAAAGATAGGTGATAATGTTCTGTCCTTGGCTATGATATGCCAGTGTTGTTTAATAGTTTGTTTGATTAATCTAGAACTGGGTGTATACTTAGCTGTAAAAATTAACCTCTCGTTTTTTTTATCCCTCACGATAGGTGTTAACAGTTTTTCTTGTGTATTCAACTGAGCTTTTTGGAATTTCTCTCTGTTTCCGTTCTTTATAACCTCTGTCTTTTAATCTTTCAATCAGCTCCTCCACTTGTTCAAGACCCTTATTTCTGTCTGAATTGTTGCATAGGATTCTTATCATTTGGGAGTATGGTACTGCATCTATAGTGTGTTGTGGATGACTACTACTCTTTAATAACAGGGTGTTTCGATCTGTAGGTTTTCTGAAATTAGTCGTTCTTAAAATACCCTGGTGATTAGATACCCATACATCCAGGAAATTCACTTGTTTGTTGATCAATGGTGCTGGTGAATTTTATAGGAGTGTTCAAGTCATTCAAATAAGTGACAAATGATTCCACAGATTCTTTATTGCCCTTCCAGATGAGGAACAAGTAATCTATGAATCTGAAATAGCAGATTATGTTGTTACTATACCCTGGTCTAATATATGTCTTCAAACCTTGTCATAAAATATTCACAAAAGATGGTGCAATATTCGAGCCCGTTGAAGTCCCTGAGAGTTGAAGGTAATATGAGCATTCAAATTTGAAATAGTTATAGCCCAGGCAGAAACCAAACAATGTCATTAGGAATTCTGTAGGTGGTCTGGTGTTGGAAGGATATTGTATCAGTGTTTGGCGAACTGCTTCCATTCCCTCTATTGTGGGTATCAATGTGTATAAAGACTTGACATTAACTGTGACTAGTAGCACATCTTCCGGAATAGTACCCAAGGATTTTAATTTCACTAGAAATTCAGTGGTATCTTTAATATATGATTCAGATCTGTGTACCAGTGGCTGAATATAATAGTCCAAAAATTGGAATATTGGTTGAAGTAATGATCCAGTAGCAGCCACAATCGGTCTCCCTGGAGGGTTTATTGGATCCTTATGTATTTTAGGGATGATATACAAGATGGGGGTTACAGGAAAATCTTGTGTAAAGGAATTTCATAGTGTCATCTGTAATCCAGCCTGAATTATGTGCCATACGTAAAGTTTGAGCTATCATATCTTTATATTTTTTTAGTAGGATCTCCTTTCAGGAGTTGATAGGTATCAGTATCTTGTAATTGGCCCATAATATCCTGTCTGTATTGTTGATAGTCCATGATCACTACCGCTTCTCCTTTATCCGCAGGCCTAATAATGATATTGCTATTGGATGATAAAGCTTTGATGGCCCCTCTTTCCTCTTTTGTCATATTTGAATACGGTTTTGTTTTTTGTTTTTCTTAGAATGTCCCTGGTGTTTATGTTTTCTTGTATTATTTTGCAGTATGCACTGATTGATTTGTTAGTGTTGCTGGGTTCAAATGTGCTCTTTGGTTTAAATGGACTCATGGTTGAAGAGGTATGCTGGAAAAAGTCTTTCAACTTCATCTGTCTTTGAAAACGGTATAGGTCAATGGCTATATCTAGTGGGTCTTGTTTAGTAGTCGGGACAAATGACAAACCTTTCACTAGAACACTTTTCCGATGGGGGTTAAGACGTGTTGAAAGATTAAAAATTACTTCTTCCCTCAGCTTGGGGGTCTGCCCTGTATATGGTCATCTATGTTGCCTCCCTCCTTGTCTTTTTTGGGGGTCTCCCCTGCCTCTTGCAGATTGATTTCTGGTCGTATACCCTAAAAAGTTACTTGCAGATTGGTGTTATGACTAGATGTATATCCTGTGGTGCCCTCCCTCTGCTGTTTGTGGTTGGTCAATATGTTCTGTATCTGAACCAGATGAATTGCCCGTCGACTCACCAACTGTATTCTATTACGTCCCTGTCTTCTGTATGTTTGTCTCCTCCGATCATCAGAGCCAGTTAGCCATCTTTAAACCCGTCTCTCTTTATAGTCCAATTTCACCTTGTCCACTTTATTTTTCTTAAACCTGTGTAATTCTGTCCTGAAGGTTAATAATTGTTCTTTAAGTTTATCTGGCCACTTACTTTGGACGTCTGCTTTCAAAGTGGTAAAATATGTATTTTCATATGCAATAGTTTCAGCCTTCACTAATTTCATTAATCTAGTGACCTCCTCATTTACCAACAGTATCAAGTCAAACAAACATTTGTTCAATATCGTGCACCATTTTTTTGCAAAAATCAGGATTGTTCCGTCCTATTGTTGGTATGTTGTTAACTCTAAACCCCCTAGGAATCTTCTGTCTATAATATTCAGACAAGTACACTCCATGCAGATGGAGGTCTATCTCTCGTTTCTTAAGCTCTAATAAATAGTGAAAAATATCAGTCAGTACCTGTTGTGGGCATTCTTCTATGGCTGTTTCCGTAAATAGGATGGTTTCTGCTTGTACTTCTGTAAACTGTGATGATGTGGTGACCTGCTGTTAAGGAATGGGCCATTATTAGGTTTACTTGTTACAATTATTAGATTGATTTACTACAACTAAGTAGATTTTCTGTCGCTCAATTTTGACCTCTAGGGGTATTCTGTTGGTGTCACAAGAGGTTAAAGGTCAGTGAAACCTCCGGTTATGTTTTTAAACATCACTTGCACATATTTGTATCTGTTGGTATTTTTATGGTTATTAGTTTCCACACCTAGTGCTTTATCTGGGTTATTGGAGAAAGTTTGTAAAAGATAAATGTGCACTTGTCTTTGGCGGGAGCGTTAATTTTTCCACAGGTCACAGGGTATTTAAAGAGGGTTAGTGGTTCATGTTGTTGTCTTGATAAAGATCCCTGTCTAGGGATCGAGACGTTGATCTTTATTAAAGTAACTTATTTCACCATCTGCGCAGTCCTGAGTGTGCTAATTTTAAGAAGTTTTTGTGCTTTTTCGCACACAGGGAGCTTCTCAGGCTAGCGCTTTGTTATTTAGATATACATATATCCTAAATATAAACCAGCACCTTTCTTTCACCATGTGGACTTTATCATACAATTTGATTTGGTTTGATACCCAGACTGAGAACTTTGATAATAGAGATGGGTAATAGAACACACTTCTCATAGGTGTTAGCCATACAGAAAGAGATTGGTAAAGTAAAAGCGATACCTTTATTGGCTTACTGAGTAGCTCTAGGATGAAAGCTTTAAAGACATTTTAGAACTCTTCTTTAGGTGTGTTTAGAATGAAGGCTGAACACAAAATACATGACATTATAAACACATGCACATTGTTTTTATGTTGTGCCGAGTTAGCACCGGTAGAGATTGTGTTCCTCCAGTACACGGGTACTGGTTCGCTCCTAGTACACTGGCTGCTTAGTGCACCGGTAGAGGTTGTCACTCCCGTACACTGGTACTGGTTCACTCCATTGTTGCATTGGGAGCTTATTACAGCTTGACAGCCCAGCAGGCCTCTGTTGTCCATCATACGCGACTGGTTGTTACATCTTTGGCCAGTCACTGAGGTCAGCTTTGCCTAAGTTCCAGTCTGCAGTCTAGGCTGCCTTGCCCGGTATATTGGTAAGGCCGGTAGAACCTATCCTATCCTGTCCTGTGCAGTCTAAGGTTGCCTTACCCGGTATTGGCAAGGCAGGTAGAGCCTCTATACTCGTTGTACCAGTCTTTAGGCTGTCCTGCCCGGTATATTGGCAGGACCGGTAGAGCCTTTTCTCCTTGTGATACTAGCCTCCCAGGCTGTCTTGCCCGGTATATTGGTAAGACCGGTAGAACCAATTCCATCCTGTACCAACCTATGGTTGCCTTACCTGGTATTGGCAAGGCCGGTAGAGCCTGTCCTACATTCTGCTACCACTACACTCTATTATTGTGTATTGTGTTTAAATGTCGAATGTGAATGCTACCCGCAAGGGTTCCCTTTAAACTTTTCAATAAAGTTGTGTTTTTATCTTAACTCTGTGTCTGAGAGTCATAACTAACCGTGACACACTTACAATGCATTGCACACTCCTCTGGCACCTAAAAGCCCAAGTATTTTTGAGTGGGATAATGTGACTTACATTCACTGTTTAGTCCACAGTTCAAAGTGTTAAACTTGGTCATCAATTTATATTCTCAGATCTTTGTCTGTCTCTGTTCTAAAAGTTCCCATCAATCCAGTCACCTTGAGATCTATAATGCTGTTTTACTTTTTTTTTTTCCACAATTTTTTTATTTTTTTTACCCACTAGTGTGTCTTCACACTTGACCGATGAGAACTGATCCTGTTTTAGGTCACTTTACTCACGTAATGAGGTAGAAAATATTAGAAGGTCTGCAGGAGAGTTTGCCCTTGATGTTATGGTTTTGGTGGGAATATGGTATGGACATATGATTTTTGGTGCGTATGTGTGTACAAGTTCCAAATGTCTTATGTAGACAAGGAGAAGTGCCATTTTCTATTGTATTCTTAAGTGAAGACACAGGAAAGGAGTGCTGCACGGACTTGCCGGAGCTCACAGACCAAACAGGAAACTTCCATTTATGTTAAAAAAAAAAAAAAAAACGACTTTACTAATAACAGTGTTAAAAGCATCATATTTAACAGCAAAGGTGTTACAGTTTGCAGAACAAGACAAGGAGTTAGACGGTATAGTTAAGAACACCTTTATTATAATAATAATAATAATAATACGTAATGCAAGAAAAAAAAACAATATAAGCAGAAGGTGACTGGAGAGGCTAGAGACTCTATCAGCAATAGGAGCCAGCTGACGGGTCAACCACTACTGCTGGAGACTAGGCCTAAGCCAACTGGTAGTCTCAGGGAAAATGTGGAACGCAACACTGAACCTACAGTATCCTGTAAACACAAGAAGAGAGACTACTGACTCACGGCTGCATCAGTAAGGCCAGAGTCTGCCAGAGCCCCAGGTCTGCACCAGGATGGATGTCTGTGGGAGACGGAACCACACAGCAGAGTGAACAGACAGGGCCGCAGGTCAGCACCAGGTAGGATAGTCAGACAAGCCAGGTTCATACACGGAGCGGGTAGTCAGCCAGAGCCACAGGTCTGCACCAAATAGGATATCCACTAAGAGAAGGCAACACTGGGAGGATAGTTGCACAGAGCCCTAGGTCAGCACCAGAATGGATAGTCAGACAAGCTAAGGTCATACATGAAGCGGGTAGTCAGCCAGAACCACAGGTCTGCACCAGATTGGATTTCAAGACAAACGGAGCTCACAGAGAGAATGGTCAGAGAGAGCCACAGGTCAGCATCAGAATGGATAGTCAGACAAGCCGGGTCATACACAGGATAAAGGAACAACAGGAACTAGAACTGCTCAGAACAACAACAACGTAAGGGTAACTGATACACAGGCCCATAGAGGTTTATAAAGGAGTAGGAGAAGGCAGGACCAATTAGGTCCCCCAGGCTGGGCCTATAACAGGAGTCCACGCAAGTGTTTGATTCATGAAGCCAGTAACAAGGAACCAGATGCGACCAGGCCGCAGGCAGAGAGGGATGAGGCTACTGACGCCGGAGCGTCAGTTCAGAACCCCTGCTCCAGGCCGAATGGTAAGGTAAAACTATCAGCGATAGTAATCCGTTTTACGCGTTTCATGAGTCAACACCCACTTAGACATAGGCCTGGATTACAACCACCACTACACAATATTTACTGATGTCCAAAGAAAGTGGCAGATTTAAACTACAAGTGAAAGCCAGCTGTGAGCAACCTCAATTAACTCTGTAACTCAGTCACTCAATTCATGACGTGCCAGAAAAACTTCAGTTCACAAGCTGACTGTCATTCTGGTCACAATGTGCTCACACTAAGCATATTATGATACAGTCACACTGGACATATGAAGAAGACAAATAAATGAGAAAACAAAAAAGCAAACCTTAATTGTGAAAGTGTAAAGTAAACCATATAAATAGCCAATGTGAATCTCTTCTCTCACAAGAAAATACATATAATATATTATTAGATATTATCCTAAAATCAGCTAGAACTAAATGTGTAAAATCTACAAAATGTAACAGTTTAAGTAATGGAACCCTCATATACATTGTGCAATATGCAAATATTAATGGCAAAGAAATATATATATATATATATATATATATATATATATATATATATATATATATATATATATATATCCTATATAATAATTCGCTAAGTTGTGTGTAACGCCCAACATGCGCAGTAGACACTGCTGCACGTGCGGCAGTTATGCGCAGTACAGACTGCCCGCGCCGCGGCTGATACAGAGCTGGGCGATCCGAAGGAGCTTCCAGCTCTGTATCAGCAGTGGCGCGGGCAGTCTCTACTGTGCGTGACTGCCCCGCGACCGGCTGCCAGAGGCACTGTGGCCCGTGTAACGGGCTGTTCAACTAGTATATATATATAATTGTTTCAGTAAATCAGCACACTCAGGACTGCTCTTTGGTGTGATGTTTCTTTATTATTAGATCAACGTTTCGATCCCTAGCTGGGATCTTTGTCAAGATGCCAAAAGTAGTAGTATAAATAAAAAATATACCCTTTAACCCCTTAATGACGGCCGATCGTGCATGTGGCCATCACTTAAGGACCATGGACCATTTTTTTTTTTTTGTAGCATGTTTAGTTATCGGCTTATTCAGCTCTCTCTTATTTATAGACCGAATATGCTCCCGCATTCTGTCTTTAAGAGCTCTTGATATTTTTCCAACACACAGTTTTCGGCATTGTAGGCAAGTTATTAAGTAAACAACATGTGTAGGTTTGCAGTTAATATAATGCTTCATTTTATATACTGTATTAGTCTTTGAACTACAAAACTCAGTTGACATTTGCAGATAACCACAAGAAATACACCGTCTTGCCCTACGCTTAAACATGCCTACAGTACTGAGCCATGTTGTGGTATTTTTTGTCTCCTGTACAAACTGGGTCAAAGTTTACTACCCAAAGTTAGGGCTTTTTTTGCAACAAGCCTACATCCTTTCTGCAATGTTCTACTCAACCTCCCTTTGGAGTATGGGTAGATATTTTTAATGATATTTTTAATCTGACAATACTCAGTACTGTATTCAGTTATGAAACCTATCACACCACTTGAACAAAACTTACCCTTGGGTTTAGTATTAAGTAATTCTGCCCTTTCAGTATTCTGAGCTCTATTAGCTGTATTATAGGCTCTATTTATTACCCCCATAGGGTATCCTCTTTGCAAGAATCTCTCCTTTAGCAATCCTGATTGAGTTTGAAACTCCAGTTCTCTGGAACATCCTGCATAAATGCAGGAACTGTCCCACTGGGACTCCCCTAATGGTATGCCATGGATGACATGACCTGGCATGTAAAAGGGAGTGCCCTGAACAGGATTTCCTATACAATGTACTATTAATCCCACTGTTGTAAGGGTCAGTCTGAGATCCAAAAAAGCAATCTCGGAAGTCTGAAACTCATGGGTAAAGGAAAGATTCAATCTGTTTTTTGTTCATGTAGTTAACAAATTCTTGGAATTGATTTTGTGTCCCTCTCCAAATGAACAGGTCATAAATATACATCCTTTACATAAAGATAAGATGAGTGTACTGATTAGTGGCTCCATAAATAAATATTTCCTCGAACCACCCCATATATAAGTTTGCATATGTAGGGTCGAATTTAGCTCCCATTGAGGAGCCTAGTGCCTGTAAATAAAAAGTAACATCATATTTAAAAAAAAATATGTTGTAGGAGGTATTGGATGGAACTTAATAGAAAATATTTTAATTCAATAGAGTAATCACTATAGTTTTCAAGGTGATACTCTATTGCTTAAAGTCCCTTGTCATGCGGGATCATGGAATACATGGAATAAAGAAAATTACATCCATATGACCCCAAGACATATCTCTCATCACTTGGATGTGCTGAAAAAGTTCCAGGATATGACTAGAGTCTCTGGTATAACTACGTAACCTCAGGACTAAGGGCTCTAAATAAACATCCACAAACTCTGAAAGATTCTCATTCAAAGATGAGATACCTGAGAAAATGGGATGTCCCACAGGTGGATTCTGAGTCTAGGACTACAACACAAGCTCCCTTATGCGCATTGCGAATTACTATAGATGTATAAGCAGCCAGTGATTCAAAAGCATTTTTCTTCAATGGACTAAGATTATTCTTTGATTGTGAGGAAGTACTATGCTTTTGTTTCTCATAGAGACATCTAAGATCACTTTCAACCAAAGATTGAAATGTATCAATATAGATAACCCTAGCTTGGATGGGATAAAAACCTGATTTTTTTTTCTTTAAGCTCCCATCTTATTTTTTTTTTTATTAATGAGGTTCCAATTAAACAAGTAGCCTTAGAATCACTCTCCCGGAAGAGACTTTCATGGTCATGCAAACTACAAAGATCAGAAAAATCCAACTTTTCACTGTCGTCCAATACAGGTCACTGGTACTCTGGGAGGCGTAAGTCCCCTTTAATAGGCAGGAACAACTATGCAAATGATTTGCAAGGGGCGGAGCCTCCCCTCTCACTTAAGCCACCTTCTGGCCAGAGCCACTTAGATTGATTTGTTCCTGGGTGCTATGCACACCAGGTAGAGAACATCTATGCTTTCAACTTAGTCATTTGTTATTTTTTTTATTCAATATGGAATACCACCATTAGGAGGGTGACCATGGCTGTGAATGCCCTCACCCGAAGTGGCTAGTGCAGCTCCCAGGGATTTCTGTGGACCTTATGCCCTGAAGAGGGGACAGCTTGAGTTAAGCAGCTTCCCTGCTGGGGAATTTGCCTCTGGGTTATTCCTCCTCTATCATGGTCACCTGAAGACAGAAGTCCTGCAAGAGAGGTGAGTCACCCATTGAGTGCTGAAGGTCCACTTGTCCCCACAGTGTCCCTTTGCTGGGCTTGTATTTGGGAGTTTGCAATGCACTCCAGCACTCATAGGGTGTTTTTATTTGCATTTCAATGTTTAATGCAATTTCTGTGGTATTCTCTGGGTTTTGGAGCTTTGGGTATTAGTTTACTTATGTTTCTTATGTGTTTTATACTTGTTTGGGCTATTTTTAATGTCTTATTAAATTTCCCGCTCAAACGCTATGGCTCCTTTACTCTCTATGGGAATTCACAGTGTGGGACATATCTCTGGAACCGCTTGTCTCAGCAACTTCAGAGATGGCTCATTTTAATGCTAGGCTCCTGCTCTATCATCCGGAATGTGTTTTATTTATGTGGGGTGTTCAGGGGGGCTTCGGGCACTGTTTGGGGTACTTGTAAAGGGAAAACTACATTTCCCATGAGCGCCTGGTTCACGCTCGTTTCTGATTGGCTGTCATATCGGCCGCCATTTTGTGGAACTTTTCCTAAGCGAGTACACTACGCAGGGACCGAGCCTTCTCTCTCCTCAACAGATTAACCCTTCGCTGGCCAGATAAGTCCGAATTTAGACATTTCTGGGGTGAAACTTTAATCCTTTGCACTTTTTCTGGGTGATAGTGTCATTAGTGGGGTATATTGACGCTGTGAGCATGTCTACTTCACTGGAGCTAGGGGCTAGACCCAAGTCTAAGGAGGATGGGGGGTCTGCTACCCCCATGGCGTTTTGCTCCTCTTGCCACATTGGGCTGTCTAGCGATAATGTGGGGGATCTATGCCCTAATTGTACTGGTCAAGATAGCAACCCTGGGCCTCCCAGCTACGCTATTGAGCCATCTTGGGTGAGCTGCCACTAGGGATCTCAGATCCGCTCTTCAACTCTTTCCCTCTCAGGTACAGGGGGCTCTCCAGGTCTGGCAGACCCCCTCTACCATCAGGACCTCCCTGCCTAAGCCACAGGGGGCTCCTGATGTGACTGATTCTTCTGAGGAAGAACTCTTGCAGGATTCTGATGCTGAGGAACGGACTGTTATTGAATCTACCAGGTCCATTGGGGACCCCTATGAATGTGACCCTGAAGTTTCGGCTGAGGGTCTGATTAGAGCTGTTCTGAATACGCTCAACCTTCCTCTGACTCAGGAATCCACTTATGATCCTACTGATGTTTTTCAGAAGAAGCCATCTAAGCCTGTTGTTTGTTTTCCAACTAATCCTACTCTTGCCCGTCTAGTCTCTGAGGCATGGAAGAATCCTGATAGATCATCCTCTGTCTCTAAAAAGTTTGCTAAGCTGTACCCTTTTCCTGAGACTGAGCTGGCTAAATGGGTGCATCCTCCCAAGGTGGATGCCCCTGTTTCCAGGCTATCCAAGTCTACCGCTTTGGCTGTATCTGATGCCTCTGCCCTGCAGGATTGGACGGATAAGAAACTGGAACTTTCTCTTAAGTCCATTTTTGCCTCTATTGGCACTGCCATGCGTCCAACCTTTGCAGTGGCGTGGGTTAACAGGGCTGTCGCGGCCTGGACTGAACGACTGACTGAAGCAGTTCGCCAGGATGCACCAGTGTCTGAACAGTTGCAGCTTCTTGCTAATATTACTGAAGCTCAGAATTATGTTGCTGACGCTGCTTTTGATGCTGTGCGCATGATGGCGAGGGCCTCCACTTCTTCTGTGGTGGCCAGACGCGCCCTTTGGCTGAAACTTTGGTCTGCTGATACAGCCTCTAAGAAAGCCTTGCTTTCCCTGCCCTTCCAGGGGAGTTTGCTTTTTGGGTCTGAACTCAAAGAAATGATCAGTGAGGCTACTGGGGGTAAAAGTACTCTTCTACCATCAGTCTTTAAGAAAACGTTTCCAGCCAAACGCAATCGGTCCTTTTGTTCCTTTCAGACTGAGACACGCTCCTCGACCCCGGCGGGTCCTCCCGCTACACGCTCCTCCTCCAAGCCCAAACAGTCCTGGAAGCCCAAAGTTGCCCCCAAGGCCAAGACCTCCAAGACTGCTTCGGCATGACTCGCCGAACCCGGGTCCGCATCCGGCTGTAGGTGGTCGTCTCTGCCTCTTTCGCCGGACTTGGGAGGAGTCAGTGGCGGACCCATGGGTTCTTCAGGTGGTGTCAGAGGGATACAGGATCCCTTTCTCCTCCCTTCCTCCTTTTCGGTTCCATTTTACTCGTCCTTCTCAGGAACCCACAAAAGGGCGTCTGTTCGACGGCGCTATTCAGGATCTCTTGGACAAAGAGGTCCTGGAGGCGGTTCCTCAGGGGGACACAGGTTCAGGATTCTTTTCCAACCTGTTTGTGGTAGCCAAAAAGGACGGAGGGGCTCGTCCCATTTTGGATCTCAAAGATCTCAATGCCTATGTGGTGACTTCCCACTTCCGCCAGGAGTCCCTGCGCTCTGTGATTGCAGCAATGTCTCCAGGGGAGTTCCTTGCCTCCCTGGACCTTCAGGATGCTTATCTTCTTGTCCCTATTCATCCAGGGAGCAGGCGGTATCTCAGGATTGCCTGCCACAGGGGACACTTTCAGTTTACAGCGCTCCCCTTTGGGCTGACCTCAGCCCCTCAGGTCTTCCAGAGGGTGTTAGGCTCCTTGATAGCGGTGCTTCATCAGGATGGGATCAGAGTGACCCCCTACATGGACGATCTCCTACTGAAAGCCTCCTCAGCGGAGCTTCTCCATCAGCAATTACAGAAGTGTATGCACTCTCTGAACCGTCATGGCTGGATCCTGAATCTGGACAAGTCGGACTTGGTTCCATCTCAGCGGCTTCTGTCCCTGGGTCTCCTGTTCGACACTCGCCAATGCATGGTGTTTCTTCCAGAGGATGTGGCTCACCAGATAGCCGTCCGAGTAGCTGGGATTCTGGACATGGACGAAATTCCGGTACCGAAGTTGTCGTCCTTAGTGGGGAAGTTCATTTCCACAATCGAAGCAGTACCATTTGCCATGGCCCACTCCAGGGATCTTCAGAGATTTGTGATCCAGACGTGCAAGAATCATCCAGATCATCAACATCTGTCTGTTTCTCTTCCTCCTCATGTCGAGTCGAGTCTGCACTGGTGGTTAGATCTCTCATCTCCTGAAAGGGAGATCCTTTCTAGTTCCTCATTGGACCACGGTCACAACGGATGCCAGCCTTCGGGGCTGGGGTGCAGTCTGGGGTCGCTTCAGTGCTCAGGGGAAATGGGGTCTGGAGGAATCCATTCTCTCCATCAATGTTCTGGAACTTCGAGCTGTCCGGCTAGCCCTGAGGCACTGGGAGTCTCAATTGACCGGTCTTCCGATCAGAGTGGAGTCCGACAACTCCACGGCGGTGGCTTACATCAACAGGCAAGGCGGCACAAGAAGCGGTTCCGCCTGGTGGGAGGTCAAGGATATTTTGTCTTGGGCAGAAGATCACGTGCCTGTCATCTCTGCAGTTCATATTCCAGGCGTGGACAACGTCATGGCAGACTTCCTCAGTCGTCACACCGTCGACAGCGGAGAATGGGCTCTTCACCCAGAGGTGTTTCACATGCTCACTCAACGGTGGGGGATGCCTGTGGTGGATCTGATGGCTACCAGACACAACAGGAAGGTTCCGGTGTTTTGCTCCCGGTTGAGGGACTCCCTTGCTCTAGCAGTGGATGCCTTGTCGATCCCTTGGGACTTCCCCCTGGCTTACATCTTCCCTCCTCTTCCTCTATTGATCAGAGTTATTCAGAAGTTGAAGAGAGAACGTTGTCCTGTCATCCTGATCGCTCCAAACTGGCCTCGCCAGTCCTGGTATCCGGAGTTGATGGCCATGTCAGTGACGGATCCGATCCCGCTTCCTGCCCGTCCGGACCTACTTCTTCAGGGGTATCTGTGGAAGGAGGATGTTCACTCTCTCCATTTGATGGCATGGCGGTTGAATCCTCGATTTTAGCAAAGAAAGGATTTTCTCCTTCTGTGGTGTTGACTATGCTCAGTGCTCGTAAGCCTGTGTCTTCCAAGATCTATCATCGCATATGGTCAACTTTTGTGACATGGTGTTCTGATAAGAAGTTATCCCTTGAATTCCATCTTCCCACTGTCCTGGCCTTCTTGCAGGACGGTGTGGATAAGGGGCTCAGTCTGAGTTCCCTCAAAGTTCAGACTTCTGCCTTGTCTGTGTTTTTCCAGGAAAGGATTGCTATCCTTCCTGATGTGAAAGTTTTCTTCCAAGGTGTGACTCTTGTTCGACCTGCCTTCAAGAGTCCTGCTCCCCAGTGGGACCTCAATTTGGTGCTGGGAGTTCTCCAGCGACCACCGTTTGAATCCTTGGCTTCCATTCCATTACGTCTAGTGACTTGGAAGATGGCCTTCCTTTTGGCTGTTGTGTCAGTGCGCCGGGTAGCAGAGTTACAGGCCTTGTCTTGTAAACCTCCTTACCTGGTGTTCCACAAGGATAAGGCTGTGCTTCGCACTACCAAGGAATTCTTACCTAAGGTTGTGTCCGAGTTTCACATCAATCAGGAGATTGTGGTTCCCTCTTTCTGCCCTAATCCTTCATCTGACAAGGAAAGAGATCTCCATCTGTTGGATGTGGTGCGTTGCCTCAAGTTTTATGTTCATTGCACCGAGTCTATCAGGAAGTCTGACGCTCTATTCGTCATTCCTGAGGGGCCTAGGGCAGGGAGACCGGCTTCCAAAGTTACCATTGCCTCTTGGATTAAGGCTACTATTCGTGAAGCCTATAAGTTGAGGAATAAGCATGTTCCCTTCCGGGTGACTGCCCATTCCACCAGATCTATTGGGGCCTCTTGGGCCTACAAGAATCAAGCTTCTGCTGATCAACTGTGCAGAGCGGCCACTTGGTCCTCTGTGCACACTTTTTCTAAGCACTATCGAGTTGATGTCCTGGCTTCGGCTGATGCCAGTTTTGGAAGGAAGGTCCTGGAGGCAGTCTTGCCTGTGTAGGTCTTCCGCTCTGTGATCCTTAGTGCTTCCTTACTGTTGAGCCCGGTTGGCTCTGGTTTCGTGTGCTGTGTTAGTTCAGGGATTGTTTCCCTTGGTTGGTGTCCATTGACACTTACAGTTTGGGCTATGTAATTAACTGATTTATTGCAGTTCTAGCGACTTGGGCCTTGCGCCTGGTCCTTGCCTTACTTCCCGCCTCTGGATCAGCTCAATGTTTGTACATCCCAGAGTACCAGTGACCTGTATTGGACGACAGTGAAAATAGGATTTTAGTATTACCTGTTAAATCCTTTTCACTTAGTCCATACAGGTCACTGGTCTCCCACCCTGTCAAGGGACCAGTCTTGGCTCTCCTGTGGCACTCAGTGGGAGACCGTCAGGGCATGCTCACAGGAGTCTTTCCTTTTGCTTACCTGTGGTCAGTTTTTAGGGTCTCAAATCAATCTAAGTGGCTCTGGCCAGAAGGTGGCTTAAGTGAGAGGGGAGGCTCCGCCCCTTGCAAATCATTTGCATAGTTGTTCCTGCTTATTAAAGGGGACTTACGCCTCCCAGAGTACCAGTGACCTGTATGGACTAAGTGAAAAGGATTTAACAGGTAAGACTAAAATCCTATTATGTCCCCTATCAATGATGTCAGTCTTTGACATGCCTTCAACTGATAATACATCCAATTGTTGCTGTTCATCAAAAAATGTTTTTAATTCAATCCCCTTGTAAATCTATTGACATCAAGTGCTGTATTAAAAAAATGTGAGTGTCTTGTAGGTGAAAAGCCTAATCCTTTGTCCAACAAAGACACTTCAGCTGATGTTAAATGTCTGGAGGAGAGGTTCAAAACCTCCTGCCTTGTCCCCTCGGCTGTTGGCCTCAACCCCTTCCTGCCACAGGACCCCGGTCTCGTTAGTTTGGAAAACTTTCCTGGTATAATGTCGCTCCTGGCAACTTGAAGGATGGCATGGATTCCGTCTGCCTGGAAAGTTTTTTGGGATTATAGATGGTCGCAAAGTTTTATTTTCAGTGAAAACATCATTCATCAAGATAGAACTGTTATCCTGTTATTTTTTTCTATGTCATTGGGATCTGTCTCTGCACTAGAGAAACTGACCATTTTACTTTCCATTTTATTACGTACAATGGATCTATTTGACCCTGTTATAGGTGATTTGTTTCTCCATTCTCTTCTCTCTCTATGCAATGTATATACCAGTTTCTTATCATAATCTTCCCTGTCCCTTGTGAATTTTCTGGCTTTGATTATAGTGATGATATACTCCAACTTCTGTAACTTAATTTTAATGTCTTTAGTGTAATCAATATAGACAGGTTGATCTCTAAAGGGCACTGCTTGTTCTTGTAATGTTTGAATCTCCTTTTTCAATTTAGTGTAAGATTCTCTTATGATCTAAAATATGATTCATAAGTTTTAAGGAGCATTCAGACACAGTCTTATTCCATTTTGTCACAAATACTTAATCATCCATGGCATAGGTAGATGTTTTACTCAACCTTAAACCTCTTGGTATAATTTTACAGGCCAAATACTTTTCAATAGTCGCTATATCCCACCAAAAGCGTATTTCCTTGAGTTTGTTTTTCAAGTTTATGTATTAACGTTTCATCTGTATGTAACTCATCTCCCATATATGGTGTTTCAAACGGAAAAAACCTTTGTGGCTTTAAGGAGACATTCTGAATGTTCTCTACACTCATACATGTTAGTAGTTTGCTCAGTATTTGTCTGTCATTGTCATAAGGCACTCAATAAATCTTCCTCCAATTGTATCAACCGCTTTTATGTCTAAAGTGTGTTCTTAAGGGATCTCTTTATAACCAGTTGTTTCAAGTTATGGGGCTGTTTATGGTGCTCAGGCTTT
The DNA here is from genome assembly GCA_037306005.1 of Rhinophrynus dorsalis. Taxonomy (NCBI): domain Eukaryota; kingdom Metazoa; phylum Chordata; class Amphibia; order Anura; family Rhinophrynidae; genus Rhinophrynus; species Rhinophrynus dorsalis. Next base: position 300,838,384 of record CM074723.1, on the reverse strand, counting down.
GGCAGTATTCCTTTTAATCTGTCATCAGTATGTCATATATTACTATATAAATATGTTCAAGGCCCATATAAAGGGCTTTCAAAAGACCTGTTCATTAACAGAACAGTACACAGGACAAGGGGCCACCCGCTTAGACTTGAGGAAAGGAGATTTAGTCTACAACAGCGGAAGGGTTTCTTTACAGTAAGGACAATAAAGGTATGGAATGCACTTCCGGAGGAGGTGGTGCTATCAAATACATTAGATGCTTTTAAAAGGGGCCTGGATACTTATTTAAAAGAGCATAATATAGAGGGCTATGCACGTTAGTATTGGGATTAATATTTAGTTAGGGCTTGTTGATCCAGGGAGAAATCTGATTGCCATTTGGAGTCGGATGCCTTCTTTTGGGTCAGCGATGGTAAACAGGAATAGGAAAAGGGTTGAACTGGATGGACGCAAGTCTTTTTTCAACCTAAATTACTATGTAACTATATGGTTTAGAGCTCACTTGAGATTTTGAACAGTACTTTAGTATGGGTGTCGTAGGTGTGGGCACTTTGTTTCCTTCCTGTGATTGTTTGTATTCCAGGAGATTTTTTCTGGGTACGCTGGTGGCTCTTTGAATCTGGATATCCATGTCCTTTGTGAAATGAAAAAAGTTCATCTTTGCTGGCAGCCCAAATGATTAGGATATCACAAATGTAGTGGAGGTACTCCAGAGGCAAATTAGGCATGTGGACAAGAATAGGTTGGCTTATTATAGTGTCATTCATATTCCCATGGTAGTTCCCATCTTTTCTATGTATAGTTCTTGCCCAAATGTGAAATAAGTATGCACCACAGGTTAGGTGCCCATATCACATTCCCAGGAAAGCCATAACATCAAGGGCAAATTCTCCTGTGGTTCACCTAATGTTGTCTACCTGTGTTTGGAGTCATTGTCTTGCAGCAAGGTGAATTGCCTTCAAAAGAGTATTGAGGCATTTGGTTGGATCTGAGCAGAAAAGTGTTTCTATGTGCTTCAGAATTCATGCTGCTGCTTTCAGCACCCATATGCTCAATAAAACAAGTGAGCCAGTTCCAGTTGCAGCCTACATGTTCAAGCTAAAACACTACCTCCACCAAGTTTCACAGATGTAGTGGTATACTTTGGATCATGTGTATTTTTTTTACTTTCTCTCCACCTGGGGTAGCCAACCCTGGTCTTCAAGAACTACCAATAGTACAGGTTTTCATGATAATCCTGAATGTTCACAGGTGGACCACTTAAAGTGACTAAGTCACTAATTAGTCCACCTCTGCTCCAGCTGGGATACCATAAAAACATTCAGTGTTTGTAGCTGCTGAGGATTAGATTTGGCTACCACTACTCTACAATTTCCTCTTTCCACATTCTGGTACAGTTTAATCTCCATATCATCTGTCCATAAGACTTTGTTTATGGTTTTTAGTAAACAGCAACTTTGCTTTTCTGTTCTTGAGGATTACCAGTGATTTGCACTGTAACGTGACGCCTTGTATCATAAGCTGGATACCTCTTTTATAGTTCCTTTCTCCCTCAGAATAACACTCCAATAGTAAACTGACCCTCCTGTTCCCAAACATCAGCCGAGACTTGATGAAGGGAAGAACTCTCTTTTATTGAATCAAACACACAGGTTATATACACTACAGAGACTCTTATCTAGATCAGCAAACGAATACTTGGGACAGTGTTTCTATGCTTGACCAATCAGTCACCAGCATCCTTATCAGGATAAGAATGCAGATTAAGACTTGAAATCATACATTCTTAACTGGCTCATCAATAACCTCCTCTGATTGGTCAAGGAAGCACAGCAGGAATCAATTAACATTCCTTAGCACATACCTGGAGTAGAGGGGAAGCAACACCCAACCCCCCACCATCTCTGCACTCCAGAAATGTATTGGAAGCAACTCAGTCTATGGCTGTTAGTCTTTTGGGTAGAAATAGTCTCTAACACCCCAATATCTCCCATGGTTGCCACAGTTCCGTCACATATCTCCCCCTTGTCCACCTCCGACAGCCACAGCATGATCCACACGGGTCAGCTCGCTGCTGTCCGGAGTGGACACATAATCTGATAGTGCCATGTCCACAACAGTACTTGTCCCAAAAGTCTTGTCCCCAGCCAGCCCCTACAGTCCTGGGGTCTGGAAAGGAAAAACGAGCCCCTTGTCCGGGGCCAGGAGTAAAACTGGGGTCCTTGGTCCTGGGCCAGGGAAACGTGTACCTCTTGGTCCTGGCTATCACCAAGTTGGGAGGCCTCTCCTGGGCCAGGCTCCAGGCAGAGCTGGGGTCAGACCCTCCTGGGTCTGGGTCCAGTGGCTCAGGGTCCATAGCCAGTCTATAAGGTGGACCTCCTTTTGGCAACAGTGTCTCTGGGTTCCCAATGGCCTGGGGGTCACCTTGGTGGACGCTGGGGACATCTCCCCCTTTTGGTTGGGCAAGTACCTCACGGGAACATGAGAGGATGCTGCTCCCACTCTCCTGGGCTGAGGCAACATCCAAACGGCTACTGGAAACACTGGGGACTCTTTTGCTCAGGGTAGGGGCATCCAGAGGACCGGTGAGGCGTGCACTCCCACTCACCAATCCAGGACAAACAGATTGTGGGCTGCTGACAAAACTGGGGCAACTCCCAACTTCCTTAGGGAGCACGGTGGTCCCCCTCCCTCGGGCTGGATCAACAGTTGGCCTGGTTGGGAATGACTTCCCACCCACCAGGCTGGGGTCAAAAAGTCCAGGGGCAACAAGGGCATCCCGGGTGAGGACCATGGTCCCACTCACCAAGGCTGGGGTATCAGGAAAAGGGGCAACAGGCTTTGGACTGCTGATGAGAACAGTTGTCCCACTCATCACAGCCAATGTTTCACAGGGCCTGGTGGGCTCGCTCCCATCCACCAGGCCAGGGGTCACATAGGGGCTGGTGGGCTCGCACCCACCCACCAGTTCACAGTCCACAGGGACAGCACAAGGGGCAGAAGCACTGCATTGTGGCAGTCTGCTGGGTTCCTCTTCTTCCAGGCCATCAATTTCCTGGTTTCTTTTCTTTTTGCGAGGGAACACCTGACCAATCTTCCTGGCGATCTTGTCCCGGCACCTGGAGAACACATTTTCCTCCTTCTCCAGGGTAATAGCAATAAGGGACGGACTAGGACTGCTGGTGGGGACCTGCGTTTCATCCACCGCAGCAGGGGTTACATAGGGGCTGGTGGGCTTGCTCTCACCCACCAGTTCACAGTCCACATGTACAGCAAGAGGGTCAGCAGCACTGTTCTCCTTCAGTCTGCTGGGGTCCTCTTCTTCCAGGCAACAAACTCCAAGGCCATTCTCTGCCTTGAGGAAGACCGCAGTCCCATTCCTCAGGGTAATAACATCTGCGCCCCTGGAGAGCACACATTTCTCTTTCTCCAGGGCAGTATCCAATAATAAAGGGGAAGGACGGGCTGCTGGTGGGGACTTGCGTCTCATCCATAGCAACAGGGGTTTCCCAGGCCCTGTGGAGCTCACTCCTACTCACCAGGCCAGGGTTCACAGGGGGGCTGGTGGGGAACGCATTCCCACCCACCAGTTCACAGTCCATAGGATCAACAAGAGGGCCAGCAGCACTGTTCTCCTTCAGTCTGCTGGGGTCCTCTTCTTTCAGGCCACAAACCGCAGGGCCATTCTCTGCCTTGAGGAAGACCGCAGTTCCATTCCTCAGGGTCGTATCAACCGTGCCCCTGGAGAGCACACATTGCTCCTTCTCCAGGGCAGTGTCCATTAACAAAGGGAGCATCTTCTTGGGGCTGCTGGTGAGCTCTCTCTCACTCACAACAGTAGGAAAAACAGGGGAAGGGGCCAAATGTCCACCAGGGGGGACGGTTGTCCCACCCCCTGGTACAGGGGCATTCTTGGGGATGAGGAGCAGCGAATTCCCACTCCTCAGGTCCGGGGTAACAAAGGGGCTGGTGCGTATCACTGTCTTACTCCCCCAGCATGGGGCAACCCAGGGGCTCTGGATGTCTTGAAAGTACTGTTGCTCGACCAACAGTTTAAGTTGGGCAACCGTCTCTTCCGACGGATTGGGTCCTAGGTGGGGCAGTAGATTCCTCATTCTCCACCCCACCGGGTCGCAGGACTCAAAGGACTGTTCAGTTCCAAGGTTGGAGCCTCCATCCCAGGGCGGGTTGGCCAGCCAGGCCACATCTTCCTGCGGTATAGTATATGGGGGGGCCGCCCGTGGTCCCTCCCCCGTATGCCTCGCAACTTTCCGGATAAGGCCTTGGTAAGCTCGCTCCAGATGCCACTCTTGCTCCACCAGGTCCTCCAGCTCCTCTGCTAGCTCAGGGATATTCTGGAACCCCATCATCTCCTCCCGGGCATCCCTGATTTCCCAAAACCTACTCTCCTCCTTGCTGCCAAAGTTGGGGTCGACACAGATGGCCTCCCATCCTACTCCTGGGCCATTGTATCCATTGCCCGCAGCAGAACAAGAGGGGCGGATCATTCTGTAATACTTCTGCTCCGCTTTCTGGTACAGGGCGATATACTGATCCTGTAGCTTACTTTCCACCTTCACAAAGCAGTCCAGGCTGTCCTCCCAATCCCGCAGAGGATTGTCCCCCAGAAGTGGCCATCACAATGCCACCAGCTTCTCAATCCGTCTCCAGTTGGGCTTAACAGCGCCCATTGGTCCTAGATTTGCCATGTTCCACAGGCAGGACCCCAGGTACCTCCTAATGCAGTGGATACTAGTACTCCAAGTTCCAGGATATCCAAGTTGCTTTGGCTATCCACAGCTTGCTGCGCTGCTGAGACCGGGGTCAAGCCAGCGGCTATATCTCCCCCTGGATGCTGGTCTCAGTTTCGCTGTTGCTCCATCCACTGCTCGCTGCGCTGCTGAGACCGGGGTCAAGCCAGCGGCTATATCTCCCCCTGGATGCTGGTCTCAGTTTCGCTGTTGCTCCATCCACTGCTCGCTGCGCTGCTGAGACCGGGGTCAAGCCAGCGGCTATATCTCCCCCTGGATGCTGGTCTCAGTTTCAGTTCCTTGCGATAAGCCGTATCCCGCTGCTTGCCACCAGTTGTAACGTGACGCCTTGTATCATAAGCTGGATACCTCTTTTATAGTTCCTTTCTCCCTCAGAATAACACTCCAATAGTAAACTGACCCTCCTGTTCCCAAACATCAGCCGAGACTTGATGAAGGGAAGAACTCTCTTTTATTGAATCAAACACACAGGTTATATACACTACAGAGACTCTTATCTAGATCAGCAAACGAATACTTGGGACAGTGTTTCTATGCTTGACCAATCAGTCACCAGCATCCTTATCAGGATAAGAATGCAGATTAAGACTTGAAATCATACATTCTTAACTGGCTCATCAATAACCTCCTCTGATTGGTCAAGGAAGCACAGCAGGAATCAATTAACAATCCTTAGCACATACCTGGAGTAGAGGGGAAGCAACGCCCAACCCCCCACCATCTCTGCACTCCAGAAATGTATTGGAAGCAACTCAGTCTATGGCTGTTAGTCTTTTGGGTAGAAATAGTCTCTAACAACCCAATATCTCCCATGGTTGCCACAGTTCCGTCACATGCACCTTGTGGGAAACCCTTTATTGTTAGCTTGTATAGTCTTCTCTTTATGGTGCTCTTTGACACTCCTATACTTACATCCTGCAAAGTTTTCTTTGGTCATCTGCTACAGTGGTTTTCCATGGTCTACTCATTCATTTGCTATTGCTGACAATGCCTTTGGGTAATTTCTTAAGAATTTACCACATAGCTGAGTTTGGCATACAATGTTTTGGCAATATCTTTGAATGGTTTATTCCAGTTTTTCAGGCTCACGATTGCCTGCTTTACTGGCATTGAAACTTCTTTTGCTCCTTATATTGAGAGACAACAGCAACAAATTCCAAATGGAAAGCCACACCTAGATTAATCTCTAGATAGTCTATTTCTTCTTTTGTTTTTGAAGTAACACTGTAACAACACCTATCTTACCATGAAACCAAAGTGCAGCCAATTGTTTAACTACTTTCGGTCCCCTAAAATTAAGGGGCTGTAATTCCCGTTGTCTCAAAGCAGACAGTCTGCACTTTATCCTCTGAATCATTTAAACTTTAATAAGTTTTCTATGTGGTAGAACTTCTCCCATAGAGTCAATTAGTTGTTTCTCATTGACTAACAGTATCAGATTGCTCAAGACAATACTGTTTATGATCTCTTTTCTCCTTTCCTGTCTATTCAGATAATTAAACTTGGCCATACTAAAGATGCACTGTAAACAAATATATACAATTAATAAAGACATGCATTGAACACCTGGATTATTAGATATTGGTGCTATTCATATACAGAAAAAATAGGATTTTAGTCTTACCTGTTAAATCCTTTTCACTTAGTCCATACAGGTCACTGGTACTTCTGGGAGGCGATTCGCCCCTTTAATAGGCAGGAACAATTATGCAAATGATTGCAGGGGGCGGAGCCTCCCCTCCTACTTAAGCCACCTTCAGGCCAGAGCCACTAGATTGATTTGAGACCCTAAAACTGACCCCAGGTAAGCAAGAAGAAAGACTCCTGTGAGCATGCCCCAAAGGTCTCCCACTGAATGCCACAGGAGAGCCAGGTCTGGTCCCTTGACAGGGTGGGAGACCAGTGACCTGTATGGACTAAGTGAAAAGGATTTAACAGGTAAGACTAAAATCCTATTTTCACTGTCGTCCAATACAGGTCACTGGTACTTCTGGGATGTACAAACATTGAGCTGATCCAGAGGTGGGAAAGAGGCAAGGACCAGAACAAGGCCCAAGTCATTAAAACTGCTATGAACCAGTTAATTACATAGCCCAAACTGTAAGTGTCAACGGACACCAATCAAGGGAACAACCCTGAACTAACACAGCACACGGAACTAGAGCCAACCGGGCTCAACAGCAAGGAAGCACTAAGGATCACAGAGCGGAAGACCTACACAGGCAAAACTGCCTCCAGGACTTTCCTTCCAAAACTGGCATCAGCCGAGGCCAGCACATCAACTCGGTAGTGCTTAGAAAAAGTGTGCACAGAGGACCAAGTGGCCGCTCTGCACAGTTGATCAGCGGAAGCCTGATTCTTGTAGGCCCAAGAGGCCCCAATAGATCTGGTGGAATGGGCAGTCACCCAGAAGGGAACATGCTTATTCCGCAACTTATAGGCTTCACGGATAGTAGCCTTAATCCAAGAGGCAATGGTAACTTTGGAGGCCGGTCTCCCTGCCCTAGGCCCCTCAGGAATGACGAATAGAGCGTCAGACTTCCTGATAGACTCGGTGCGATGCACATAAAACTTGAGGCAACGCACCACATCCAACAAATGGAGATCTCTTTCCTTGTCAGAGGAAGGATTAGGGCAGAAAGAGGGAACCACAATCTCCTGATTGATGTGAAACTCAGACACAACCTTGGGTAAGAATTCCTTGGTAGTGCGAAGCACAGCCTTATCCTTGTGGAACACCAGATAAGGAGGTTTACAAGACAAAGCCTGTAACTCTGCTACCCGGCGAACTGAAACAATAGCCAAAAGGAAGGCCATCTTCCAAGTCAAGAGACGTAATGGAATGGAAGCCAAGGATTCAAACAGTGGTCGCTGGAGAACTCCCAGCACCAAATTGAGGTCCCACTGGGGAGCAGGACTCTTGAAGGCAGGTCGAACATGAGTCACACCCTGGAAGAAAACTTTCACATCAGGAAGGATAGCAATCCTTTCCTGGAAAAACACAGACAAGGCAGAAGTCTGAACTTTGAGGGAACTCAGACTGAGCCCCTTATCCACACCGTCCTGCAAGAAGGCCAGGACAGTGGGAAGATGAAACTCAAGGGATAACTTCTTATCAGAGCTCCATGTCACAAAAGTTGACCATATGCGATGATAGATCTTGGCAGACACAGGCTTACAAGCACTGAGCATAGTCGACACCACAGAAGGAGAAAAACCTTTCTTTGCTAGAATCGAGGATTCAACCGCCATGCCATCAAATGGAGAGAGTGAACATCCTCCTTCCACAGATATCCCTGAAGAAGTAGGTCCGGACGGGCAGGAAGTGGGAACGGATCCGCCACTGACATGGCCATCAACTCCGGATACCAGGACTGGCGAGGCCAGTTTGTAGCGATCAGGATCACAGGACAACGCTCCCGCTTCAGTTTCTGGATGACTCTGATCAATAGAGGAAGAGGAGGAAAGATGTAAGCCAGGGAAAAATCCCAAGGGATCGACAAGGCATCCACTGCTAGAGCAAGGGAGTCCCTCCGCCGGGAGCAAAACACCGGAACCTTCCTGTTGTGTCTGGAGGCCATCAGGTCCACCTCTGGCATCCCCCACCTCTGGGTGAGCAAGTGAAACACCTCTGGATGAAGAGCCCATTCTCCGCTGTCGACGGTATGACGACTGAGGAAGTCTGCCATGACGTTGTCCACGCCTGGAATATGAACTGCAGAGATGACAGGCACGTGATCTTCTGCCCAAGACAAAATATCCTTGACCTCCAACCAGGCGGTGCCGCTTCTTGTGCCGCCTTGCCTGTTGATGTAAGCCACCGCAGTGGCGTTGTCGGATTCCACTCTGATCGGAAGACCGGTCAGTTGAGATTCCCAGTGTCTCAGGGCAAGCCGGATGGCACGTAGCTCCAGAACATTGATGGAGAGAAGAGATTCCTCCAGACCCCATTTCCCCTGAGCACTGAAGCGACCCAACACAGCACCCCAGCCCCGAAGGCTGGCATCCGTTGTGATCGTGGTCCAACAAGGAACTAGAAAGGATCTCCCTTTCAGGAGATGGGAGAGATCCAACCACCAGTGCAGACTCGATTCCACATGAGGAGGTAGAGAGACTGACAGATGCTGATGATCTGGATGATTCTTGCACGTCTGGATCACAAATCTCTGAAGTTCCCTGGAGTGGGCCATGGCAAAAGGAACCGCTTCGATCATGGAAATGAACTTCCCCACCAGGGACGACAATTTCGTTACCGGCACTAAGTCCAGTTCCAGAATCCCCACCACTCTGATAGCTATCTGATGAGCCACATCCTCCGGCAGGAACACCATGCATTGGCAAGTGTCAAACAGGAGACCCAGGAACAGAAGCCTCTGAGATGGGACCAAGTCCGACTTGTCCAGATTCAGGATCCAGCCATGGCGTTTCAGAGTGTGGATACACTTCTGCAATTGCTGGTGAAGAAGCTCTGCCGAAGAAGCTTTGATGAGGAGATCGTCCATGTAGGGAGTCACCCTGACCCCGTCCTGATGAAGCACCGCTATCAGGGAGCCCAACACTCTCTGGAAGACATGAGGAGCTGATGTCAGCCCAAAGGGAAGAGCAGAAAACTGAAAGTGTCCCCTGTGGCAGGCAATCCTGAGGTACCGCCTGCTCTCTGGATGAATAGGGATGTGAAGATAAGCATCCTGAAGGTCCAGGGAGGCAAGGAACTCCCCTGGAGACATTGCTGCAATCACAGAGCGCAGGGACTCCTGGCGAAAGTGGGAAGTCACCACATAGGCATTGAGATCTTTGAGATCCAAAATAGGACGAGCCCCTCCGTCCTTTTTGGCCACCACAAACAGGTTGGAATAAAATCCTGAACCTGTGTCCTCCTGAGGAACCACTTCCAGAACCTCTTTGTCCAAGAGATCCTGAATAGCGTCGTCGAACAGACGTCTTTTTGTGGGTTCCTGAGAAGGACGAGTAAAATGGAACCGAAAAGGAGGAAGGGAGGAGAAAGGGATCCTGTATCCCTCTGACACCACCTGAAGAACCCATGGGTCCGCCACTGACTCCTCCCAAGTCCGGCGAAAGATGCGGAGACGTCCACCTACAGCCGGATGCGGACCCGGGTTCGGCGAGTCATGCCGAAGCAGTCTTGGAGGTCTTGGCCTTGGGGGCCACTTTGGCCTTCCAGGACTGTTTGGGCTTGGAGGAGGAGCGCGTAGCGGGAGGACCCGTCTGGGCCGAGGAGCGTGTCTCAGTCTGAAAGGAATGAAAGGACCGATTGCGTTTGGCTGGAAACTTTTTCTTAAAGACTGAGGGTAGAAGAGTACTTTTACCACCAGTAGCCTCACTGATCATTTCTTTGAGCTCAGATCCAAATAGCAAAGTCCCCTGAAAGGGCAAGGAAAGCAAGGCTTTCTTAGAGGCTGTATCAGCAGACCAAATTTTCAGCCAAAGGGCACGTCTAGCCACCACAGAGGCAGTGGAGGCCCTCGCCATCATGCGCACAGCATCAAAAGCAGCGTCAGCAACATAGTTCTGAGCTTCAGTGATATTAGCAAGAAGCTGCAACTGTTCAGATACTGGTGCATCCTGGCGAACTGCTTCAGTCAGTCGTTCAGTCCAGGCCGCAATGGCTCTATTAACCCAAGCAACTGCAAAGGTTGGACGCATGGCAGTGCTAATGGAGGCAAATATAGATTTAAGAGAAAGCTCTAGCTTTTTATCCGTCCAATCCTGCAGGGCAGAGGCATCAGAGACAGCCAAAGCGGTAGACTTGGATAGTCTGGAAACAGGAGCATCCACCTTGGTGGGATGAACCCATTTTGCCAGCTCAGTCTCAGGAAAAGGGTACAGTTTAGCAAACTTTTTAGAGACAGAGGAGGATCTATCAGGATTCTTCCATGCCTCAGAGACTAGACGGGCAAGAGTAGGGTTAGTTGGAAAACAAACAACAGGCTTAGATGGTTTCTTTTGAAAAACGTCAGTAGGATCATAAGTGGATTCCTGAGTCAGAGGAAGGTTAAGCGTATTCAGCACAGCTCTAATCAGACCCTCAGCCGAAACTTCAGGGTCACATTCATAAGGGTCCCCAATGGACCTGTTAGACTCAATAACAGTGCGTTCCTCAGCATCAGAATCCTGCAAGAGTTCTTCCTCAGAAGAATCAGACACATCAGGAGCACCCTGTGGCTTAGGCAGGGAGGTCCTGATTGTAGTGGGGGTCTGCCAGACCTGGAGAGCCCCCTGTACCTGAGAGGGAAAAAGTTGAAGAGTGGATCTGAGATCCCTAGTGGCAGCTTTAAACTCCCTCACCCAAGATGGCTCAATAGCGTGGCTGGGAAGCCCAGGGTTGCTAACTTGACCAGTGCAGTTAGGGCATAGATCACCCACATTATCACTAGATAACCCAGTGTGACAAGAGGAGCAAAAGCCATGGGGGGAGCAGACCCCCCATCCTCCTTAGACTTGGGTCTAGCCCCTAGCTCCAGTGAAGTAGACATGCTCACAGCGTCAATATACCCCACTTTAAACTCTATCACCCAGTAAGAGTGTGGAAGATTAAAGTTTCACCCCAGAAATGCCTAATATTGGACTTATCTGGCCAGCGAAGGGTTAATCTGATGAGGGGAGAGAAGGCTCGGTCCCTGCATAGTGTACTCGCTGAGGAAGAGCTCCACAAAATGGCGGCCGTCAGGATAGCCAATCAGAAACGAGCGCGTACCGGGCGCTCATGGGAAATGTAGTTTTCCCCATACAAGTACCCCAAACAGTGCCCGAAGCCCCCCTGAACACCCCACACTAATAAAACATACACCGGATGATAGAGCAGGAGCATAGCATTAAAATGAGCCCCCTCTGGAGTTGCTGTGACAAGCGGTTCCAGAGATAAGTCCCAGACTGTGAAATCTCATAGAGAGTAAAGGAGCCATAGCATCTAAGCGGGAAAAGCCGCGCTTAAAGGCGCGGAACACCATTTTCAATAAAGTTTAAGAAAACATTAAAAAGTGCCCAAACATACATAAAACACATAAAGAAATACTATACAAGGCTCCAAACTCAGAGAATACCACAGAAACTGCATTAAATGCAAATAAAAACACCCTATGAGTGCTGGAGTGCAAAGCAAACTCCCAAATACAAGCCCAGCAAAGGGACACTGTGGGGACAAGTGGACCTTCAGCACTCAAAGGGTGGCTCACCTTTCCTGCAAGGACTTATGTCTTCAGGTGACCATGAAGAAGTGGGAATAGACCAGAGGAAAATTCCCCAGTAGGGAAGCTGCTTGACTCAAGCTGTTCCCTCTTCAGGGCATAAGGTCCACAGAAAATCCCTGGAAGCTGCACCAGCCACTTTAAAGAGGGCAATTCACAGCCATGGTCACCCTCCTAATGGTGGTATTCCATATTTGAATAAAAAAATAACAAAAGACTAAGTTGATGCATAGATGTTCTCTACCTGGTGTGCACAGCACCCAGGAACAAATCAATCTGGTGGCTCTGGCCTGAAGGTGGCTTAAGTAGGAGGGGAGGCTCCGCCCCCTGCAATCATTTGCATAATTGTTCCTGCCTATTAAAGGGGCGAATCGCCTCCCAGAAGTACCAGTGACCTGTATTGGACGACAGTGAAAGAGAGTGTAAGAGAAGTTCTTTAAATCTGCGAGGGAGATAGGCATTAGAGCACTATTACTAGACCATACAAAGGAGATACGAAGCAAGATGAGGCATTATTATTGTTGTTTGGTTATGCTAAATTCTGACACTGCAGATTTGCAGTTTACGAATAATCCCAGATGATTCTGTAGCATAGAGTCGCCAAGAAAGCGCCCATTAAGTTCATAAGTAGCAAACCCATTTGTTTGTCCCAATCTGCCATTTATTTTTAAATCCTTCTGTAGAGAACAAACATCCTGCATAATTGAGTATCCTTTACAAATATTTAAAAAGCAGTGGACCAAGTACCGAACCTTTAGGTACTCTACTCTCAACAATATTTAAATTGCAACAATATACTTTACCCTATCCCCCAACCAATTTTATATCCAATTGCATAGGTTATACCCTAGATATAATTTTTATATGTCAGCCTTTTGTGTGGCACTGTATCAAATGTCATTAGGAGTCTAAATATACAATTTCTTTACCATTATCTAAACTTGTACTTACTCTATAAGCTCACTATATTTGTTTGCCAAGATCTGTTTAAAACTAAGATGTTCCATGCTAATTTTATTTTTTCTGTGTTCTGCTCCACAGCAGTAGAGTGGAAAGTCTCTGCCCTCCAGCTAAGGAGGACCAATCAAAAAGCCATAAATAGTGATTCTCCCAAGGTGTCTTTGTAATTGCTGTTCCTGGGTCCTGGTGAGAGGCTTACTTTCCTTTTCAGAGGTGGATTAAGCCTCATGTTAAGTGAGGTTCTCCTGCTGGTGTCCTTTCTGCCTTCCAGCCTGAAGCTCATTGTTATGAGATTCCTCCTTGCTAAGATGGCCTCTCCTTGTTGCATCTTTGCGACCCATGCTTTCAGCCACTAACATTGCCACCTGCATTTGTCTTCTTCGGAGGTACAGGAAATGCATCTTTGTGGCTAAGATCATGGTGTACAAACTCTTTGTCTAAATCTAAGTTGGTACCTTTGCAATTGAGAGGTAACCTGCTGTTTGGGGAACAATTAGAACTCATTAGGACGTCCACAGGAGGTAAAGGTTATCTCCTTCCACAAGTCTGGAAGCTTAAATCCTTTTCTGCAAGCCACATTCTTCCATTTAGATCCAGGAAACAACATTTTTGGGACTTTCATGAATCGGTCATTGAAAGGTTCTTCTCGGGGTCATAGGGAAGTATCAAGAAGAGAGTTAGCCCAAAGGGCACAACCCAAAAGGAATTCCAATGAGATGCAGTGGGGCCCATGTTTCATCCCAGTGGGGGACGGGCTGGGAATCAGTCTTCTTACCACGATTCCTGGCAAGACAGATCTACACTGTCCCACCTATAATTATCTTGAGGAGATCCAGATGGCCTTTGAATCCCTTCAAGGCAGTTTGTCTGAAAGTAGCTGCGCAGGATGCATTTCAGAAGAGATTAATAGAACCAGTTCCTGATGTTTGCAGGGGTTCAGGTATTTATTCTCCTCATTCTGACAAAGCCATCCAGGATTTTCAGGACCATTATAGAGCTCAAATTTCTAAACAGGTTCATCAAGAAGTCTTGGTTCAGGATGGAGACAATAGCCTTGGTCACCAAAGCTATCGTTCCTCTTGCTTATCTGACAACAATAAATCTCCATCATATTCCTGGGATCTGAATATAGTCTTGGGCCAGTTGTCCATATCCTCTTTATTTTAACCCATCAAAAGACCTTTTATTAATCATTTTACATTGAAGGTGGTTTTCCTAAAGGCGATTACTGCAGCCATAAGTCTGTGTGCTATATCCTCTATCCTATTTCATAATGCACCAAGATAAGGTGGGTTTTATGAGCAAGGCCAACCTTCAGTACCAAGGTGGCCTCAGATTGCCAGACTAAGAGATAGTCTTGCGTTTGTTTTTGTCCCAATCCAAAAGAAGAGATGGAGTCTCATTTTTAGATGGTCTATGTGGACAGGACTAAAGAAATCCGAAGATCTGACTCCCTATTTATAAATTTCTTTGAAATTCAAGAGATCAGACCCCTTTGAGGCTGACCCTGAACCCTCTGCTGAGGGTCTCATCAAGGCAGTTTTCATTACCCTTAACATTCCTGTTAACCCTGTAGAATCACAGTCTACTTCTGACGTCTTTCAAAGGCACAAGAAGTCCTGCACTATATTTCTGCCTAATCCCACTCCTGATCAGGTTATCCTGGACGAGTGGAAGACTCCAGACAAGCGTTTTGCCCTCTCTAGGAGATTCTCTAAGCTGTATCCCTTTTCTGATGCAGCCTTGACTAAGTGGGCTACACCTCCTCAGGTGGATCTCCTTATTTCCAGACTGTCGAAATCCACTGCTTTGCTATTGGTAGGTCTCAAAGAGGTGCCTCTTTGAGACCTACCTTGGTTACTGTATGGGTTACCAGAGCCATTGCTGTTTGGACTGAACAGCTTACTGAAGCTGTCCGCAAAGGTGTCCCTAAGGAGGACCATTTGACTATTCTAGCTAACATGTCTGAGGCTCAGAACTAGGTGACTGATGTCCTTTTTGACTCTGTCAGGTTTGAGGCTAAGGCCTTTTCTGTGGCTGCTAGAAGCATTCTGTGGCTTAAGATTTGGTCTGCTGACTTATCTTCTAAAACGTCACTCATTTATCTCCCTTTTCAGGGTAACAGTTGCTGAGGCTGAAAAAAGACAAGTATCCATCAAGTCCAGCCCATGCCAAAAACACCCTGTTGATCCAAAGGAAGGCAACACCCCCAAATTTCTCATTTAGACCAAAGTGGGTAAAAAAAATTCCTTCCTGACTCCAAACGGCAGTTAGATATTTCCCTGGATCAGCATCGTATCTGCTTTGAAGCCATCTGTCATAATTTTCAATATTGTTCAGTGCTAAATAGGCATCCGTTGCTTTTTTGAAAGCAGTTATATTATCTGAAAGTACAACATGCCGAGGCAAAGAATTCCATAGCTTTACCAGCCTTACTGCAAAGAATCTCTGCCTTTGCTTTAGTCAAAAGCGCCTTTCCTCTAGTCTTAATGGATGACCTCTTGTTCTTAGCTCTGCTGTTTGTGTAAATAATTCATTGGCTAGTTCTTTGTATTGACCTTGAATGTATTTGTAAATGGTAATAATATCACCCCTTAGACGTCTCTTCTCTAATGTAAATAAACCCAGTTTGGCTAGTCTCTCTTTATAGCTCAGATCCTCCAATTCCTTTATCAGTTTTGTTGCACGTCTCTGCACCTTTTCCAGTTCAACAATGTCTTTTTTAAGAACTGGCGCCCAAAAATTGTATTCCATATTCTAGATGAGGCCTAACCAAGGCTTTATATAGAGGTAGGATAATATTAGCATCCCTTGCATCTACACCTCTTTTTATGCAGGCTAGTACCCTATTTGTTCTTGCAGCAGCTGAGTGACTCTGTAAACTGCTGTGAAGTCTTTCTTTAATGAGGATTCCCCTTAGTGTATATGTAGCAAGTTTGTTTCTACAGCCCAAATGCATATCCTTACATTTATCTACATTAAATGTCATCTGCCACTTTTCTGCCCATTCACTCAGTTTATCAAAATACTTCTGCAGAGAAAAAACATCCAGCTCTGTACGTATTTCCTTACATAGCTTATTGTCATCAGATTGAAATGCTACTTTCAATTCACACTTCTAGATCATTAATAAACAAATTAAAAAGCATTGGGCCCATGACTGAACCCTGTGGAACCCCACTTATAACTTTAGACCAATTTGAAAAAGTTCCATTTACAACAACTCTCTGCCATCTATCATTAACCAGTTCTCAACCCATGTACAGATAACACCGCCCAAACTGAAGCCTTTTAATTTATGCAATTACCTGTTTTGAGGCATTGTATCAAAGGCTTTCACAAAATCCAAGTGTACTACATCTACAGCAGTTCCCCTATCCAAATGACTACTTACTCTTTCATAAAATGCAAGTAAATTAGTCTGACATGATCTATTCTTCATGAAACCATGCTGATTCCTACTAATAATAATGTTTGTCTTCACATAGTTCTGAAAAGTGCCAGTTAGTAATCCTTCTAGTATCTTATGCACTATAGAAGTCACGCTCATAGGTCTATAATTTCCTGGTTTCGATCTTGCTTCCATTTCAAACAATTGAACTACATCAGCTTTCCTCCAATCACAGGGCACTATGCCTGATGAAAGTGAATCAATAAATATGAAGTATAATGGACTTGCTATTACTGAACTAAGTTCCTTAAGTACCCTTGGATGTATACTGCCAGGTCCAGGTGCTTTATTCACAATAACCCTCTTTAGTCTTTTTTGGACCTTGTCCTCAGTAAGCCATGTAAATAATGGAGGAAATAACGTAGTTTTTTCAGTTTGCCCATAGCACGTCATTGCTGCTTCCTTTGTATATATTGAAGCAAAGAATGTATTTAGGATGTCAGCCATATCCTTATCCTCACTAATCAATTCACCTGTCTTAGTCCTTAGAGGACCAATATCAACCTTAACTTTTTTGTTAGTAATATACTTGTAGAATTGTTTAGGGGTTTTCTTGCTCTCATTAGCATTATTTCTCTCATTTTCAATTTTAGCTAGCTTAATTGCTTGTTTGCAGATTTTATTACATTCTTTATATTTTTTTAAATGATGCATCTGACCTGTTTGACTTAAACACTTTAAAAGCCTGTTATTTCTCATTTTCTAGTTGGCTCCTCTACTAGTTGGGACATAAAATTATAATTTATCATAGTTAAAAAAATTATTTCCCTTGTGCCGGAATTCGTATTGCTCCAGTCAATTTCAGGATAGTTGAAGTCTCCCATTATAATTGTTTGCTGTGAAAGTTGGGCTTCCTCCAGCTCCCCAATATTAGGTTGCTTGTAGCAAACCCCCACTAACATTTTTTTTATTATGTATGCCCCCAGTGTGTGTTTTAACCCACAAGGTCTCTACCTTTTCATTGGACCCTTCATTTATATCTTCCCTTAAACTAGGTTTTAAAGCATGTTTTATATATATATACATACCCTTCCTCCCCTTTTATTAACCCTATCCCTCCTAAAAAGTGAATAACCCTCTAGATTGACTACTAAGTTATATGCATCATCTAACCAGGTTTCAGACACACCAGTCAGATTATACTGTTCATGTGTTGCAATCATTTCTAGTTCCCCCATCTTACCAGCGAGACTACAAGCATTTGCATGCATACATTTCATCATTTTGCCATTCTGAAAGATTTCATACTTTGTCAAATGTATGTGCCTTTTATCAGGCTGCAATAATGGTAACTCCCTATTAGATGATCTAGCCCATTCCCCCTCTCCACTCCCATGCCCATTCTCTAATCCCATTTCCTCAATTATACTGCCTTTCCCATCCTGTGTTGCAGATGTAGAGAATGTTCTGGCGGAATTTCTCAATTGTCAGACTGTGGAACCCAGGGAGTGGGAGCTTCATCTGGAGGTCTTCGACCTGATGGTCCTGAAACGGGGATGTACTTCGATAGACGTGATTGTTACCAAGGACAACCAGTTCCAATGTTTTGCTCTCACTGGGGGATCCTCTGGCATTTGTGGTGGATGCCTTGTCCATTCCTTGGCGCTTTCATCTAGCCTACATTTTTTCCTCCTCTTCCTCTCATCCCCAGGGTGTTGAGAAAGATTCAGTTGGACTTTGCATCAGTCATACTGATTGCCTCTTATTGGACCAGGCAACCATGGTTTCCAGAACTTTTGGCGTTATCTGCTCAGGATCCATTTCCTCTGCCACTCAGACCGGATCTCCTCCTCCAGGGTTCCTCTGGAGAGAGGGAGATGATAGACTGGCATTGACAGCATGGCTGTTGAAGCCTTTATCTTAAGGAGGATGCGCTTTTCTCTTGAGGTGGTCTCCACTATGATCCAAGTCAGGAAGCCTATTTCATTTAAGGCCTACCACAGTGTTTGGTCTATCTTTTCATTCTTGGTGTGTGGGCAGGGTTCTGTCCTTACATCTTCCCTCCCTCTCCTACCAGTCCTACCCCAGACATTACCCTCACTGTCAACAACACCACCATCATACCAACCCCTACAGAACACTGCCTGGGGGTCACATTTGACTCCGCTCTATCCTTTATTCCCCATGCTGCCTCCACCTCTGCAACATCTCTAGAATCCGACCCTTCCTCACCAACGACACTACTAAAATACTAATCCAAACACTCATCATGTCCCTTCTTGACTACTGTAACTCACTACTGAATGGCCTTCCTCTCACCTGACTAACCCCACTACAGTCCATAATGAACTCAGCAGCACAACTAATCTACCTCACCAACCACTTCTCTAATACCAGCCCCCTCTGCCAATCCCTACACTGGCTCCCAATAGCACATAGCACCAGAATTTTGAATTTAATTCTAACTTATAGAGCCCTTACTAACACCTTACCCCCTATATTTCATCTCTCATTTCCAAATACACTCCCACTTGCCATCTTCTTTCTGCACATGACCTTCTCCTCTCCACAGCTCTTATTACATCCTCCCACTCCCGCCTACAGGACTTCTCCAGTGCTGCACCCGAGCTCTGGAATTCCCTCCCCTAGCCTTCAGGTCTTCAGACACTCCCTGAAAACTCAACTCTTCAGGGAAGCTCATCAACTTCCTCGATAAACATTATCACCAAGAACCACCCCTTTCCTGGGCCACTGCACTCAAGAGTACTTCTCTCTTCCACCCACTGACAGGCAGCTCATATGGCAGGAGACACACCCAATAGCACTTACACCTTCTGTGTCCAATCTACCTTCCTCTAGACTTTAAGCTGTCACGAGCAGGGCCCTCTGATCCTTCTGTTATTCACATAATAATCCCTGTACGTCTATCTATTCCCTATTGTACAGAGCTGCAGATTAAGTTGGCACTATATAAATAAAGAATAAAAAAAAAACAGAAAAAAAACACCAAGAGATTGATCTTCTTTCCATTTTGTCTTTTTTTTGCAGGATGGTGTGAACAAGGCCTCCGCTTTCTCTGTCTTTTTCCAGAGACCTATTGCCATGTTGCTGGATGTCAAAGTCTTCTTTCAGGGTGTCGCTCATGCTTTCCTGGCCTGTAAGGCTCCCACTCCCCAGTGGGACCTTAACGTATTTCTGGGAGTCCTGCAGCAGCCTTCTTTTTGAGTCTTTTGCTACCATTCCTCTATGTAGCGGTGCTCTCGAGTTCCACATCAATCAGGAGATTGTTGTGCCTTCCTCTTCTCCTGACCCTAAATCTGACAAGGAGAGGGATCTCCACTTGTTGGATGGTAGTGCATTGCCTCAAGTTCTTTGTGCACCGTACTGAGTCTTTCCGTAAGACTGATGCCTTATTAATCATCCCTGAGGGCCCATGGACTGGTTTCGCTGCCTCCAAGGTGACTATTGCATCCTGGATTAAATCCTACCATCTGCAAAGCTTATGAGCTCATAGGGAAACCTGTTCCCTTCCTCATTACAACACATTCCACCAGGTCTGTTGGATCCTCCTGGGCCTACAAGAATCAGGCCTCTGCTTAACAGCTGTGCAAGGTGACCACTTGGTCTTCTGTGCACACCTTTGCATTTGCACATTATCGTGTGGATGTTTTGGCTTTGGGAGTAATTTACTCATCGCTATTTGTTTCACCTGTGTCCCTCCACGGCACACCCTACCCCTTTTTATTGCTTCTTTGTGTTCTTCTTTGTTCAGCTTGGATAGTAGTACAACTGAAGGCACCAAGGAAGAGTCACTGTTTTTGATTGGTCCTACTTAGCTGGAGGCCAGACACGTCCCACTCTATTACCATGGAGTGACACAGAAGAAACAAATATCTGTACATTTTCCCTTTTCACTGAATAATCTTCTCTCAAACATTGTCCTGCAATTACCTCACATTTATCCAGGCAATCCAACCAAGTATTATATCCTCTATCAATCAGTAAATTTCTGTAAATTTCTGAGGTATTCGTTCCCCCATGTGACCAATATATTACAAAATGTTCAAATGCACTCAAAATCCTGGCTATTTTGCCAGTTTGCTAATAACATATTTCATTTTTTCATAAATATATTTACGTGCCACCTAACAATCTGTAATATTCTGAAAAGTCTTCCAGTCTATGTGTTCGGTATAATATTTCTTTTATATTCTCAGTGCCCCATTTGCTAAAATCTGTTGCAATTCTGATTCATTCCATCCGTATAACTCTAAATTGAATTACACTTTATTTATTTAACCCTCATCAGCACAGAGTAAAACTTGGTTATTATGTCTCAAGAAAAAAAAAAAACACAATCTTGCTAGTCTCTCATTCCATTTTTTATCTAATCAGTCTTCTTAATATCCCTTAAGGACATGTCTCGCACGCTCGAGGTCAGTACTTAAGGACCATGGAGCTTTTTTTTGTTTTTGGCATATGCGATGGAGGGCTCCCCAAGTGGCGTGCAGCCACACGGGGAGCCCTAAAATCCATGATGGTCTGGGATTTCATGGGTCCTAATCGCACGTGGCAATCATCACAACTTCTTCTTTGCTGCATCCTTGGATGAGCATTTACAAAATTATCCTATATAATAATTTGCTAAATGTGTGTTTGTCTGAAGCCGTCATGCGTAGTAGGAGACGGCTGTGCGCACTGCAGCCATGTGAACTACAGACTGCCCGCGCCGAGGCTGATAACGGAGTGGGGCTCCTTCGATTCGCAGAGAGAATTACGGTCTGAATTCTGACCACCCCACTCTGTATCAGCCGCGGTGCGGGCAGTCTGTACTGTGCATGACTGCACTGCGGCCATTGGTGGGTGGCACTGTGGCCCACGTCCACAGGCTCTTCAACTAGTATGCATGTAATATAATTCTATTATTAATATATATTATTAATTAGTCTTTCTACAAATTCTTCCAAGTGTTTTTTTTCCATTTCTTTACTCTTAAATGGGAATCTTCTAATTTCTTCTTTTACTTCCAATTTATCTTTACATTTCTAGTTTCACTCCATATACCATTGTTCTTTAGTTTAAAGCATTTATACCCCTTTATAGCTTGGTTCCTACCTATCTAATGAATTGCAGCTCTTGACTTTCTTGCTATATTGATTTCCTCACCAAGTTGGTTAATATGCAGTGTTTTCAGAGTGGCCCATTCTGACATGTACATTAAGCATTCCTTCTTGCACATGTCTGTTTTCTTCATCCTAATTAGCTCTGAGAGGTAACTAATCACTCGGCATGTTCACTTTCCTTTTCCCAAAATAATTTCCAATCCCCCAACATATTTCCTATGAATCTGGTAGTGAAAATGAAAAGGGAGTCACTGAATAACAGTATCAGCAGCAGTACAGAATAGCTGCCTGTGCCTGCTGCTACTGCTGTCAATATGCTTTCTAAGGTGATGCCAAGTGTGGGACGGTGGCACTCAGTCACATTTGCCATTCTCAGCCAGTCTTATAGAGCAGCAAATGACTGGTGGTGGTAGTAGTGAAGAATGAGGGTGGTGAAGCGGCTGAAGTTGAAGAGAATATGAGAGTGTTTTAAGCAGAAAGTAATAAGAATGGTAATGGGATTGGGCATCTCCACTACTACCAACAATGACATTCTTGAATTTCCTGCTAGTGTATTTCTGGATGTCCTAGATAGTGTGTCTCAGTCTCAGGGTGATAGAACATTTGGCGTTGAAGAGAGTATGAGAGTGTTTTAAGCAGAAAGTAATAAGGAATGGCAATGGTAATGGCCATCACCACCACTACCAGCAGTGACATTCTTGCATTTCTTGCTAGTGTAATTCCAGATGTCAAGGCTAGTGTTTCACAGACCACCTATGGCCATGATGGGATTGAGTTCTAGCAGCCGTGATATAGGACTGGAACATGTGTGTGACTCTTTTTTCCTTGGGGCAGGCATAGTACAATCATGAGTAACTTCACTGGTTACAGTGTGCTGTAACGTAGTGGAAAAGGAAGGGACATTCCCTGGAATATTTGGCCTCATTAAGCATATGCATCATAAACACCACAACATTTATGTTAAGCATATGAAACCCTTTTCCCCCCAAAAAAAATAAATTCATTGCTGCTGCACTCACCCCTTGGCCCTACCCAAAGGCACAAAGAAAGGTGAGAGACAAGTGAAAATCTTCACCAGCCTGTAAGTTCTTATATACCCCCCCAGCACCCACAGGGTCCTTTTCCTCCTCTGCAGTACTACCATTTCCTCCTTTACACCACTGCCAGCTTGTAGAGAGTCTGCAGATGTGAGGGTTTGACATTTAGTTACCACCCATTGCACCTTGTGTGGTGCAATGTGGTTGAAAGCAATCAAATACAGGGTATCCGGGAGCATTTGCAGAAATTCAAAACCTCTGAATATGCCAAGTTGGTGGCAGTGAGGATTCATTATTTGTAGTGCACTGGACAAACACCTTAGTGTTGCTCACATAGGCATCAAGGTGGTTGGTTAAAGTAGAGCCTGTTGATTAATATGAGAGCAGATGTTTCAGTTG
Source organism: Rhinophrynus dorsalis (assembly GCA_037306005.1). Lineage (NCBI taxonomy): Eukaryota > Metazoa > Chordata > Amphibia > Anura > Rhinophrynidae > Rhinophrynus > Rhinophrynus dorsalis. Next base: position 300,815,509 of record CM074723.1, on the reverse strand, counting down.
GTACATCTTTCCCCTATTACACAATATTTCCTTGCATGCGCTGTGCACATTGCAGTTGCTAATATGCCACAGTTCCTTCCTACTCCCAAGAGAAATAATATTCCAAGGCACCCAGGGCCGGCCCAAGACATTGTGCTGCCTGGGTCAAAGAATTAAATGCTGCTCCCCCCAACCACCACCAAAACCACACCCACATGGTTATGAAAAGGTTAAAGGTTAAAGTTGTGCCCTATGTGAAAGACTGATATCTAGCAAATGTAAAAAAAAGACTGTTATAAAATATCATCTAAAATTTTTAGATAATTTATAACTGTCCATTTTTACATTTGCAGCAGTAATAGATATCAATCTTTCACACAGGACACTGAAACCCTTTCATAACTAGGGATGTCTGCTCCTATACTCAAAGGGTAGCCCTAACCCTTTGAGAACAGGCACAGGAAATTCTAACCTTATGAGTACAGGAAACTTACTCTTGTTTATACCAAATTCTGCTCTTGTTAAAGTATACTGCAATATAAATAGTGTAGGATAAGGGGAATCCTATGGGAATTGGAATCCTAAAAGAGTGTTAACTGCAGGTGTTTACCTATGGGAGGTCAAGGGTGTTTAACAGCGCCGGCAGGAGTCGGAATTCTGGGTCCTGGGACTGGAAATGAGGAACTCACTGCACTGGAGATTGCAGAACTCTATCAAGTCAGACTAGATGTGGATGTGTTAAGTGACAGACATTCACTCACAATCCATGCATGCTTCGCAGCTCTGCCAACCTCTCTGTCTCGCACGCACCCCAACCAGCCAATGAGGATAGACCACTGAGCGAAGATGCTCCTCTTTAATCAGCTGGTAGTGTAAGTACTAAGCCCTGTCAGAGGTGTCACTAGGGTTGGTGTCACCCGGTGTGGTAAGTCATGGTGTCACCCCCCAGGACTTCCTCTTGTACCATACTCTGCATCCACAGACACAATACTCTGACCCCATTCGGTGCTCTGCATCCACAGACACACAATACCCTGAGATATAAATTATGGGACTGTCCAGGGCTTTCCGGGACACATGGTCACTCTAATTTATACATTATTATATATATATTTTTTTTTCTATAAACCTTTAAGTGTCTGTAGGGTAGTATTGCTTTCCAGTGCATTGTGTATCCCTCTGGCACTAAAAGGGTTAACCCTGAGTGTCAGAGGGGTATGCAACACATTATGAAGTAATGCGTTTCATACCCATTTGTCACTGGGGTCCCTGGCACGCAAAGGGTTAATTCTACTGGCTTTGAAACAGTTTCAGATATGTATCTGACCTGTAGTTGCCCACTGGCACTCAATGCTGAACTGTGCCCCTCCCCACATTGTCCACCTCATCCACCCCCATGTACTATCCACCTCATCCACTCCCACGTACTGTCCACCTCCTCCACACGGTGACACTGTCCACCTCCTCCACACAGTGACACTGTCCATTTCCAAACTGCGCAGCTCCCCACACTGTCTACCTCATCCACCTAAACATACTACACACACACACACTCACTGACACTGTCCACCACATCCACACTGTTCCGCCCCCCTTCCCTTGAGCTTCGTGCTATTCTGGCAAATTGTGCCCTTCATTTCCTTCCCTCTTCGTCCCGGGTCAGCAGAGGGCCGGAGGGAGGTGGGGCAAGCTTCTTCCGGCACCATCTTCCAGGAAGAGCATGCGCCGAAGATTAAGGACTGTACAATGAAGATCGAAGAAGTGGTCCTGGAGCATTGTAGATAAGTAAGTATCTTACTTTTATTGCCTAAATTACTATGGTAATTTGACTAACTTGTCAAAGAAAGCTGGTTATTTCCTTTGGTTTTCTGGCCTCTGTAACTTGTCCATGTGTTTCAATGATGAAATGCTTGGATACTACGTAGACAGTCAGGCCCAGTCTGTGATTGCAGAGTAGGAAGGCTAGGATACTAGTGTTTTGTTTTAACCTAAATTAATAAATTGTATGTTTTAATTTATATGTCTGCTCCAGCCAAGCAGACTCCTGCCAAGGATAAGCTTGTTTCAGACATAGAGGATAGGAGCCAGAAATTTAAATCGTGTTCCGAATGTAAGGCTAAATCCCTGTTGCTGATTCTGCTATGTTGTGCCCTGATTGTATAAAAAAGGTTGCTAACCCAGAAATGCCTACCCAATTCCAGGACTTTTTGACCTGGATGAAATCATCCATGCAAGACACCTTTGTGGCTATGCAAATGGGAGCAAGTTCAAAAAAAGAGACCGAGAACAGATGACCCGGATGAAGGAACTTCACAGAGTTTTAATGAGACAGAAGATGCAGTAAGCTTTCAGGATATAATATCTGAATTCTCGTCACAGGAAGACAGGGAGATAACTGACGTTGAAGGTACATTTAATATAGATAAAATGGAAAATCTATTAAAGGCAGTGCTTAAATCTTTGGGTTTAACAGACACCGCTAAGCAGTTGGATGTTTTAGACGCTGCATTTCTAGGGAATAAGAAAGTTCCTGTGTTCCCTGTTCACCATTCAGTATCCAATATCATCAAATCTGAGTGGAAGAAAGGAGATACGAGGGTAGCTATGTCAAATAAATTTTTTAAGATGTATCCGTTTAAGGAGGACGAAGTGCAGGATTGGATTAACGCACCCAAGATAGATGCAGCTATAGCACAACTGGCCAAGCTTACCACCATCTCAATGGAATACGGGTCTTCTTTGAGAGAGCATGGAAAAGGAGATGGAAGGGGCCTTGAAGGAACAGTTTGACATTTTGGGGCAAAATCTTAAAGTCATCAGTATTGAGGCGTAATTTGCTAAAGGAGGTTTCAATCATTAAAGAAGCAATAAGCTTTACATGTGATGCGTCATTGGATGTAATTAAGTTGACACCTTGCTCTTCTGCCCTTTTCGTTACTTCCAGGCGAGCCTTGTGGCTGAAATGTTGGGGAGCAGACCCTTCATCTAAAAATAAGTTGTTCACTTTTCCCTTTGAGGGTTCCCTCTTGGTCATCATTTGGAGGAACCCATAAAGAGTATGACAGGAGGAAAGAGTTCTTTCCTTCCGCAGGAAAGAAGAAACCCTACCAGCAACTCAATACGAACACCAGCGTATAGGGCGAGAAGACAAAGTTACAAAGAAGCAAAGAAATATCAGCCCAATAGACCGATTGAGCAGAGGTCAGTGGGCCCTGTCTTTGATGCCTGTCAGGGGTCATCTGCATATGTTCCTACCAGTCTGGCGGGATTCAGTAGATGACCACTGGGTGTTAAAGGTCTTGGAGATGGGGTACACCCTGATATTCAACATGATTCCTCACAAGAACCGCTTAAGAACTTCTGCAATACCAAAGGACCCTCAGAAGGCAGAAAGTTTGAGCTTAATTCAGACATTAAGCTACAAACAAGTAATAGAAGTTGTTCCAGAAGAACAGGAATATATTAGGTCCTGTTCATAGTTCCAAAATCCTCAGGAGGTTACAGACCTGCTCTGGACCTAAAACATCTAAATGCCTCTCTTCAATACAGAGCTTTCAAAATGGAAACAGTGCCATCTCTGATAAAGTCGATTCCCATGAATGCCTAATTAACAACAGTGGTCTTGATGGACGCATATCATCATATTCCGATAGAGGCAGTTCATCGCAAGTTCCTGAGATTTGCAATAAAGGAGAAGCATTTTCAATTCACCGCACTACCATTCTCCCTGTGAGTTGCACCAAGAGTGTTCACAAAAATCACATTGCGCATGACAGTAACAGAGCCACCTACACCTACATCATCAGCTTTAGAGTCTCGTGTTGGTTTCGTGTAGCCGGGGGTAGTTACAAGTGAGCCGATCGGCTCTCTTGCTGTCATGCGCAATGCGCTTTTCTGGGGGAAGACTTCACCAGGTACTTTTTGCAATTACAGGACTAAAAAGAATATAAAAAAAAAATAAAAAAATTACACAGCGTGTTATAATGGATGATAACACTTTAATTGAGGCTACATCTTGTAGGGGTGTTAGTTACGCTTTAACCCCTTCCCCGCTAGTTTCCACTGGTTATGGGATTATTTTTGGGTTTTCCCTCAGGATAATCCTTTTTTTTTTTATTTAGCCCTATATGTTGCCTTGGGTATTTAAAAATGCTTGGTTTTTGTCTACTGCACCTTTAAAGGGATAGTAATACTTCGTTTTAACTTTATTTTATTTTGTAGGCATTAAAAAAACATGAAGAATGATATAAGTCTTATCTCTCAAACCTTTATGGTTTATGAGACATTCACAAGCAAAGTTTCCCCCTCCCGCCCCTTTTACCTACTGTAAACAATCTCTTCTCAGATGTGGAATGCAGTCCATAGACTGGACAGATAACAGAAGGGGACACTCTTATTCCTATGAAAACAATGAAATCCCTGCCCCCCTTGACAAGCTTTTCAGGTTTTTCTGTTATCTTAATTGAAGATTGTCCCTCTCTGCAGTCTACCTGGACACTCCCTTCTGCCCTGGCTGAAAAGTGTTACATCAGTAAAAGGGGCGGGAGGGGGACACTTTGTTTGTGAATATCTCTTAAACCATAAAGGTTTGAGAGATAAGACTTATATCATTCTTCATGTTTTTTTAATGCCTACAAAATAAAATAAAGTTAAAATAAAGTATTACTATCCCTTTAAGGCAGTTTTCCAGCCAGCTGAACTTCTTTCATTGACTAAAATGGAACAAACTTTGTTGGGACATATCTCTACAACCGTTTCACTTACAGAGTTGAGAGAGGGCTCATTCTTTTTGTCTCCCCTTGTTCTATGATCTGGTAATTAAAGAGAGAGAGAGACAGACACTATTTCCTTTATCTTTGCTGCAGTATCCCCTTGCACTCCAGCTCAGGTTAACCATTCATCTGCCAGATAAGTACTCTTTCGGGCTTTCTGAGGCAATTTTAATTAATCTGGGTGACAGTAATTGGGTTCCCTATTACTGTAAGACTCTTCTCCTGTTAGGATGACAGATCCAAAGGGACATGGGGCTAGACCTAAGGCTAAGGACTCAGGGGCGTCTTTGACCCCCCCCCCGCTTACTGTTCCTCATGCCAGTGGGGCTTCCCTGAGACTACTCAATTCACTATACCCCTCATGTGCTATGTCCCCTGCTTCTCTGCCAGGGACCTCCAGCCATGAATAAGAGCCACAGTTGGGTCAAGGACTTAGTCCTCTATGGCACAGCTTCCACTTTCTCTTCAGGGGCTTCTCCAAACCTGGAAACCCCCACGTTGTTCAGGTTTGTGATCCCTAAGGCCCCTGGCATTCCTAATTTATCTGATTCCTCTGAGGAGAAATCATTTGAGGAGTCTTTGTATGTTGTGTGTTCAGAAGGGGCTTCTTCCCAGTTTCATGGTGACCCCTTTGAGGCTTATCCTGAGCCCTCTGCTGAGGGTCTCATTAATGCGGTTCTGTCTACCCTTAAGATTCCTGTTAACCCTGTAAAGTCTACCTACTTCTGACATCCTTTCAAGGTACAAGAAGTCCTGTACTTTTCTGCTTAATCCCACTCTGGATCATTCGCTTGCTGGCAGCGGTTGAAGATGGCCGCTTAACCTACTAGCTCCGTTGCTCTCACCCTAGACATTCATCTACGTCCATTCTACTTTTATTTTTCATCCCTAAAATTATTTTAATTTATTTTCTCCCCCTCCCCTGACTTGAACTATAGCAAATACTTTTATATTCTTCCATAAATGTCTAGCAGAGGCTCATTCAGAAAATTGAGGCATTCATTGCCCGCCGGCTCTAAAGACGCCACAGGAAAAATGGCTGTTACTCCCATTCACTCTGGTGACTTCTCTGCCCTACAACCTGAAAAGACCAATACTTCCTTGAAACCTGGAATAATTGATACTGTGTCAACTTTAAAATCTGGAGAAGCGTATACTATGTAACAACCTGAAAATTTTGATACAACTTTACAAGCCGGTAAATATGATACTGTTGCACCAGACGTCACCAGCGACTCTACTTCTCATTGTATCAAAACCCTTTCCTCCGCTTCAAAATCAGATACAATTCCTTTACTACACAGCAAAACCACCCTTTCCTCCCCTGATGATAGTGGATTAACTTTGCTGTTAGAATCGCTTAAACACCAACTGTTTGATAAACTGGAGGGTGTCGCTTCTTCACTCAAAGGTGAATTAAATCGTATTAAATCTGACACCTCCTCTATTCAAGCTCAGCTCTCTGCACTGTCCAACTCTGTATCTGATAACTCAGAAAACATAAAAGCTAACAGGCGTGACATTGACTTTAACTATTTTTCTATCCAAGATATTTCTATAAACCTTGTGTCATTAATTAACGAACAAAAGAAAAATAACCTAAGAATTAAAGGAATACCGGAGTCCTGTTCGGATCGCCAACACACCTGTTATAACCTATTTAAATATATCTATGGCTCCGATCTCAATATCCCTGACCGTTTCTTCTCCCACGTATACCGCATTGGCAGAAAACACCCAAAGGACTCCCCCAATAGAGATATTCTTGTACGTTGTTTCAGTTGGAGATACGCAACAATGTTCTAAAATTTGCCAGAATAAGAGACCTTCGCCACTTCGAAAATATGTCTCTTTCTATTTTCCCTGATATTGCTACTACCTCCTTGCAAAAGAAATATGATTTAAAACCATTAACTACCTGGCTTGCCTTAAAAGGAGTTAAATACAATTGGCGTTATACCCCCTCTCAGCTTTCTATTTGAAGGAAGGAGATACCTTGTTAAAAGTGGTGATGAAGGTCACGAGACATTACACAAACTTCAAAATAGACTGCAGCCTCTTAACTCCCCACGAGGACCAGACGTCCAGGGAATCGCCTCCGCTCCTTGAGAAGTCCTCGCGATGCCCCGCCACTGGAGGCGGGTCCTTCTCCTACATTATTTACTCACGGACAGGACTCCTCCTCCCGTCCTGCCCCTCCCTCTGTACAAAGCATCACTGAAATGCCTACTTCTGATAGGACCCTGAGAAGCCGCATCAGATATCAGGAGGGCCAAGCTGATTGGTGGCAATAAGCTGGGGGCTTGTACCTCTCTCGCCCCTCACAGGTTTGCTGGTAAATTTTCCTCTGTCTGGACAACCTCCTTTGACAGAGGAGACAACAGCTCCTTAGCTTTCCCTTAACTTCCATGAATTGATCAAAGATGACAAAATCTTTTGGGTCGATCTACTCCTGATTCCATGTATGATTTACTGCTGTTACTTTGTTACATTACATAAATATCATATACAATTGTTGTTATATAAATTACTATTATATTTGTGAGGTATATAACTATCTATTACTATTTTATTTGCCTATAGACTATTACTACCTGTATAATGCAATTTATACATCAAATGTCTACTTAAACAGTTATGTATTTATGCCTCAAATATCTACTTATGCAGTTATCTTTTTATGCCTCAAATGTCTATTTAAGCAGTTATGTATACTACTACTTCTTACTCCTTAATCTCTCTACTATTGAGAGACTGTTCATATGTACCCGAAGAACTACTAAGTATCGCAGGATTTATCATCTGATTAGATATAGAAATTTTAAATATTGAAAATCCTCCTTTATATAGTATTAATGTTTTAGATTTAATCTAATTTTATTTAATACATTAAAATGGGTTTATTCTGAACTGTTAATATTTGCGCATTGGGATGGGTTGGGAGGGGGGGGGACCTTATCTTTATCTCCATCCGCGTCTGTAAACTTGCGCTTATGTATTTACGTATATGTCCTCACGTACGTGTGCTTACTTCTGTGCACTTGCACTTATGTCTTTACATATGTATGCACTTGCACTTATATACTTGCATCTGTGCATTCGCTTCTTCCTTCTTATTGTCTGCATTTGTACTCACGTCTGTACACTTGCATTTATACTAACATCTGTATATCTTTCCTCTTTTGCATTTTTACTTGCATCCCACTTACATTTGTTCCTTTATATTTACTGACTTGTATACTTCCCCCTTTTTTTTTTTTTTTTTTCAAACTCCCTTATTTAGATATGTAATTGTATTTTCTATCTACTATTGGGACGACGACTCCTGTTCTTTTCTTCTCTTAAATTTGTCCCACGTTCTGTTGCCCCCCCTTCCCTTCCCCCCCCCTTTTTTTTTTTTTTTTCTCTACTCTTTTTTAGGGAGAGTAACCTTCGCGAATACAGGAGTTGTATCTTTGTATACCTTCTGAGTGCCTGTATCATTCCAAAGGCAGTTAGATTCTCTGTTAGCAATTGCTTGATCTTTTTTTATATTACTTTTTGTACAATGAAATCTGATAAATTTTGCTTTACTTCACTAAATGTTAGAGGCTTTGCCTCAGTCAGGAAGAGGAGAAAGGCCTTTATCTCTCTTGAGAGTATTAAACCTGATTTTCTTTTCTTTCAAGAGACCAGATTCACTAAAAGAAACCCTTTACATTTTTTTTCCAAAAAATATATACGTTTCCACTTGAGTTGCAGTAACAACAGAAAAAGCGGTGTTGCTATCTTGATAAGAAAGTTTGTTCCATTCACCACAGACAAAGTTCTGGAGGATCCAAATAGTAATTTTTTTCTGATTTTAACTGGAGATTTGGGTGGTACCCCCCTCACTCTAGTTAATGTATATGCCCCTCAAATTGGCAAAAAAACTTTTTTTCAAAATCTTAAAGAAACTATACTTAATAATAAGAAGGGCAATCTGATTCTAGGCGGTGACTTCAACATTTGCCAACATAGTGTTCTGGATAGATCCGGTTCGGATACTTCCAGAGCTAGCCACTCTAAAATCATTACTAACTTCATGGATGCCTTAGGAGTGATTGATCCCTGGAGAGAACTTAACCCAAGACAGCGACAATTTACTTACTCTTCTGTTCCAAAGAATGTCTCTTCTCGAATTGACTATTTTTTAATAGATGATGTTTGATGATGTTGCAAACTCTACTATTACTCCCCAGGTTTGGACTGATCATTCTGCGATCTCCCTCTGGCTCTCTTGTCACTTCGGTACTTCCCGGAGATTCAGATGGAAAATCAAAGAACGACTTTTATTAAACAAAGAAACCAAACTGTTTATCTCTAATCACCTCCAACAATATTTCACTGAGAATTCAATTACAGATGTCTCTGATGCCACCTCAGTCTGGCTTGCTCACAAATCCGTTATTAGAGGTCTTCTAATTAATTTAGCCAGCCAAAAAAGAAAAGATCATGAAAGCCTCTTAAGATCCCTTGAAAAGTCACTTGCGGACCTTACCTCTCTCCAATCCGTTAATCCAACTTTCTCTAGAGCAAGAGCCATTTGCAAATTAAAAGAACAAATTAACCTTTTACTCGACAAAGCAGCTGAAAAAAATCTTTTGTGGGTTAAACAAAAATACTTCTTCTGGGGCAACAAAGCTCATTCCTTGATGGCCCATCAGCTGGAGTCCCACAAGCCCGTCCAATTTATTAAGAGAATAAATACTTCCAAGGGTAAAACCTCAAATTTGAAATTAATAATTAAAGAATTTGAAACATCCCTCAAGAAATTGTTTACTAGCTGAATGAATTTTGATGAAAATAAATTCAACACCTTCTTTTCAAATTTATCTCTCCCTAGCCTCAACGAAGATGGCCGCTCCCATCTTAATCGACCCATTGAACTAGAGGAAATTGAAACAGTTATCAAAAATTTAAAGAACAATAAGAGCCCCGGTCCTGACGGTTTTACTAAGTTTTATTACAAATTTAAAGAACTTCCCCACAATTAATGTTATTCTTTGATGCTATATTAAATAAGGGAGAACTAAACAAAGACGCCAACTCTTCTTTTATTACAATGATTGTTAAACCTGGAAAGGACCCGTAATAATTGTAATAATTACAGACCTATCAGTTTGATCAATTCAGATCTTAAAATTTTATCTAAACTCCTCGCTAATAGACTTGGAGTGTTTCTCCCCTTCTTGATCCACTCAGATCAATGTGGTTTTATTCCTGGCAGAAGCACAAGCGACAATGTCAGGAGAGTTTTTGATATTGTTGATATTTGTTCACGCTATAAGCTGAAGAACTCCCTTCTCCTCTCTTTTGACATCTCTAAAGCTTTTGATTCCATTAACTGGTCCTATCTTCGAAAGATTATCTCTGTATTTGGCCTGAATGGTCATATCGATCAATATCTTAAAGCTATTCACTCCAATGCCACCAGTTTCCTGAGAATGATGGGTCTGGAAAGCGAAGAAATTACTATCAATAGAGGTACCAAGCAGGGTTGCCCACTATCCCCAATGCTCTTTGCCCTTTGTATCGAACCCCTTGCCACATCTATCAGAATCGATGAACAAATCAAGGGTATTAATGATGGCATAAATTCTAAACTAAACCTATATGCTGACGACTTCTTACTTTTTATTTCTGACCCAACACTTCCATAAGAAAATTGTGGACTAAACTCACCTTATTTGGCGAAATCTCGGGTTTGGTTATCAACCAATCTAAATCTGAAATTCTTTATTTTAATATGGACATAAATGTTAGATCCTCCATCGCAGTAGACTTTCAATTTAAATGGAGAGACGACTTTATCTTATATCTCGGTGTCAAGATTCTTGGAAAACTTTATCTGAAAAAATTTCCAATTGGATTTCTTTACCGCTTTCCTTCTTCGGGAGGATAAACGCGATCAAAATGTCACTCCTTCCCAAGATCCTCTACCTTTTTAGAACTTTTCCAATTCGTATTAATAAATCTGACCTTTTAAGTTTTCAAAATGATTTGTTTAGATTTATTTGTCTATATAAACATCCTCGGATCAAAAAAGAAACCTTGTATAGAGAAAAACAATATGGTGGTGTTTTAATGCCGAATCTTTACAATTATTTCGCTTCTAGACTTATCCAACTCACAGCACTTTGCTCCTCTTATGACCCTCTATGTTTAACTCCCAGTTGGATCAAATTGGAGACCCACTTAGTCTCCAGACAACTACTTGAATGGATGTGGTCACTCCCACATCAGAGATTATTTAATTTACAGAACATCCTGGAATCCACGAAAAATTACCTATGGATCTCGGACAAGAATAGATCTAAGCTTAAACTCATGGACTTTAGAACAAAACTCCTTCCTATCACCTCTTCTTTTTTTCACTGGAACCCTGAACAACATACTTTTGCTACCAAACTTTTTGCTTCCGGCTTTGAAACTCTGAAATCTTTGATTTTTAGAGACAAATTCCTCCTTTGGGACACTCTCAAAGATAAACCCAGTACCTCTCCAAAAGATGAGTATTTATCATTCTGTTCTTGATGTTCTGTCTTCCTTCCTTGCAGACTACATCAATTTTCCTCTTACTAAATTTGAGTCCTTTTTCAGGCTTTGGAATCACAGCCAAAAATCAATTTCATTAATATATAAAATTTTACTTTATGATTCGTCCAAACTTACTTGCCAATACTCTTGGGAAACTATGTTAAACCGGTCTGATGAAGAATGGAGAACAATGATACTACGCATTCACAAAAGCTACCTCAACATTAACCTTTCCGAACAATCATTCAAAATGTTACATCTTTTTCATCTAGTACCTTCTAAACTTTCCCTGATGTATAGAGAAGCCTCAGACCAATGTTTTCGTGGCTGCCAGGAACCTTGTACCTTCCTCCACATATGGTGGACCTGTCCCAAAGTCAAATCTATCTGGAACAGGGTTAACCTCCTCTTATCTCATTCATTGTCTAAACCTCTCAGTCTTGATGCTGCTGAAGCTCTCCTTGGTAAGAGAGTAGCTTCTCTTACCAGACCTCAAGATAAATTAGTCCTGAGGATATGTTCTGCTGTCAGATCATCCCTCGGCTCTCAATGGAAACAATTGGATATTTCTTGGAACTATATTTTGGATAAAATTATTTATGTCTGTAAATTGGAACATTTAACTGCAATTGAAGTGGGAAACTTTCATCAATTTCTTTCAATTTGGTCTCCATGGCTAAATCATACCCCTGGTGACTATTATAATTTTTTACTCAAAATCTGATGGTTTTTTTGTTTTTTTTTTCCTTTTTTCTCCTTCTCTTGGCCTTATTTACTTTTTCTTTTTGTTGTTATGCTCCTATATATCATTATCAATATTCTTTACTTATTTGTTAACTTTCTATTATAAAATTCTAATAAACTTTCAGTTTAAAAAAAAAAAAAAAAAAAAATCCCACTCTGGATCAAATCCTGGATGAGTGGAAGACTCCTGACAAGCGCCTCACTCTTTCTAAGATATTTTTAAGTACTTGGACAGGCTCTGTTGTGGATCAGTGGGTATTACAGGTGATCTCAAGAGGTTACAGGATTCCCTTCACATCCCTACCTCCCTTTGGATTCTTCCCTTCTCGCTCCCCTCAGGGACAGTTCAGGCTCTCCCAGACAAGGGAGGTTTGGTTCCAGTTCCTCAGCTAGAGATGGTTTTAGGTTTTTATTCCATCCTCTTCGTAGTTCCCAGGAAGGATGGCAGCTGCTGTCCTATCCTGGATCTCAAGGATCTCAACTCGTTTGTGGTCCATACTCACCACAAGGGGGAGTCTTTGCACTCTTATGCAGCGATGTGTCCAAGGGAATTTCTGGCTTCTTTGGATCTGCAGTATGCGTACCTGCATATTCCAATTCTTCCGGACAGTCAGAAGTATCTTAGGTTCACATGCATCTTGGGGCACTTCCAGTTCACCACCCTGCCCCTTTGGGCTCACCACAGATCCACAGGTGTTCGCACGGGTCTTAAGAGACATGATTGCCTTCTTGCACACACAGAGGATTCAGGTAACTCCATACACGGGCGACCTTTACTTGAAGGCTCCCCCCTGGACCGTCAGGTCCAAGACTGTGCTCAGTTCCTCCTTCAGCAAGGTTGGATCCTGACAATGGACAAGTCTACTCTGGTAATTTCCCAGGACCTGTTTTTAACTCGGTCTCTGGTTCGACACTCAGCAGGGTATGGTCTATATGACAGAGGACTCTGTTTAGCAGATTACGTACAAGGTGTCTCGTGCTCTGGAATGGACATCAGCTCCGGCATGGAAGTTCTCTTCTCTGGTAGCCAAAATGATCTCTTCCATGGAGGTTGTGCCATACTCCATAGCCCACACCAGAGAACTCTCCTTGCTTGGATCCTACTCCACCCAACTGATCTCACTCCTTCCCTGACCGGGGATGTCCTCCTGAACTTCCTCCTGTTCTGCTCCTCTCCCCCTGCCTCTCTCCTCCTTTCCCTGCCATCATGCACGGACTCACACTTAGGCACTTACGCAGACCCTCACAGAAACGCTCGATCAGACTTGCTCTCTGTCACTACCTTGCACTCACTCAAGCACACTGTCAAAATAAAAGATACATTTGTGTGATGGGTTGTAAAGAAAAAAGATGTGTTTGTTTAAATGCGTGTATGGATTTGCGGCAAAAGTTTATTATATGTTGCTATAGGTGTACCAATCCTCAGCTCCCAACTCCTCCTAACCTCGCTTGAATGTACGCTCCTCTATTGCCATACTCCGCTGCAGGGTCCTGTGCTCTAGCTTGCCCAGACTCAAAACACAGACAAGGTATGTCAGATATTTTGAGATATATATATGTGTATTTTAATGTGTTATGATTTGCTGTGTATTTGAACTTGTGTAGTAAGATAACGTTGACTGTTGTCTTCTTCCTTTGCATTAGACTTATCGTACGTTAATTATCTACTGATTGGGGGGGAATGGTGATGTGTAAAAAAAAAAAAAAAAAAAAAAAAAAAAAGGGGGGGGAGTAAAAAAAAAAAAGAAAGGGAGTAATGCATGTTTTTGAGCTAACTGAATTTTTTGGTCCTACGCTCGTTAGCCATTCTGATTAACTGTGTATTGAATTCTACGTAACAGCAATTTTACAGTACTTCATTGAATAAAGTCATTGATCTACTAATGTGCTTTACACATTGATTTAGTTAACTAAACGCGAGATAACCCAAGTGCAAAGGAAAGTAGCTGATGATCAACATTAGAGGATGATGCTAGTTATTGTCAAAGCATTTTCAAAATACCAGCCAATCACCAGACAGCAAAGTATCTCTTTAACTCAAATAAATGTATATACTCCAAAATAAATGGCATACACTGCCCGTGTTTGGATGTCTTGCAAGCTGCAGCACAGGGCCTGGGAGCTAAGGGTAGAGATAGTGAGAGAGAGAGACTGGCACATACATTGGAGAGAGATAGAGTTGTTGTAGGAAGCAGTGTGAATTGCATACCAACAACACATAACACAATTTGTCATATACTGCACACATCACATCCACACACACACCACTTTTTGTTTGAACAAACGACACATTTTCTATTTTCTTTTCATACACTGTGATTGAATGAGTTTAAGGGAGTGGCAGAGGCTTATTATAACAGAATGTTTGTGTGAGTGACTGGATGTGAGTAGGTGTTTGAGGGATGTAGGTGAGTGGTAGTGAGAGGGCAGGTAGAGTATTGGAGACTGGAGGGGTGAGGAGAGGTTCAGGTGGAAGGAGAACTGGGGATCCCCAGTCAGGGAAGGAGAGGGAAAGCAGGAATGCAGAGGGGTACCCACCAACAGTTAGGTACACATCTGCCAGGGACCAACGTGGCAGTGGTATGTGGAGGAGATGCCTGAGACGAACACACGTATACATCAAGAAGCGCTGGACAGACTGCAAGAAGGAGGTCAAGAATAAGATGGGAAAACTGTCCCTGCATGAGAGAGCCACCGGAGGTGATCCACCTATGAACATAACCCTCAATGCCTGAAGGAGATGCTCCACCAATATCTGTTAACAAAGGCAGTTGAGGGGATCCAAGAAGGCTGTGACAGAGGAGATGACCACAACCTCCAGCCTCCTTTTAAGCAACATGATAAATATCATTCCACCACACAAACCCTGCTAGTACCGCACAACACAGGTGCAGCTCTACACATGGCCAGTACTGATACCTCCTAGATAAGCAATGCAGTGCAGTCAGGGTGAAAAGAAGGAGCTAATGGTTTATAGCAAAAGGGAAGTCTGATTCAGCAAGCAGGTCAGCTCGTTTAGAATCAGCAGGTTAACCCGGTCAGTTAACTGCATTAGCTGCATTGCTCAAATATTCTTACTTCATAGAAACAATAATATCCATCACACTGTAATAAAAACATCATTAATGTTCTTGAACAAAGACAGACATGTTGCACAGACAGTTGTGTTATTGGGATTTAAACACTCAGCAGTGTACAAATGGAGTAAACCAAAGTCATTTTGCTGAGTGCAACAGGGATTCTCCCACCCCTGATAGTTGTGCAAACTCAAAGTGATTACATGTCCATCACACATACCACGTGTGTAGTACCCCCATGGCCTGGAGCCATAACCACATCAGCAATGCCATGGTAAAGAACCTCACACAGGCAAAGCAAGTCCAAAAACATGAATTGACTCAGCAGGATAACAACCCCAATCACACATTCATTATGTAATGCCAGAACAAACATTCAAACCAGGGTTAGCCAAACTTGTAAGCCATATCCATAGAGAACCGCAACTCACACAGTTTGAAAAGCCTATAGATGGTTGTGGATTATGTGAATGATTGTGCCAATAGCTGCTGAGCCAATGCTGACTACCCTTGGATTTAAACATATGTGTTTCCACATATTCCCCATGCAGAATCAAAGTAATACATGCATTATGTCTGAATCATGCATTGCATTCACAAGCAAAGAAGTCCCAGATGAACCTGTCCCATGTGTCCTCCCTTCTCAGGGTCTCCTCATCATCTGGCTGGGGAACAGGAACCTCCACAATGGGTTTGGGATGTACATACACCAATAAACATGAGCTAACTGCAATGTTATGGAGTATGGAACATGCAAGAATTATATCACACACTTTATCCAGACACCTGAATCTGTTTTTTGGGAGTCCAAAGGTGCATTTGATTGCAGTCCTCATCCTTACGTTAGCATAAATGTACCTGTGTTGTGCTGGTGTTTGTGGATTGGATACAGGTGTTAGTAGCCATGGTTTGCAGCCGTATCCTGCATCCCCTGGGAAATAGAAGGGACATTATGACACATGCCACATGGATATGTTGATGATGATGATGGGTAATGGGGACGTACATATTGTCTATGATAAAAATGCTAAGCTATGGATTTTTTATTTATTTTTTTAATCTGATGTGGTGTTGACATTGGTCACTCGCCCAACAGCCATCCTCCTTTATAGGTCCCATTCTCAAGACCACGGTAAATGGAAGAATTCCTGAGGATGTAGAGTCATGACAACCACCAGGAAAAGGAAAAGAAGCACATTTGTGATCTGCATCACTATCTGAGTGTTAATGGAGTGGAAATGCTTCCTGTTGATGAACCTTTATCACTCATGTGGAGGAGCTCTTAGACGCATGTGTGCAGTCATTGAACCCATCCCCCCACTCTGGGTATGCCTTCCTTTGTGTAGAACTCCTGCTTGACCCGTGCCCACTCCGTCTGGTTGGAGGGGAAGTGAACGTACCTCCTGGCCTCCTCCTCATGGGCTGTCAGCATCTCACGCCACACCCTGGAACATGTAGCCTCGGACATTCCTGATGCATAGCTCTCAGTGGTATGAAATGATCCAGATGCCATGAAATGGATTGCACACATCAGCTTCTTCATGCTGGATAGAGCATGATTGGTGTTGGCTATGGGGTCATCTTTGATCACCTCAGAGAGGCCACCGATGCTCTGGGATGTCAACCTATAATGGTATTTGACCTCAGTCTCCGCCATTTAAAACAGGGTGATCCTTGTCGGTATATCCTGTTCTTGGTGGCCGTCTCCGTTCCCTGGGCTGCTCCACAGGTCCCTCTGCCACCTGTGACTAAGGGATTTTTGGTTCAGGCAGCTCAGGTGCTGCTGTCTCTCCTGATCCTCCAGTTGGAAATGGCATTGTGGGTTCTTTGACAGATGGAGCATCTGAACTTCCAACAGTTGACAGATAGCCATGTGTCCCTCTACCCTTTGCATGCCCTTTCCTCTAATGCATTTGCAGATATTGCAGTTGCTAGGGTATGGGGAGAGCTGTTTGAGTGGGATTACTGTAAACAGAACACTAACAGAATTTTGGAATGTCACTGTAAGGCAGGGGTGGTGTCTTGGTCCGGAACCGTCAGCAGGGAACAACGGACCAACAGGAAAAAGGGGCTCATCCAGGTGAGTGCGTGGCAGTGTGGATGTTTGTGCTGGAGTGTGTTTGTACTGATTGCTGATTACCTGTCCTGTGCAGATGTAATGTTGTCTGGCATGGTTAACAACACTGTTTCATCTTTATTCTCCACTGGGTACTTATCTTGCACGCACAGGCTTACAAAACATTGCAATTGACAAGTGTACATATTAGCTTGGCTGGACATGACAAATTGGTATCTGTTAACCCTTGGTGGCCCAGGGGGAGCATACAACGGTTTGGTACACATTGATTTGCACAACCCTTGGTATTCAGGGGGTTCATATGGATTTTCCAGGACTTGTGGATGCACATTTCAAGGGCACTTTCTTAGGATTTCTTGCGTTATTCTTGCAGTTGTTCTCTTTTTGATATGACATAACTCATAACTTATTCCTTCCCTGCTTTCTGGTGATCGACTGGGTTTTTGTAACGTGCTGTGTGTCCTACTTCTGGGATTTGTAGGAGCAGTATTACCAGCAGAAAATGTATCCCTTTAACAAGAGTTGCCATTCACCACACATAACTGAATAGCAAATGGTTTGAGCTGTTCCATTTATCTACGTAACTGAAATCTTACTGGATGTTGTCATTATTTACCGCAAGTTGGCTCTTTACTGTGCCTGCAAAACTACCATTACCAATTTTTTTTCGGGTCCTCCGTCCCTCCCATTGTTTTTGTTCTGTCATCCCTCAAGTGTTCTGTATTGAGACCCTGAAGGAAAGACAGGGTTTGTTTGTATTATTATTTTTATTTAATTTTTTTATTTATTTATTTATTTTTTTATTTAAACTGTCCATTCCTTTCCTTTCTGGACTCATATGGCACCTGGGAGACAGACTGCTCAGCACAAGTAAAACTGTACTCTACATTCTAGTTCACTTGCTCTATTCACCTGTGATTTTTTTCCAAGAATAGTTTTTATTGTTTAAAATTCAAAGGTCTTATTTAAAAAATGTATTTTACAATAAAAAGATTGTAATGGTTGATTGGCATGATGTTCCAAAATGTCTTAATACAGAAATGAACAAATCATAATATGTCAAAGGGGTAACATTCTAGTTGACATTTATATTTATACTAGTGTAAAAGCCCGTGTACACGGGCCAAAGTTTGGGTAATGTTAACTCTTTGAGTGCCGGAGGGGCACACAATGTATTGCTTTGCAATGCGTTGCTTACCCATCTGGTGCTTAAAGGGTTAAGAGGCCGCTACCTTACTGCTCCACGCGATGCAGTCATGCTCCCTAGAGACTGACCGAACGAACGCGGACAGTCTCTACTGCTCTTTACTGCATCGTGACAAACATCCTAGCGAATTATTATGTAGAATATACAATGATGTACATGCATATTTTTTCAGCTTAATGCACCACCAAATAGGCAACATTAGAGTACCAACCCATGAGTTAGGTATAGGATATAAGAGAGGATTTTCATGGAATTCCTATTTACATGGTAACTTTGACAAAGATGCCAGGTCTATGTCCTTTGAAGTCAATGCTAAGAAAATAAATATTTTCATTTTGTATTTGTCTTTCTTGGGGTCCGTAAGGATAGAGTTGCTGCTAACAACATGTGCAGGTGCTGTTTGTTTTTTTTTTGTTTTTTCTGCTAAACTGTTCATGTAGCATATTTTCATATAACTACTCAACATTGCCTCTTGCCTCTTAAAGGGAGAGTAATGTTTCAAAATAAAAGCATCTCCAATTAACCTTCATAGTAGTTGGGCCATGGAGAGTGTTATTACAATACTGTCAGAGTTGTAGTTTAAGTGTAATTGAATGATAAAGTATCCCCCTCCTGCTCCTTTTACCTAGTGTAAGCCACCTCCCCTAAGATGTGTTATCTGGTCTTAAGACCAGACAGCTCACAACAAGGGACAATCTTCTTACTATGAAAACAATGAAAACCCTGCCCCCTTGGCAGGTTTTTCCCCCTTATGCTAATTGAAGATTGTCCCTCTTTGCAAGCCATCGGAACACCACCTTTCTGTTCTGAGGTGAGCAGTGTTACATCAGTAAAAGGCGGGGGGATACTTTATCATTCAATTACTCTTGAACTACAACTCTGATATTATTGAAATAACACTCTCAGTGTTTACTACTTTAATGGTTGCTATGAACGTAATCAAAGGTATATAGTAAACTATTTTTGTTTGTTTTTGTTATTTGTTTTATATTCTGGTCATATATTATATTATGGTGGTATGGCATCAGTTTCTATGGAGTTACATAGTGTTTTTAGTCTCATTGAATGCATCAATTTAATTGTCTACAACTTGTGCTTTTTGTTTTCCATTCAATTTAACACTTAGTGCCAGACAGTCATCTAACGGAAAGCAAACTAATGTATTTGATTCTCCTCTGGCTACTAGTTTGAGATTTTTTTGTATCTTAGTTGTTAAATGTAATCTCAGTAGTGCTTTGTTCTGACCTGGCCAGATAAAGCCTACTTAATTAATTACTCATGTCCCAAAGAGCAACTTTCACCACCTTCTTAGACTGCTAGTTTACATCAGTTTCAGTGAAGAGGTGGATTAAATTAATAAGGAGGACTAATTAAGCAAATCCTTTTAAGGTACAGACTCCCAATGATGTGCATTGAAAGGTGACATTACTGCTTCTTAAAGACTAGTCTTCTGTTAATTATTGCCATTATTATTCCTTAACCCCTTAAGGACTGGCTAGCAGTTCAGGACCTTTTGTTCCACTGAATTCAGGGGTCCCTGAGTGGTGTGCAGCCGCATGGGGACAGCTGAATTCCATGACATACATATACGTCATGGGACCTTAACACAAGTTTTTCCATGATATACATGTATGTTGTGGGTCCTTAAAGGGATAGTAATACTTCATTTTAACTTTATTTTATTTTGTAGGCATTAAAAAAACATTAAGAATGATATAAGTCTTATCTCTGAAACCTTTATGGTTTAAGAGATATTCACAAACAAAGTATCCCCCCCCCCCCTGTTCAACCATATCAGAAGGGAGATGCCCAGGTAGACTGCAGAGAGGGACAATCTTCAATTAAGATAATGGAAAAAGCTGAAAAACTTGTCAAGGGGGGAAGGGCTTTCATTGTTTTCATACAAAGAAAATTGTCCCCTTCTGTTATCTGTACTGTCATACAACCAGATTCACATCTGAGAAGAGATGGCTTACACTAGGTAAAAGGGGCGGGGAGGGGAACTTTGCTTGTGAATATCTCATAAACCATAAAGGTTTGAGAGATAAGACTTATATCATTCTTCATGTTTTTTTAATGCCTACAAAATAAAATAAAGTTAAAACGAAGTATTACTATCCCTTTAAGGTGTTAAAGGGTATGGAATGGTTGTTTCTTTCTTTGCTTTTGTGCTTCACAAAGTATAATGAGGATGAAAGACAAACCTGGTAATACTTTTTGAAACTTAGACATACACGTGTTTTATGCGATTCCTTGGGCATGTTGGATTTTTCTTAATATGGTTTGCGTTTAACAGTAGTTTTGGATTAGATGTTCTAATTGTATTATTTTCATGTTTGATTCCTAACAGGTGACTGCTGAGAATGCATTGTGTATTGTTAATAATATTAAATCACTTGTGAAAATTCATATTGAGTCTAAAGAGCTTGCAGGAACTATACTACAAAGAAACTTCGTTAAGAATGTCATATTATTGCTATCCAGTGCTATGGAAATTTCCCTCGATAATTCAGAAAAAAGTTATGTTGTCCAGGATGGAATGAAAACTATAAACAATATAATGCTGGTAAGTCTTTATTATTCTCTTTTTAATTAATTCTCTTGCTTAAATAGAAGAAAATTGAGCTTGTAGTCAGGGATATTTCAACCTATTGCATATACATACACTATACTGCATACAAGACTATGTAAATAATCTCTGAGATATAATGGACATACCTGGGAACTCTCAGGGTTTTGGCCCAAATCCCAGGGTCTCAGGGTGAAGAGCCAAAATCTCAGGGTGAGAGGGTTCAGTGCTATCTATTATATATTCTGCTCCAGTTAAATGCTTCTTAAGTCTCTAAATTGGTGCCACTTGTACCAGGAAGGCAGAGGGATAAGTCCTGCTTGATGTGTGTGTGTTCTTGCGGTGATATCTGTAAGTTGTTGTGTATTAAAGGGATAGTAATACTTCGTTTTAACTTTATTTTATTTTGTAGGCATTAAAAAAACATGAATAATGATATAAGTCTTATCTCTCAAACCTTTATTGTTTATGAGATATTCACAAGCAAAGTTTCCCCCTCCCGTCCCTTTTACCTACTGTAAACAATCTCTTCTCAGATGTGGAATGCAGTCCATAGACTGGACAGATAACAGAAGGGGACACTCTTTTTCCTATGAAAACAATGAAATCCCTGCCCCCCTTGACAAGCTTTTCAGGTTTTTCCCTTATCTTAATTGAAGATTGTCCCTCTCTGCAGTCTACCTGGGCAGCTCCCTTCTGCCCTGGCTGAGAAGTGTTACATCAGTAAAAGGGGCGGGAGGGGGACACTTTGCTTGTGAATATCTCTTAAACCATAAAGGTTTGAGAGATAAGACTTATATCATTATTCATGTTTTTTTAATGCCTACAAAATAAAATAAAGTTAAAACGAAGTATTACTATCCCTTTAATGGCTCCTTGAATGCTGATTGGAGCGACTCTTGATTACAGTGATCAGGGATACATTGCGTATAATCTATATTATGGGAAATTTAAGGGTTAATATTTACACAATCTCCGGGTCAGCTCATTTTGAACGTTCTCAGGTATGATAATGGACTCACAAATTTCACTGTTGTAAAATTGAGATTATGCTGGCAGCCGATTGCAGATTCTCTTGCCAGGAGACTCAAAATATTTCAAACTCTATAATACAAATCCTCTAGTGTACTGTTGATATGATTACATGTTCACAAATATAGGCTATTACAATGTGCTTTGCTCCATTCATTTACCAGACCAGGGACACTAGTTCCCCTCTTGTGCTTGTACAAATGACCTATACTTCCATTTGAATCACAATACTGTGTTTTCTTGCATATTTGGGATAACTTTAAGGTAGATGGTACTCGTGAATTAGTGTTTCTCCTATTCTTAGGTCTTTGTATTATGTTAGATTCTGAATTGGATAGATTTTCATTACGTGATTATATGTTTGTTAGGCTGAAAAAAGTCACAAGTCCATAAAGTCCAACCTTTGCCAAGGTATATTCCAGAAAAGGAAAATAAAGACATTAAATAAATCTTACTGACTAATAGCTGGGGATTTGTTTGTATGCCAGAGAGACCTCCTATTTAACCCCTTAAGGACCAGCGGTCCCGGGGTGTGCCGTCCCTTAAGGACCACATAGGAAACTTTCACGTGCCGTTCCACGTAACTGATCACGTGGGGCGGCACGCCAAACGGGGCACTGGAAGAGATCGCTCCGGTCTTGGAGCGATCAACTTCAGTGCCCGGTATTACTCACCGCGCTCCTACAGGAGCGCGGTGAGTAAAAGTACGTGATGTGCCAGGACCGTCACTGGTCCTTAAGTGCCGGACCAGCGTGACAGTCCTGCCACGTCAATGGTCCTTAAGGGGTTAAACAAATGACATTTTGTTTAGCTCTCCTCTGCTGGAAACATACCCAATCATCTCTTAAATGTATATGTTGTATGTCTCAGTTTAACAACCTTTACTGTGAAGAACTCTTTTTAATAGTCACTTCTTAGCTAGTATTTATGTAGTAACTTGAAATACCTTTAAGGGGATGCACTATAGTTAAATAAGGGTCGGTTTTGGAGATAAAGTGATGAATTGAATCTGAATACATCTTGTTGTATGAACTAAGTTTTCTTGACTATTTTTTTTCTTGTCATTACACCTCAAGACTGCCTACATCTCTGTACCTTTTGCATATATGCAATGTGTTGTTGTCTCCTCCTCCAAGAGCTCATTGGCATTTTCATATTCCTGAGTGAGTGTTTATATGTTAATGTGGTTATTCGCCACATGCATTACTTTCTGATAGCTGTAGATGATGTCAGATCTCACAGAAACATTTACCTCTCAGATATGGCAATATGGAGAAACTTGCCATTCACCTCCTAGATTCTGGCAAATTGTGAATTTTGCCATAGCGTTCTATGCTGTTCAAAGGGGGAACCCATGCATTGCTGATCAGTGGGCAAGCTTTGAAATTGCTGACATACCTGGTGTACACTAGGAGATAACATTACTGATGATTTTATGGGAATTGCAATCACTGGGAGATGCTCAATGTAATCCCCCACAACAGCATATATGCATACCTGGGGACTCTCCGGATTTGCCCCGGAGACTCCGGTTCTGACAGAGCTTTACCGGGTCTCCGGGGCAGAGGTAGATTCCTCCGGATGTGGGGAGTTTCTATTGAAACTCTGCCACATCTGCTTTTTCTCCCGTTGTGCCTCCGTCCCCAGCCTTCTGTGTGACACGTTTAACCCTCTGAGTACCACTCTGGCACTCAATGGGTTAAATCCACCCAACACTCGAGTTAAGCCCCGCCCCTTTTTGACACAATTAGCGTCAACTGAGGGTAGCCCTCAACTGAAAGTTCCCAGGTATGTATATATGGCTGTGCCACATATGTGTGGAGGAGTGGCAGGTTAATAGTTTTCTTAATCCATGGGCACCTGAGGTAAATACATTTTGGCCTGGCCTTTCATGCTTACTGGTCAGAATGGTAAGTGTTGGGGTGAGTACCATGTCTAATAGTAAAACCTTTCCAATCTTCTATAAATTGCCATGATTAATAGGAAAGTAATATTATAACAAAGCCCTGGTTGTTCCTTCCACAGTGTACCCTGCAATTCTTATTTTTTAATCTGCTGCCCAACCATGCAGTTCTATATAACTATATAATCCTGCAAGACCTATGACTGTTAATATGACTTATGAGGACTCAATAAGAATATTGGGGACCCCACCTATTTTATCACAAGGCATTAGGAGACATGGGGGAGAGTCACCAATTGGTGACAGAAGTGATAAGGTGGAAATGACTTCTCCAATTTATAATTTTCCAGTTCCTATGTTATTCTATGGAGCAATATTCGTTAAGAGCTCCAAAGCTAAAGAAATATTAGTGCATAGGCTCCACAGAATAACACAGGAACTGGAGAAGTGATAAACTGGAGACATCATCTCCACTTTATCACCTTTTTTTCACCACTTTAGGAGAATCTTGGGGATCATGTAGATCTAATTTATATACCTCTGTAAAAGATGGTGTATTACCCCCATTTAATACTCCAATGATTTCCTAGTAAGGTAAATTCAATTATTGATCGCTATCCTGGAATAAGACCTTAATAGGTCCTCCAGGTATTTTACCTACTGCCATACAACATGTCCAGATAGGTATTCTAATATTAAAGCAATCATAGGTCATGCACCTAAATAATCTTAAAGATATTGCCCTTCGGTTAAATGATAGAACATATACATTAGAAGAAGTTAACCCACACTAAACCCTCATCAAAAACAAACCCTACTTAATACCTCCTGGTTTATGCACCACATTTATTATTATTTATTGGAAGCTAGAAAATGGGACACAGTGATAAGTACACTGTATGAAGGTCTCGTGGAAGAGTAACAGTATTTCCTTATCTGGTACACTGTCGTATAAATTAGATAAGTGACAAAGTACCTGCATTCTTTAGTAATCAGATTTACACAGAGTAATCACGAGATTGTATGGGATTCTTTAAACCATTTACTAAAGGTCAAAGATTAATTCTGGACCTAGATAGACAAATTCAGCAAGTCCCAGTAGGAAATAGAATCTAGAAAGTCCCATTAATACAATAAATAAATTAAATACATATAGTCTACTAGTTAAAAGATCTCATTGGAGAACACATAGGGACACTTCAACAGTGGAAAAAAAGAGAGAAACTAAAAACTGAATAAATACTCCTGGAAAATAATGTTCCTAAAACAAGAATACAGAGAACCCTCCACACCTAATTACAGGGAGGAGTTTCAACAGCAATACAAGGAATACCACTCTTACAAAACACCTAGTGATCAGGGACGGATTTACATCTCAAGCGCCCCTAGGCATAGTACCCTCTGGCACCCTTAGCCCTGCCTTCTCCCCACCCCTAGCCACACCCCCTAAATTAACCACACCCATCTATTGGTCAGTCTGTAGTGTATTATACTTTATTTTGCCAGTAAGCAATTGAGACTGTTGTATGTGTCAAATATACAATACTACACTGAATGAATAAGTTTGGAATATAGGAACCTCAACCAACATACACCACATAGGGAATTTTCACTTTTATTTTTATTGCCATGATGGAATAAAAGTTAAAATTCCCTATGTGGTATATGCTGGTTGAGGTTCCTATCTTCCAGACACAAAGATACTCATTTGGTGTAGTACTGGATATTTGACACACAAAACAGTCTTAATTGTGTATGATGCCATCAGTCACTCACTTTAAAGCTCCTGAGACAGGCGGTGACTGAAACGCTAATGTCTAATATTGCTTACTGGCTGAACACAGGCCAGAACCCTTAATAACAGGGCCTGGGAGCGGAATGTCTCATACAGTGCTGGCTTACCTCAGGCAAAGAGGCAGGGGTTAAAATAACTGTCCGTACAGGCAGCTGAGCTCCTCTGTGGACTGACTGTGGCTGTGTCGTGGGCAGCAGGCTGCAAAGCTCCTGTCACTCAGTCACAGGAGCAATGCTCAGGAGTCGGAAGTCAAGTTGTTCGTCCGGGGCCGTGGTGGGCAGGGCTGCGGCTCCCTGCAGGCTGCATTGTGTGTTTGTTTGGGAGGACTGGAGGCAGGAGGCAGGGCAGTACTGTACTGTCTGTTCTGAGGAGTGGATGTAATGCGCAGCCGGCAGCGCCTCCTTCACACTGCAGGCTAACTAATTAAAAATAAAAAAAAATTTCAAATGACAGGCGCCCCTCTGTGGGTTGCGCCTGTAAGCAGATGCCTACTCTGCCTAACTGTAAATCCGGCCCTGCTAGTGATCACCTAAGTCTGAAGATTCACCAGGTAAATATGGATTAAGACCTTTTATAAAAACATCCGGTAGATATTAACAGGGTAAAAAGGAAATTAATTATAGGGACTTTTATCAAGGGGACAAGGGTAAATGCAAAAATACACAAAATACAGATAAAGGTAGTGCACCTAGCACCCCTGCAACTGCTAAGAAGTCTGTTGGACAGAATAGAATAGGTCTGGATAGCCCAGAGCATCATACAAGAGAGGAATGAATCCAAATTAATTGCACATTGTATATAGGGGGAAAAATATAAGGGACACTTCGGTACAGAAGCATAGATTTCATTAGTTTTACCTAATATCCTTAAGAACCTGCAAATAATATAACTATCCAAACTTTAGAAGGGTACGTTATACATATCTCCTATTACACTGACTTAAAAGTCAATGGAAAGAAGATTTCTTTAGAGATTGTAGAATACCCAAATTTAGATATACTCTTTCTTATAGCTTATAAGGATGTTGCACATTTTATCACAATTGATCAGGTCTCTTAGAATACTGTCCCAGATCTGACTATTATGATTGATGTTAGTGCATTGATTCAGCAACAGTTACAATATTCTGCTGTCAGGGACGGATTTTCCATAAGGCAGAGTAGGCATCTGCCTACAGGCGCACCCTACAGTGGGGCACCTACCATTGCAATCGATATATATATATATAATTTTTTTTTCTCAAAGTGGTGTGCCGCACTGCCCACCGCATGGTAAGGTCTGTGCCGCCTTCGGCATAGACCTGTAGTTGCTGAGCTTCCTCCGTTCTTTAGTAATGCAGAGCGCTGAGAGATGACATAATCTCCCAGCGCTCTGCCTTACTAAAGAGAAGACAGCGTGGCTGCTCCAGCAGCTACAGGTCTCTCCTGTCGCTGGACTACAAGGGAAGTAGAAAAATGGATGGGGATGTGAGGGTTATTTTGTGGAGATGATGAGGGAAATGTTAGGGCAATATGGGGATGATGGGGGGGCAATGTGAGGGCAATGTGGAGCTGATGGGGGCATTGAGCTGATGGGGCAATGTTGAGATGATGGGGCAAAATGATGGGGGCAATGTGGAACTGTTGGGGGCAATACGATGGGGGCAATGTGGAGCTGATGGGGGGCAATATGGAGATGATGGGAGCAATGTGAGGGCAATGTGGAGGTGATGGGGTAATGTGAGGGCAATGTGGAGATGGGGGGTAATGTGGAGACTGGGAGCATTGTAGAGATGGCCAATGGGGGGGGGGGGAGCAGATTCGGATTTCTGTGCCTACAGGCTCCTGAGATGTAAATCCAGCTCTGTCTGCTGTGCAAAATGTTGATTTATTTGAGAAACAATACGGCAGTTTTCTAACAATGGAAAAACCAAGCAGGTCATAGAAAAGATCTGTGCCATCACATAGCAACAGATACCTTAATGCCTAAAAGGCAAATAACACTACAGCATTAATCATGCTGCTATTTCTACATTCAAGTTCTCATTAATGACTTGCTAAAAAAAAAAAAAAATATATATATATATATATATATATATATATATATATATATATATTAACCCATTAATGACCGGTAAATCTGAGGTGGATTTCACTTAACCCCTGTAGGACTGGGAAAATCTGAGGTGGATTTCACTTAAGGACTGGAGCAATTCTGACCTTTTTGACTGTCTTTATTCACAGTGTTTTCCCTCTAAGTACTTTATTTTACCCATGCAAATGTTATACTGTTTTTTCCAGCACAAGTAGGGCTTTATTTTGATACCACATTTATATGGATAGCCCACCATTTATATTTTTAAAACTAAAGTAAATGGTACTTTAGTACAGTGATACAGTGATCAATAGATTTCCTCCTTTGATCACTCATTGTTGTGATCAAGTGCTGCAGATCAGCTTCTGCTGATCTGTGATATTTCTTTCCCCCCCCCCCCCCCACACACACACACATTAAAATCCCTTTTTCTCTGTCGTCCAATATAGGTTACTGGTAACTTTGGGTAGGCGACCACCCCTTTAAGTAGGCAGGAACAATTCTTGAAGTGAATGCTGGGTGGAGCCTACCTCCTCTCCTTAGCTGCATCTAGCCACTTCCTCTCCAGAAAGATTTGTTCCTTGATGAAGATATAGGCAAGAGAACAGTTCTGCTATAGTTTTAGCTTATTTTGTGTTTTCTGTTAGATATGGAATACCACCATTAGGCGGATTACCATTACTGACATTCCCTAGTGGATAGCTCAGTTTCCAGGCGCGATGGTGGACCTGTTGGCTCTGTGGAGGGGGATCTTGTTTGCAAGTTCTTTCCCTAGGAGTTACCCACTGAGGCTTCCTCTTTACACATGGTAATCTGAAGGCAGAAGACCTGCTAAAAAGATGAGCAACCCTTTGACTACTGAGGTCCACTTGGCCCAAGTTTCCTTTCTGCACAGAGGTCTCCTTTGGAGTTCCTAATACATACTCCTGCACGCATTGGTTTTGTCTGTATGTCTGTTGGGGGTTTGGAGCAGTGTTTCTGTGGTAAATTTAACACTTTGTCTGCCTGGTATGGTGTCTGACTTTTAACTTTTGTGGTGTTTTTACAATTTTTTTTTTTTTTTTTTTTATACCTCAACATAGAATTTTCAGATTTGGATTGCACACTTTACCGCATAGACGCCATGCTCCATTCACCTCTATGGGACTGTACAGTTTGGGACATATCCCTGCAACCGCTCAACGTAGCAACTTCAGAGACAGCTCATTTTGTTTGCCTGCCCTTGCTCTATTATCTGGTCAACGTTCTGTGTATTGTGGGGGGCTTCGGGTACTGTTGGGGTACTTTTTTAGGGAAAACTACATTTCCCATGAGTGCTTGCTTCGCGAGCTAATTTCTGATTGGCTCCCGTCGTGGCAGCCATTTTCTGCTTTGCCTTCACGAGTATCCTACGCAGGGCTTGGACACTCCTTCTCTCCTCAGCAGATTAACCCTTCACCTGCCAGTTAAGTGCAAATTAGCGATTTCTGGGTTGAAATTTTAATCTTACACACTGTATTGGGTTGTTTCCATATACTTGGACGTTTTGACACTGTGAGAATGTCAACTCCATTTGATCTTGGGTTAGATCTAAGACTAAGGATACTGGGGTGTCTGTGTCCCCCATTGGGCACTGCTCTTCATGTCAATCAGGGTTACCTAGACAGTACTCGGATCATTTATGGCCAGCATGCGATGTTGCCCCTGCGTTTCCCCCAGGGACCTCCAGCCATGCACAAGAGCCCGTTTGGATGCAAGAGTTTAAGCCCACTACAAGAGACTTAAGTTCTAACCTACAACTCTTGCCATCCCAATTGCAGGGGGTTTTCCAGTCTTGGCAACCCCCTACGCCTATCAGGTCTTCCCTACCAAAGCCGCAGGGCGTGCATGATGTTTCTGACTCCTCTGAGGAGGAATTACTGGTGGATTCTGATGAGGGGGAATGTTCTGCGGTGGTCTTTTCCCAATTCTTTGGGGACCCCTTTGAGACTGACCCTGATCCCTCTGCTGAGGGCCTGATCAGGGATGTGTTAAACACCATAAACATTCCCTTGGCTCCAGAGGCTCCTGTGGACTCCTCTGTGTTCCAGGAGCCTAAGAAACAGTCTACCTGTTTTCCACCTGTCCCCACTCTTGACCATCTGGTGTCTGACGAGTGGAAAGCTCCTGACAAGAAGCCTTCTGTTTCTAAGAAGTTTGCCAAGTTGTACCCCTTTTCTGAAGTGGCAATAGCTCAATGGGCTCATCCACCCAAGGTGGACGCTCTATTCTCTAGACTTTCTAAGTCCACCACTTTGTCTGTGGCAGACGCATCTGTCCTCAAAGACTAGACTGACAGGAATCTTGAGACATCCTTAAAGACCATCTTTTCTACGGCTGGTACTTCATTGTGCCCAGCATTCGCTGCTTCTTGGGTGAACAGGGCTATTGTAGTTTGGACTGAACAGCTTACTGTGGCTGTCCATCAGGGAGCTCCTACTGCTGATATGTTGCGACTTCTTGCCAACATTTCTGAGGCTCAGCATTATGTTTCTGCTGCTTTTTTTGATGCTATCCGCTTGATGGCTTCTATCATGTGTGGTAGCCAGACGGGCTGTTTGGCTCAAGATCTGGTCTGCAGAAACTACTGCTAAGAAAGCCTTCCTTTCATTGCCTTTTCAGGGTACCTCTCTGTTTTGGTTGGACCTTAAGGACCTCATTAGTGCGGCCACAGGGGGGTAAGAGTACTTTACTGCCTTTAGTGCCTAGAAAGAAGCCTCCAGTCAAGCTGAATTGGCGTGATCAGTGAACCAGGCGGTTCCCCAGGCTCCACCTCCAAGCCCAAACAACAATGGAGGGCCAAGCAGTCCTCCACCAAGCCCAGGACTTCTAAATCTGCTTCGGCATGTCTTGGCGAACCCCGGTCCCCATGCTCCAGTGTGTGGTCATTTGCACCACTTCCTCAGTGTCTGGATAGACACTGTGGGGGATCATTGGGTTTTGCAAGTTGTGTCAGAGAGGTACAGGATCCCTTTCATGTCTCTTCCCCCATTCAGATTTTTTTTCTTTCTCACACTCCTCAGGGAGTGGAGAAGTGCCGTCTGTTCCACAATGCCATCCAGACCCTTTTGGACAAGAAGGGTCTGGAACCAGTCCCAGTGCCAGAAATGGGTTTGGGGTTTTCCTCCACCCTGTTTGAGGTTTCCAAGAAACAGTGGCTGTCGTCCAATTTTGGACATTAAGGACCTCAATTCCTTTGTGGTTGAGACTCGTTACCACCAGGAGTCCCTGCGGACTGTGATCGCAGCCATGTCTACTGTAAAATTCCTCGCTTCTTTGGACCTTCAAGATGCACACCTGCATTTTGCCATCCATCCAGAGAACTGCCAGTACCTCAAGTTTGCTTGCGACTAAGGGCATTTTCAGTTTTCTGCTCTTCCCTTTGGTCTGACTACAGCTCCCCAGGTCTTAAAACGCGTCCTGGGTGCATTGGTGGCTGTCTTCCATCGGGATGGCATCAGAGTCACTCCTTACATGGACAGCTTGCTTCTGAAGGCCCCCTGTCTGGGACTCCTTCATCAGCAGGTCAAGGGCTGCATTCATGGACAAGTTGGACCTTGTACCATCTCAGAGAGTAGTCTTCCTGGGTCTGCTCTTCGATACCAAACACGGTATGCGTTTCTCATGGACGAGGTAGCTCACCAGATCATCCACAAAGTGTCTGCTGTTCTGGCTCATGATCCAGTCCCGGCCAAGAAGCTGTCCTCACTAGTGGGGAAGTTCATTTCCACCAAAGAAGCGGTTCCGTTGGCCATGGCTCACACCAAGGAACTTCAGAGGTTTGTGATCTGTGTGTGCAGGGGTCAGCAGGATCTGTTGAAGATGTCAGTGTCTCTCCCTCTTCATATGGAGCTGAGCCTGTTGTAGTGACTCGACCTCTCCAATCTGCTGAAGGGCTGTCCCTTCCTGATATCCTTCTGGACTACCCTGAACACTGATGCCAGCCTCTCTGGCTGGGGAGCAGTCCTGGGTCACATCAATGCCCAGGGTCGGTTGTCTCCGGAGGAATCTGTCTTTCCCATCAATGTGTTGGAGCTTTGGGTGATATTTCATGCTCTTCGCCATTGGATGCATCATCTGGAGGGGTGCCCAGTCAGATTCCAGTCTGACAACGCCACGGCCGTGGCTTACATCAACAAGCAAGGCGATACAAGAAGTCTCACTGCTTGGTTAGAGGTCAAAGCTATTTGAACCTGGGCAGAGGCACATGTTCCTGCCATATCCTCAGTTCATATTCCAGGCTTAGACAAAGTGCTGGCAGACTTCATAAGTCGACACAAAGTGGACATCGGAGAGTGGGAAATCAAGAAGTGTTCAACCTCATTGTTCAGAAATGTGGACTTCCTTGCATCAATCTGATGGCGACGAGGCACAATCGGAAGGTTCAGTTGTTCTGCTCTCTATGGAGGGACCCTCTAGCTCTGACAGTGGATGCCATGTCGATCCCATGGCACTTCCCTCTGGCATACATCTTTCCTCCCATTCCCATGCTACACAGGGTTGCAGAAATTGCGTCTGGAGAGCTCTCCAGTCGTTCTGATAGCTCTGTACTGGCCTTGTCAAGCTTGATTTCTGGAGCTCCTGAATCTCTCCGTCTCAGAGACTTTTCGGCTTCCCCGCCACCCGGATCTTCTTCTACAGGGATACCTGTGGAAGGAGGATGTGGACCATCTGGGTTTGACGTCAACTGAATCCTCAATACTGAAGACGGTTTTCTCTTCTGGTGTGGTTGGCCACTATGCTTAGGGCCCGCAAGCCTGTTTGCTCTAAGGCCTACCATAGAGTGTGATCTATCTTTCTCTCTTGATGCACTGATAAGGATCTTTGCCAGGAATTTGATCTTCCAATGGTCCTGTCTTTACTGCAGGATGGCGTGGATAAGGGCCTAAGTTCCATTAAGATTCAGACTTCTGCGCACTCTGTCTTAGCTGTTAAATCCTTTTCTGTTAGTCCATATTGGTTACTGGTCTCCCACCCTGTCAAGGGACCATGCTTGGCTCTCCTGTGGCAGAACGTGGGGGTCCTTTGGAGTCATGCTCACAGGAGCCTTCTTTTTCCTTCTTACTACCTAGTCGCTAGTTAGTGTCTCAGATCTATCTGTTGAGGAAGTGACTAGATGCAGCTAAGGAGAGGAGGTAGGCTCCACCCAGCATTCTCTTCAAGAATTGTTGCTGCCTACTTATAGGGGTGGTCGCCTACACAAAGTTACCAGTAAGCTATATGGACTAAGAGAAAAGGATTTAGAATGTAAGACTAAAATCCTTTTTTAGGTAGTTTAGTTAAGTAATTATAGTGGGGCTAGGTAGTTTTAGGGGGTATGTGGTTTTAGTGTTGAATTTAGGTTTAGGGAATTAATTTTGTTTTTTTAAATAAAAATTGAATTTATTAAAATATTTAGGCTTTTTAGGTAGTTAGGTACTTTTAGTTGAGGTAGGTTAGGTTTAGGGGCTAGGTAGATTAGGTTTAGAGTGTACTTAGGTTAGGGTAAGATTTAGTATTGCATTTAGGTGCATAAAAAACTCCAAAATTCTACTGATTATTTACCTTATGTTGTCTGATTTTCAGAAACATATACCTTTGTGGGACATTTTTGGGTTCTGGCACCTACAAGTAAGCTATGCTACTCACATGCCAATTGTTGAAAAATTACAGGTTGGAAATAATGGTGTCCATCTTGTAATATTTACCTTGTAAACAGGGCCGGACTGGCCTACCGGGATACCAGGAAATTTCCCCGTAGGCCGTCTGCACTGGGCTTCCCTGGGGCTAGCCGGGGCTGCTTAAAAACACATGCCATTGTGAATTACTCGCGGCCGCAAGGTGGCAAAGGAACGCGGCCGCGAGATTTGAAGAACCACCGGGCCACAGCCGCTTCTAGTGATTCGAGGCAGGCAGGGTCTCAGTAGCATAGCCGGGGAGGGCTGCCCCCCCCCCCCCCCGAGTGCCTAGTTCCCAAGTGCGCCCCGCCTCTTACTCCACAAGTGCCATTGTGCCATTAAGCTTCACTTCATTGAGTCTATTGAGACTCAGTGAAGTGAAGCTATTAGGCAACTGCGCATGCGTACGCTACCTTCAGGTCAGCGTATACGCGTCATGACGACACCATGGGGCATCTAAATATGCTGTGTGCTCCAGAGCACAGCAGATGGAAGGCTTTTTTCTGTTTGCCAGCAGCTTATGAGGCCTGCATTGAAGCAGCAGGCTGCAGAAGGACAATGTTTGCGGACACTGAACTGGACAGTAAAGGTAAAGGTGAGTGAACAGTGAGGTCGGTACAGAGTGGAGGTGGACTTGAGGTGGGCATTGTAGAGATAATGTTGGTAGTGTTCAGGTGGACATTTGCGGTGTGTCTGGAGGACCAAGGTTGACAGGGTGTGGAGATGGACAATGTGGAAGTGGACAGGGTGTGGAGATGGACAATGTGGAAGTGGACAGGGTGTGGAGGTGGACAATGGGAACAATGTGGAAGTGGACAGGGTGTGGAGATGGACAGGGTGTGGAGGTGGACAATGGAGACAATGTGGAGGTGGACAGGGTGCGGAGGTGGACAATGGGGACACTGTAGAAGTGGACAAGGTGTGGAGGGGGACAATGTGGAAGTGGACAGAGTGTGGAGGGGGACAGTGTAGAAGTGGACGGTGTAGAGGTGGACAATGGAGATAGTGTGGAGGTAGACAATGGGGACAGTGTGGAAATGGCATAACTGTGTATTACTTTGCTGGTGGCATAACTCTGTATTGCTCTGGTGGTGATATATAACGTATATGCCACCACCAAAGAAATAGAGGGTTATGTCACCAGCACACTCTATACTGCTCTGGTGGTGGCATATAACTTTATTGCTCTGGTGGTGGCATTCAAATGTGTTTTAAAATGCATAGTTTCCCCTTTTATGAACAAGAAAAACATTTTGCTATGGGGCTGGTATTATGACGCAATGCTATGGGGCTGGTATAATGACGCAATGCTATGGGGCTGGTAAGCAATTTTTTCCAGGACTGGTTTTTATTCCCAGTCCGGCCCTGCTTGTAAATGTGTGAAAGGGATTGAAATACTAGGCATATGGGGTATTCTCATATTCAGGAGAAGCAAATGATTATATTTAGGGGTATTTTTTTGTAATGAACTAATAGTATTCAAATCATGACAAGAAAATGTAAGCAAAATGTTGTTGTTTTTTTATTTATTCCTCTTTTTTTCTATTTTAATCAAAATAAACTATGAGGTATTCATATAATTGTGGTACGAAAAGAGAGCCCTACTTATGCTTAAAAAAACTATATTATTTGTGTGGGTGTATTAAAGGAGTTAAAGAGAAAATAGTAAAAACAAAATTGCTCCGGTCTTTAAGTGAAATCTACCTCAGATTGGCCAGTCCTTAAGCGGAAGACAATGTTTTGTCACCATTAATAATAATTATTTTATCCTACAGGTCAAAGTGTTAAATTAACTATAGCTACTCACAATAGTACTGAGCACCTACTCCTTGGTAGGGAATAATGTAGTTGCTACTTTCAAACAAAAGTATTGGTGACCTACTTTGAGGAAAACTGTGTGTCATGTTATTGATAATTGTAAGCCATATTTATTTACGAATAACCCTAATTATCAGTCTCCTCCTTACATTATCAAATAAATGTCAGCAAAGCTATTTGACTTAAGTTTGTTTTAGATTCTATAGGTCCATTACCCCCTTTTACGTGGCTATAAGCATGTATTGGTATGTGTTGCTGCTTGTACAAGATTTACTTGATTTACCCCGCTCGTGGTGCAAATAGCTCCACCAAGCTCAATTATTTTACTTCTTTAGAATGTACTGATAAACTCAAAGCCCTATACTCTTGTGGGAGACCCTGAATGTACTGCAAAATAATTCCAAGAGTGGGCTGATACATATGGTATTACACAACATATCCATATACCCAACTATACCCTAAGTAGTGGTTATGAAAAAGGAAAAATGCTAAGTAAAACTATTTTGACCATGCTGTTTTCTTCTTGCCCTACACAGCGGTATATGTTGCTAATTCTAGTGCAAATCACTTTAACTCGTATACCTTCTGCTGTTATCGATAAAAAAAATAAAAAAAAACATTAAAAAGGAAAAAACACCTTATTAAATGTTATATGGTATTACTATGCAAACAGAATCTGCCATACACAGCGGTATCCCTTGATAATTCTAATGCAAATTGGTTTAAATAACATACTTTCTTCTGTTATTATTAAAATAACACTTTATGAAATGGTATGCTTGTTTATACTAAATTTATTGCTAATAACCTTTCTACACCAGAGACATTGGATAAATTAACTGTTTTACAGGAATTAATAGAGGATTTATCTAGGGCCGCTCACACACCCTAACAAACCCATTCTCGGAAACTGTAAGTCAGCCAATATGTCCAGGAAAGAGTACAGACTACTAAACCATTGAGACCAAAATGGAAACCACCTGTATGCATAAAGACAAAGCTTAATGAGAGGACATTTATTACAGTGGAAAAACAAGGCAGAGAATGTACAGTAAGCATTGGTCATTTAAAGCCAGCTTCTCATTTTAATCCTACAGCTGAAAAGGAGACCAAAGAATCCTTCTCACAGTGATCACTTCTGATTCA
This sequence comes from Rhinophrynus dorsalis, assembly GCA_037306005.1. NCBI lineage: Eukaryota > Metazoa > Chordata > Amphibia > Anura > Rhinophrynidae > Rhinophrynus > Rhinophrynus dorsalis. The sequence continues at coordinate 300,779,084 of CM074723.1, read as the reverse complement.
AGCACAACAGCTGATGGACAACAGACCTTCTGCGCAAGCTCCTGAATGTGTTACCCTAGGCTATAGAAAGGGTGAATGTGACACAGAATACTCTTATACCATGATTCCTCTGCAATCTCAATATCTACTGAAGAGTTCCAGGAAAAGTTACAGAGGACTAAATGGAGACTTAAAATGGTATTTGGCAAAGACAAGGGCCTCATGGGTTGGATTTTTCCTCCTGTCTCTCTTGATCACAACAATCATAATTGTATCAGCAGGCATATAATGCAGAGAATACACTGGCTTTATTTTACACAACAGCCAGCTGTAATCCTAAATTAGACTAAGAAAAAAGCTCATTTAAGTGACTGGCCTAAGAACATCAGAAAAGGGTAGAGCTGGGGCGTGGCCTGGACATCAATGGCATTGGTCGCACATTAGCTCTTCTCCAAGACCTGGGCCTAGATTCAATAAAATTCAAAGAGGGCTGGTAATGTCGAGCAATGTCAAAAGCACATTGATAGTTTTCAATAAAGTGTTTACAACATCAAATCACCATCACTCCGACTAACGCCCACATCAACATCAATCCGACAGGTTTACAAATTTTTATTCATCACATCGACAGTGGCCTATTTCCATATGGAAATGAAGCATAATGACTCCTTTCCATATGTAAATGCTGAATAATAAGATAATTATGTATGCAAGGGAGTGTGTTCAGATGTTAATGTAGCACTTTGACACATTAACTAAACTCCAATAACAGCCTCTGATGTCAGAGTTCACAGTCTCAACTTCACTTACCTGAGATTAGTGAAGCTGGGGTCTCCCTGTACTTTCCTATGCAATAACAGTACTCAAGCAATCACAAGCAGGGAGGGCTGTGACCTGTTGTTGGTGTGGAAGGGATTTCCTTCTTTACACATTAACACTATGACAAATCTGACATTTAACAGCATTCTCTCTGCTTCTCTAATGGGCCAGTAGGGGAGTGAACAGAATTTTTTCAGTATCATGGACAGCATTGAGCGCCATAGGGTTGTTCATTGCTCACCCCTGTGGCACTCAAAGGGTTAAAAAAAAATAGTACAACAAACACTATACAATTATCCCTTTACCTATGTATCATATATTATACATTTTGTGCACTCCCAGGGGAACAAGACTGAGAGTCAAGCAACAGCTCTGCAAAGCAATGTGTTGTGTACCTCTCTGGTACTCAAAGGGTTAACTCTGCAATGTATGCAAGGGTCACTCTCGAATTACAAAGGGGGGGGGTTTAGCATGTCGAAAGAAAGCACTCTGTCGAATTACAAAGTTGCAAGTTAGCATGTTGAAGGAGAGTACTCTGATGAATTACAAAGGGGGGTTAGTATGTCGGAGAGTAGCACTCTGTGTCAGATTTCTAACATGTTTGCAGCATGGGGAACAACATGATTGTGTGTTAGCTCCATATTCACTGCCTGACGTCCCCAGCCTTCTTCCCTTGCCCAGGCAGTGGCCATGGAGGTTAACAGTGGACATGGGGAAAAGACTAGAGAGAGTTAGACAGTGTACATGGTGATCTGTGGTTACCAGTGGTCAAGAGATCAAGTCTGGGGGCCAAACAGTGTATATGAGGTTCTGTGGTTACCACTGGGCACAGGAACAAGGCTGGGGGGCAAGTGGCAGTCACAAGTCTCCATAGATGCCGCATGACCCCCAGTCTTGTTCCCCTGGAAGTGCACAATGTGTATAATATGAAACAGAACTAAGGGGATACTTGTGTAGTGCTTGATGTACTATTTTTTTAACCCTTTTAGTGCCACAAGGGTGAGCCATGAACATCCCTATGGCATTTAGTGCTGCCCATGGTGAGAATGCTGTTAAACTTCAGGATGATGCGTGAATGGAGGACATCCTTTCCACATCGACAGCACTTTGACAATCCTGTATGCTAACAGGACCCTTCTCCACCCCTCCTCTTGCATCCGACAATTTAATAAATATGTAGATGTGTGTACTTTGAAATGTTGAAGTGCTTCAAACACATGGACAAAATCATATCACCACAGCATATACCTTTAGTGAATCTAGGCCCTGGTGTCCTGAGACAAAAGCTAAATAGTGGTCTGCTAACCTTGCTGATTCGGACATTTAAACACTTCTCCTAACTAATGCCAGGTAAGAAAGGCAAGTTAAAGCCGCATAAAGGGAAGATTATCACTTTTCTCTCGCCAGTTTTTTCATTGCTTTTACTCCTGCAGGTGACACACAGTACTGTGAAGGAACCACTCATCTCCAGACCTTCCCTGCAGACAAAATGTCTACTGACCCACCTTTCACTAAGGCTGATTTATCTTCATTTTTAGCAGGCTTAGTGACCAAAGAAGACCTTATGGCCTGTGTGGCTGATCTCAAAGAGACAATGAAATCGGAGGTCACTTCTTTCAAGGAATCTGTATCGCAGTTGGATCAGTGCATTGCTTACTTAGAAGAAGAAAAAGAAAGACAATCGAATGCGGACCATCACTGAGGAATTGAAATCTATAGTGTTGCTTAACAAGTTGACTGTTTTGAGATTAACTTTACATAATGACAAAATAGATACCTCTCTTTGAAGTATAAAATGGATAAGTAAACAACTTGGGCTAACAGATTAACAACCTGAAATGTTGACACGTGTGTCAAAAGCCACTATTTATAATGTGAATTAACTAAGACATAGACAACTAAAAAAACATGAAGATTGTCAGTGGGAATTGTCTATTATGAATTAATTATACTTGGAGAGATATATATACTACTAATTGGGAGATAGAAAATATAGGACATTTAAAAACACTCCCCAGGCCATTTAGCCTTAGTTCATATACAGCAACCTTACCAGTATATATCATCTAAATGTGATGCTTATAGTTATCTCAGTGATAGTAATTGCAAAGACCTTGGCTATCTAGTGTGTGATGACATTACTAATCCTTTGTCCTGTGGAACCAATGGAATTGGTTCCGATTACCCTATCACTATAACCCCAATAAAAGGGCAGTATACCCTTGTGGGGTCATTTGAAAATGTCATAATGTCCTCTAACATTTATTGTAACATCCCCACTTTGCATCCCTTTATTATCACAGTTAACAACACTGTTTCTTGTTTTGACTATATCCTAACCCCTCCATGGTTAAGTCAAACCCTCACTAAGAGGAACTTGCTGTACCTCATGTTGAAATTCAGATTGCTTACATGTCCTCTTTCCTGGCTAATTTAAAGAATATAAAAATAACTCTTGGCTTCACCCACAAGAAGGTAGCTATATTGTAACAAAGAGCACACTCCACACTGCTCAGAGTAGCCTTGCATGAAGGTGATTTTCCACATTGGGCATAGAATATATATATATATATATATATAATTTTCTTTATTTTTTTTTAATACTTTTTTATTGAAGAAATGTTTTCAAAATATGAACAAGCACATACGCATATAGAGAAGCAACATATGGCAGATAGGCATAATAAAGGAAACAAGTATAAATTCACCCCGTGCCAGTGCAAAAGGTAGTCTAAAGGAGAATCTCCCCAGTATCAATGCAGGAATGTCGCACACAGACGATACAGATAACACTGTAGAAAAGGTCCTGGATGGAGAATCATAACCGTATCATGTACCCAAAACAAACATGAATTGACATTTATCTATCCATAAACATAAGAAAGGATCTGTTATAAAGGATATGCCCGGAGTTTTCCGCCAGATAAAGCAACAAATTACAAAACAAGGTAAACGTGTGTGCCCTGAGACAAAGGGTCCCCACACTCCTAACCACAGCAACTGGACATCCCATGAATCTGAAAGTGCATCAGCCGCAGCCCAGCCATCTCCCACATCAACCTCAGATAGACATGGAAGCGAGGAGGCGGCAGCCCCATCTCCGTTATCCAAGACCGATTCTAAGGTAGCATCAGTCAGTAGACTCGCTCCAAACCATGAAGTATACTGGAAGCTGCGATAAAAAATTCCCATAGAGAGATGAAGGGAGATAAAGCAAGCACCCAGTACCTCTTTATCAGAAAGAGCTAAAATCCAATGCAGTAGAGTAAAATGAAAATATTTTAGGATCCACTGTCTGACGACACTGGGACATGGAGATAAGCAGAGTGAAAGGATGCATTTCCAAATTACCATTACTGCAAAATCAACTAACCTGATCTGGCAGTTCATCAGAGTAGAGGAAGGGTCATAGTTCCCCAAGAGAAGCGTAGGAGAAACGGTTCTAATCGTTATTCCTATATTTACTGAAATATGTGAAAAAACTTTAGACCAGAAGGAAATAATTTGAGGGCAGGATTACATCATGTGAAGTAATGTCGTCTGTAGATCCTGAAATTTAGGACATTCTGCAGACACAGTGAGTCCTATACAATGTGCCACCTGAGGAGTAACATACGTTCTGTGCAATAATCTATAAGAAGGATCATGGAAATATGCAGGCAGGGAACAACGTAGCTGATGTAGGAAGCTGGCCAAGGTAAAAAAAAAAAAAGGCATAGTGTGAGTTTCAAAAATAGCATTATAGAGCGATAGCAAAGTGTGTGTGTGTGTGTGTGTGGGGGGGGGTAATAGCTTTCAAGATTGTGCAAAATTCAGCTGGAAGGCCATCCAGGCCAGGGATATAGCATTATGGAGCGATTTAAGAACAGACTCTTACTCTAGGGGAGTGATAGGGGATAGGGGAGTGAAAATGGAGCAATGGTCGATAGTGAGTGTAGGTAATGTAGGTAGTGTTGGTAATGACAAATGACTTAAGAAGGACAGTCTGCAAGCCAGATCATTGACTTCCGGGTCGTAAAGAGTACAAAAATAGTCAACAAATGCAGAATTGATCTCCATGGGATCAGTAGTAATCATCGAGTGCCGGGGCTGTAAAGAGTGAATAATATTCGAGCCCCTGTTCAGTTTAGTCAAATGAGCCAAGAGCCTACTTTGCTGAGTGGCCTTTTGATTATAATGCGCTGACCATTTAGTTAATTGGAACTGGGCAGCTGTATGTAGAACAGTTTCAAAGGTTTTTGTGGCATCAATATACCGAGAGCGATTTCTAGCTGAATCAGTACCAAGGTAGGCCGAGTAACAAAAGGTAAGCGAATGCTGCAAGTGTGCAAGCTTAGTGGCTATTTCTTTGCAGTGTATGAAATAATATGACCCGTCAGCAAGGGATCGGAGGAATGGGATGAATTATCAGCGAGGAAGGTGAGCCATGCACTCTGAAGGCTTGATTGAATGTCAGGGGACTGTGCAAGAAATGAAAGCATCCACCAATAGAAAGTTGAGTGTATTGGGGTATGAAAGGACGGATGAAAAGTGATAGGAGCATGGTCGGAGATGAGAATGTCATGAATTTGACAGTCCGTGACGTACGGAATGATGGATGGCGAAACTAAAAAATAGTCGATCCTAGTGAAAGTATCGTGAGGGCAAGAGAAGAAGCTGTATTGCCTATCGGTGGGATAGAGGAGCTGGCAAATATCAGTAAGAGGAACCTGGTCCATGAAGCGGTGTAGAGGATTTGAAGAAGAGGCAACTGGCGCCTGCTTCTATCCAACCCCTAATTAAGTAAAATATTAAAGTCTCTCCCCCCCCCCCCCCAAAGAGAACATTGCCTGGTAGGTAGGGCAGCAGATGGGGAAGGAGGGAAGCAAAGAAGGGGTAGGTAGGATCATTGGGACCATACACATTACAGATCAAAAAAGGGCGCTGATCAATCTCACGATACACCAACAAAAATCTGCCTTCCAGATCACTGACCGTCTGCAGGTGTGCAAAAGCAAGACCCCTCTTCTTGCTAGTATAAGAAGTAGAAATGCAGTGAACCCACCCAGTCACGTTTCAATTTAACATGGTCTTGAACAGAAAGGTGTGTCTCTTGTAAAAGAGCCACCCGAGTATGTAATCTCTTTATATGTCCCAGGATTTGTTTACATTTGATTGGACTATGGATGCCCCCAACATTCCAAGAGGTTAAATGTAAAGAGTGAGGGTTAGAAGGTAAGAGAGAAACCAGGGCTGTCATGGAGGGAGCCAATGAGGATGAACCCGATAAGAATAGGCAGGAGCAGTTGAGACCGACGACTCTCCAAGCGAGGAGACGCCTGTTAACCCACACATGGTAAAAAGAATCCAGGTCGTAGCAGGTTATCCAGGAACAGGGGATGAATCCCGAGACGGCCAGGCCATAATCCCCCCGAGGCATGCACAAACAGACCATAAAACAGAAACAGCACTGTCCAAAGTGGACGTATCAGTGAACAAAAGTTCTTTAGGGCCCGTGGGCTTGGCCCTAGACCAGACTGAACAATAGGTAAATTAATGAACAACCCTCCCTATCACCCCAGAGTATTACTCCACCCTGGACAACTAGACTGACAGGAGTGAGAACAGAGCAGAGTAACAGGGAGAGGAGAGGAGACAGAGCAGAAGGGATACGGGAGAAGCCAGGGAGCAGAGAGTAAATGGACGAGATAAGGCAAAAGGAGACAGGGTGATACTTCACACCAGTGATTCAAGTTAGGCTAGTCAGTCTTGTCTCGTTGTAGCATGACACTCTCATCAAGTGGACCCCATTAGTACAGAGAACCCATTGATACTGGACAGAAAAAGTAAAACAAATAACACACCCCACCCCCAAGACCCAAGCAGCGGGTAGAGGAGGGGGGGGAGTGCGGCACCCCCTTGCACAGCCTCACATGGCCCAGCAGGCCTACCCGCACCCCAACCGCCAGAGTAACAGATCTATAAGAACACAATTCCCAAAAGGCATCCATCCCTCCCAAACACCTGAACCATCTCCCAAAAGAAGGTCTACAATAGATCCTGATTGGATGAAGGAGAATATCACCTATCTAACTCTGCCTCTCGCATCCTGTAAAGCACCCAGAGCCAAGAAAAGGCCATCACAGAGAGGTGGGTCAGAGAGGTGGCAGACTTGCATCCCCTGTGAAAAGAAAGCAAGATTAACATGAATAAGACAAAAACAAGACAAAGTGTCTGGGATAAGCATCCCCGAGGTCCCCTGAGCATCGTATATGATACAGCCAGACCACTGTTAAGACAACTGGCGTCAGGGAGCTGCAGGGATCCAGAAGACTGTCAAAGTGTTAGGAGCAAGGACAACTCCTAAACTGTCAGCTTCCATTTAGACACAACCCCCAGCTCGTTTGCTGAGAGGGTGTCATAATAATCTAGAGTTGACTAAGGTATATCAAACCATTTGGAGGATGACCCATCTATAATCTTAAAGCAAAAAGGATACAGTAGTGCAGATTTGATATTTCTCTTAAATAGCTTGCTGCAAATCTCAAAAGAATTCACAACTTTGCAAGGAGACAGAAAAGTCCTGGAACAGCAAAATCTGACTTCCTGGATATTCCACTCTCTCCATTCTGCGGTATGCAAGAAGAAGCCTCAAAATGTAACCGATGGAGGGGGTTGTCCCAATCTGTGGTCCCTTTCGATAGACAACAGTTTGTCACACCCCTCCAATTCCATTAGGGCCAGCAGTTCTGAACTTAAAAAGTGTAAGGGCTCCCTTGTCTTGACCTGTTCTGGTATTCCGAGAATATGTAGATTATTTCTGTGGCTATGGTTCTCAAGGTCATCAATCTTATTAGTCAAGGCATTGTCTTTAGCCTCCAAGCCATAAATTGTGTGACGCAAATCCTCAACCGCTGTTTCACAATCATCAGTTTGTCATGTAAGTTACACAATCTTCTCTCCCTGGGACTTAACCTCACCTAATAATAATTGAATGGAAGACTGGATAGCATCTATTTTTAGAGTCAAGAACCGGTTTAAGCAGTTAGGGCCGCTTTTGCAGTATCTTCCGCTAGCATGAAAGATGCCGGTATCTGAATAGTAGGCAGAGGTTCAACGTGAGTATCCTCGGAATCCGAGAGTTGTTTCTGCTTAGACTTGTCTTATTTCTTCTTACCACATTGTGGACGTGGTATCTTAAATTGAGCCGTAGAATGCACAAAGCGCTCTCTGTGCAGGCTTTTAGAAGACAAAACAGCCAAATAGTAGTTGTAAAGGGTCAAGGCAAAGGAGACCAAAGGGTGCAGAGCAGCAAGCGGTATAAATCCAAATCACGGAGTATCAGAGATGCTAGACATTGGTCTAGGGAGCCCACAGGAAGAGAGTGGAATCTCTCAGGTCTCAACTATTATGGTAGCAAAGATAAAGGGGGTTAACAGTGGCCAGCAAAGCGTCCATAAAAGGGGTACAGAGGGTGATGGACACCTAAGCAGTAGGATATTGAATAATCCCCAGAAGGTAAGGTCAAGCTGGAAACATATATAAACAAACTAGGAGTCAAGATGGAAGACAGAATACCCTTATCACTGCGCCTCTTCCCACAGTATATACTCAAAAAAGCACAAAAAGAAAAAAAGGAGAGAGAAGGGAAAAACAGCCAGAAAACAAACACAAATACTTTTGAATCTTAATTCTTTTCTTTGATTATATCAATGCTTATGAGTCCAGTGCTGCACGCTTCCAAGGAGATTGGGTTTCCACTCCAAACTTGATAAACTAGAAAAGAAAAAAGGAAGAAGAGCGGCACAGAGGAATCTCTCTAAGCGTAGTATGATGATCAAAAAAGATAGGTCCTTCACCCAAACACCGTGGAGCAAATCATCAGAAAACTACTCACATTTTCCAGAGGCACATGACCTGCCTCTTGGTTCTAACGCTTGCACTGGCTTACATCCCAGTATAGTGATCTTCTCCACTCGGGGTTATAGATGGATACAGTCCCTTGTGAGGTTCTCCAGTAGATGTGATAGATGGTATATGTTCTCTAAGCTTAACCACAGATAAGTTTCCCATACCACATTCCCACTACAACATGAAGTGCAAATCCTCTAGCACAGGGCTGTCCAAGTTCCATCCTCAAGGGCCACCAACAGACCATGATTAAAGGATTTCCCTGATTAAGAAAAGCTCAGAGAACATATACCACAGTACACCACCAGGGTGAGCTAAGGTGCGGAGGTAGACAAATGTGGAGACAGTAACAACCAGTTTAGGCCCCTGGCAGGGCTACTCACAGACACTGCAACAAAATTCTATTGCAAAGCGCCACTGCAGTATAAGACATGACTTCATGGAAGGTATGTAATCATGGGTTTAAGGATGGAGCAGTAGTAGGCTATCCCCAACTGAGTCACAGGCCTCCATCAATAATAGGCCGTATTCACTTCAAGCAGACCAGTGAGCATAGACACCACTTCCAGAATAACAGTCCCGGGGCAGTTCAATTACCTCAGGGTCCACAAATACACCTCCGATGATATCTGCCAACACCCCAGTGCAAGCAGAGCAGGAAAGTCCCAGCAGACTGCGCCGGTTGACAGAACTGGCACTCGAGGCCTTCGGATGTGCAGTCTAGGCGCCTGCCCCTACGGCGCAGCCGCCAAGGCACCCGATAGCAGCACCCAATATCCCTGGGTCAAGAGAAGGCAGTCCCGATGGATTGAGGAGGATGTAGGTATCCAGAGGATGGAGCAGGCAGAAAACACGTCTATGCAGTCAGGCCACTCCCTCCGATGGAAGTTTGGGCAGTTTTATTGATATTTAAAACCCCTATTTCTAACTATAATGGGAATTGTCATAATAATTGTACTTTGCAAGTTATCTTTGCTTCCTAAAGGACAGAAGAAGGAATAATGCAAAAAGTGCCTTACTAAAGAGCTTTTGGATCAAAAAGTTCTTAAACCATTTAAGTTCTAAAGATGGGAGGTGATGCATTTATATTAAGTGAAGCAAAACTATGCCCGCTGGAGAAAGGACAGCAGAAAAGGATATCACGATACATGAGCGTGCCAGAGCTCACTTTATAAGAACTAAACCAAGCTAAAAAGCAAAATACTGCGCTGTACATTGTCTGTTAAACCTGCCCACTCTACCTGTTTATCTATATTGAGGTTCGCTAACCTCAGAGACTTAGCAGCATTGGGCTATCTGATCCACCAACATCTGTTTTGCCACATTTGCATACCCAAATGAGATCAATCAACTTTAAAGACTGTTGTATTTGGTTGTTTCACTTTTTCTGCCAACTTATTGATAAAGTGATGTCACTTTATTTCTGGTACCAGAGAAGTTTCAGTAATCATTCAAATTATAAAATGTCCATATATTTTAATATAATTTTCTATTCTATATTTGTGATTTATTTTGTTATAACTTTATTTACTGTAAGTCACTGTTTTGGCCGTAGAGGGGCCTTCATCAGGACAAAAAAAAAAGTGCCTTATATACCTAACTAGAGTTGTGAAAGGGCACAAAAAAAGGGAATTTACATACCGAGTGACATCAGAGAAACACACTACCGTCAGGGTTTTTTAATCATGAATTACTAGATGCCACTAAAGATGACCAATAACATTCATAAAATCAGTCCCTCCCAAGTAGTTTGTACAAGGAGATCATATATAAACATATACTTAAATTATCAGTGATAACACACTTGGTAAATAAAATATAAAAATGTATTAAACACTAATTATAGAAATACGAGAAACACAATAATAAGTTAATTGAGCTAAAATAAAATAAAACACTAACTGGAATAATTATATGAATTACAGTCTTTGTAACAGCTTTGCAGGGTAACAAAAGGAGGACACCTAGTTGAAACACTAAACCACAATTATAGCCTCACTCCAGTGATCTTTACCTTGGGCCTTACAGTGACATTAGTACCTTATCCAATGAACCAAACTAACCAACTCTCTTACAACATTAGATAGTCACCTTAAAGCCAAATATTTCAGAAGTTCTCTTATCTCTACCTAAAGACAATAAACCTTAGTCTAGAATGCTAATGACAGGGTTCTACCTTAATTTATTTACTAAGTTGTGATATATCACAAAAATAACATTTTAAGCAGCTCTTACTTCAGCCTCTGAATCAGATTTGCAATTTACACATGGATGTGTTAAATAAGCAGTTATAGCTTTAGTGATATAATAAACGTATCTCTGAAAATATGTATAATTCATC